>JABMIG010000159.1:0-366342 GCA_013187285.1 Cyclotella cryptica
CTTCAGCATCGCACTCTCTAGCTTGGACAGTTTCTGTTGTTACAGAAACAGAAAGTTGAGACATCTCTTAACAAACGTTCAAGAAGGGACGAGAATGTAATCAACTTACCGCACCGGATTGCTCCTTTTCTCTAATCCCTGAAACAGCATCAACATTCTGTTCAAGAACATCGTGCCTACCGTCTTTGGTGGTGTGATCAATCCACCTAGACAAAGTCCATTCACGACCAGCCCTGACCTTAACTCTCTTTTTGCAGAGACTGCAATAATACCACATTCCATCAGTCATGTCTACTTCTTCACAATGAGGATCAGTGACGGGTAAGTCTACAAAATCCGGGAAGTGCTCCACCTGTTTCTTTGGAGGAACACACATCATCCCATGATGTGTCATGAACTGGTCGGGCTTCTTAGAATTGAGGTTGGATGGGTTATTATTTGAATTGGCTATGACCAGTTGGCATAGTGGATTAGAGCTCGAAGGCCTGGCGGCAAATCTAATAGAGGTCGAATTTCTGGCGGCAAACCCAGAAACAGATTCACTAGAAAAAAGATAACATTAGAATAATAGGAAGGAAGAAATATATTTGGTACAAATCATTAGGAACTCACTTTATTTTGTTAATTAAATCAGTAGCAGCTCTGTTTGTGATAAAAAAGTTAGGAATACGTTGCAAAATGTACCAAGGAAAAAGAAATAGTAATGAAACTTACTGCATCTCTTGTTCAAACTCCTCCAGATCAATGGGGTCGTCATCATTGACATTCGCACCAACATCCGTCACACGCTCACCAGAAGGTGCGTCCACTCCAACAGCAGCTAACTCAATGGGGTAGTCATTATCTACATCGGCATCGACATCTGTCACATGTTTGCCAGAACCTGCCACCTCTCCAACAGCAGCTAACTCAGTGGGGTTGTCATCATCTACTTGCGCATTGACATCCGTCAAATATTCACCAGAGGCTGCCTCCTCTCCAACAGCAGCTATCTCAATCTCAATCTTTTTCTCGCCTACTGACACAGGATTGTCAACATTTTGTTTCTTCGTTGTGGCTTTTTTCTTCTTTGTGGAATTATTTTGCTTTGGAGGGGCGTCACTCTTCGTGCTCTTTCTTTTGGAGGTGGCTTTCGATGTGATATTAGGAGGTGACGAGATGTCATCAGCGTCATCAATGGCCCCGTGCTTCTTTGACAGAAGTCGTGCTCTCTTTTCTGCTTTATCAATGGATGTTTGCGGAGGAGGGGAGGTGTCATCAGCATCTTCTAAAGCCCGCCGCTTATTTGATGGAAGTCGTGCCCTCTTCCCCGTAAGAATTTCAACCGTCTCGCATATCTTCCAATATTTGGAGAGGTTACTAGTTGGAGACGACATTTACAAGGGTTTAATATATGTTAGTATTATTGCTTGAATTCACACTTTTTGTCAGCAGGGATATTGATCAGAGAGGACGCGGCAATGGGCCAATGTGGTTGATAACAAGGGGTATGGGGAGGAAGGGCACAGTCAGCGCTGACAATTTTTAATTAAATAGTTGAATGTAAAAAAGTGGAAGAACTCACCAGTCAGGTGAGCAATGGACATGATTTTTTTCCGCAGCAGGGCTCACGCGGCGAGGGGCCAATGTGGTTTATAAGAAGTGGGAGGGGTACAGGAGGAATGGTAGGGTCAGCACCGACAATTTTCAATGAAATAGTTCACACACAAAAATTTGAGAACTCACCAACTGGGTGAGAAATTGGCCTGATTTCTTTTTTGTTAGAAGGGCTGTTTAACAGAGATGTCAGGGCAATGGGCCATAATATAGTTGATTTTAAGTGGGAGGGGTGAGGGGAGGAATGGCAGAGTCAGGACTGACAATTTCCAATTAAATAGTTGAAAATAAAAGAACACAAAATGGGAGAACTCACTAGTCAGGTGAGCAATGGGCCTGATTCTTTTTTTTGGAAGCAGGACTGTTGATCAGAGAGAGCTTGGTCGATGGGCCAATGTGGTTGATAATAAGTGGAAGGGGTATGGGGGGGAAGGGGAGGGTCAGAACTTTTTAATTTTCAATTAAATTATTGAACATAAGAGAGAACTCACCGGTCAGGTGAGCAATGGATCTGATTACTTTTTTGTTAGCAGGGCTGTTGAAGAGAGATGCCAGGGTGACAGTCCAATGTGGTTGATAAGTGGGAGGGGTATGGGAGGAAGGGGAAGGTCAGAACTGATAACTTTCAATTACATAGTTTAAAATAGAAAACATGGGAGGACTCACCAACCAGGTGAGCAATGGACCTGATCCTTTTTTTGGTAGCAGGGCTGTTGATCAGAGAGGAGCGGCGATGGACCAATATGGTTGATAAGAAGTAGGAGGGGTGAGGGGAGGAATGACAGGGTCAGGACTGACAACTTTCAATTAAATAGTTGAAAACAAAAAACATGGGAGAACTCACCAACGGGGTGAGAAATTGACCTGATTCCTATTTTGGTCGCAGTGCTGTTGATCAGAGAGGACGCGGCGATGAGCCAATGTGGTTGATTTGAATTGGGAGGGCTGTGGGGAGGGAGGGCAGGGTCAGTTGTGAGGATTTTCAATTAATTAGTTGAAAATATGAAAAAAATGGGAGAACTCACCAGTCAGATGAGCAATGGACCTGATTCTTTTTTCGACAGCAGAGCTATTTCTCTGAGAGGTCGCGACAACGGGCTGAGGTGGTCGATTAAATGTGGGAGGGGTGTGGGGAGGAATCGCAGGGTCAGAGTTGCGACGATTTTCAATTATATAGTTTTGCGTATAAAAAACCAAAATCGCCGTAACACAACAACCAAACTGTCTTTTGAGGGGGCGTCAAGGACGCCGCGTTGCCGCGAATGTTGGGAAGAGGATGAGCCAACTTGCGGCTCAAAACTCCATAAACTCACAGAGATAGAAGGGGATGATGGTCCGGTCCAGCAGAAATCCCATTGCCTTGTTTTGTTATGGGGCAGTGCAAAAATGGGCGCGCGTGGCCATCTGCTTGATGATCCACCACTTCTCCTCACAAGTACGCATGTATTGTATGGTAGGGACATGACAGATAGGGACATTCTCAACATAGTTGACCGGTCCTTGGGTACCCGACTACCTATCAAAAATTTCACTGGCGGGCAGGTTTGCGGGCAAAGTTGCTAGGGAACCTAAAAATATTGTGTTGGCGGGCAAGGTGGGGTAGTCGGGTCTTAGTTAGTAAAATTTACTAGGATGCCACCCCTCCTCCCCGGACGACCTCTCTGGCATTCTCTTGTACACCGGGTCCAACATGATGCCGACCGTCAGTGAGGCCAATCCCTCTATCCGCCTCTGTGCGGCCTGCCAGCGCGTCAGCCGCAACTGCCCGTGCGGCACCTCGTGCATGATGATCCACAACTTGGACATCACCAAGTGGATGGACGCCATGTTCGTAAAGTGGTCGGCTCTCATCAACAAGACACCGGCCCTTGAATGGAACTGCAAGGTCGTCAACCCAGCCGAGGTATCGTCCCGCACCGCGAAGCTGTCCTCGTCATCTCTCACCAGCAAGTAAGCCTAACAAGTAACACCTTAGTTATTACACCCTTACTCTCTATCTCTAATTCCACGGCCACCACCAGATACCCTCGCATACGGCCAGCACCGGCTTCGACATCCACGATGGCCACCCCTCTCCGCCCGCCCGCACCAGCAGGCTTTCGGCCCTCGCTTCCCACATCGTCGGTTTCAGCCAACCACGGGCAACTCAACAACCCTTGCCACGCAATGCGCGGCCCAGACTCTTGTCAGCAAACGACATGCCTCTCCTCCAGGAGTTCAACAAGAAATACCTTGGTCACCATGACTACGATCCCTCGGCGGCCTCCCTCGGTAAGTGTTCTACGACCGCTATCTCTCGCTCTCCGCCGTCCGCAATGACACCCGTGCCAAGGACGCACCACAAACACGGCCCCCTACGCTGCGCACCTTGCTGCGGTTGTCCTTTGGGCGACCCAGCACCAACCACTCCTTCATCTAAGAAGCTTGCTTTGAGACAACCTACGTCCTCGTGCTCAAATCAGGGTTCTTTGAATGGTCTGACATCCTCGCACTCCACCAGTGCCACCCACTGCTCTCACATCTCCTCTGCTGCTGCGTGCATCTACGTGACCACAACTTTCTCTGGCTCGCCAAGCACAACACGGACTGGGCCATGCAAGAATCCCTCAGTGACAGCAAGGCTTATGCCTTCCTTGCTTGCCTCCTCCACTACAACCTGATCGTAGCTCACACAATACGTTTCCTCGGTGACAACTACATGGGTGCGTACCGCAATATCGCGTCGATCGTTGCCTCCCTCCGCACCCACGGCATCACCAATACCCTCATAAATCACTATTCCCACGTCATGACAGTTGGATGCCCGAACCACTTCAACGTAACCACGACGCGCGACAATGCGCTCCTGTACTGACGGAAAGGGAACCACCCCTCCATCCGCGCCAAGCTCGGACAGGTCATAGCCACCATGAACAAGGAGGAAAGAAACAACTACGTTGTTCACATCCAGCACTGGCTTTGGAGGCACTGCTTCATAACACCCCAGCACATACTCGTAAAAAGCCCGGCAAGAAGGATCACCAGATCTTCGATGCCTCGTGCAAATACGACTGGGATTCAACCCCAGTCAATGCCATGACCTCCACCCCACACGGCTCGGAACTCAAATGCGAGTTTGGCTTGGTGCGCGAGGACATCCTCGTCCGAGCATACAACCTACTGATATCGTATCTCGATGACGACATCGTCGTGCATGCCAATGACGTCAAGTCATGCTTCTGCAAAATCAAGCACCATCCGGTCGTGGCAGGCGCATTCTCCTACATCCTCGCTCCTACCTGTTCGTCCAGGTCGGACTCGCGTTCGGCGCGGACTTCAGCCCCGCCAACTGGGAAGCTGTTTGGGGTGCCCAATCAGCTCTGGCCAAACGGCTCTTCTTCGACACCTCACTGGTCCAAAAGCACAGGGCAGTCCTCAACAAGATCAAGTGGTGCCACTCATTGTGCGGCAAGACACATCCACGCCTCACCCAAGCCTTCCGCGACACCATTAACCAGGGCGTTCACGACGCGGCCGGCACGCCCAGCCACACGCCACACGGTGTTTACGTACACGATGACGTCTATCTTGATGTTGCCGACATTCCCGGTTTAAACAAGCCATTGCAGCCAGCATAGAAGCCATCTTCATCCTGCTGGGTGATTTAAACACAGTGCTATGCCAGGACCCCATCTTCTGGGACAAGCTATACGAACTCCTCGTATCCCCGGCCAACAGGATCCTGGTCCTTGCCTTGAACATCCAAAAACTGACGGCTGGCACTCTTCCAGACTTTGTCTCAGCTACCATCACCCTGCTCCAAACAACATGGGGCCCTCACCGCCACTCCTTCAAAGCCAAGGAGGCCGAGGAGCTCACCAGGAAGCTCAACCACATCGCATTCAGCACCCCGTGGCTTAAATTCCTCCTAAGGAATATATACTCCTCGCTCGCGACAGCGCTCCGCCTCAACAACTCTCACCTCATCGGCACCAGTCAGCGGTTCTGCAACGCCCTACGTACCATCCGCACGGCCACCACCTCCACCACTGGCGACGCCAAGCAGGCACTCTACACTGGCGCAACCGCACGTTCAATACACGGTTGCCCAATCCTCCACCACATGGGGTCCAACCTCCGCAGGGACCTGCGGTTGATTGAGAGGGCCCTGTCCTCGCCTCGTTGCCGGACCTCATGCCCCATCACATACCTTATCCCACGCGTCCCTTTCGGCATTGTACGCAGCGACTCAAGCCTATCCGCTGCGTTCGGATACTGCCCCGAGGCCAAGTTCTGGTGGTACTTTGAATGGCCCATCGACGTCCGCGCCCACACCATTAGGTACATCACCCCGAGAAAAAACCCCATGCAAATCAGCATCAACTCGCTTGAGTACGCGGCACAACTCATCACAATGATGGGTTGTCATCTACACCACCTCAAAACCCGAGACACTCGACCCGGCCCACGACCCCTTTTCCTCCTCGAGTGCGACAACACCGCAGGAGAATCGTGGCTAACAAAAGGCTGCACCTCCAGCGCCACCGGACACGACCTCGCCCGGCTTCAGGCTGCTCTACTGCTCGATCAAGGTGATGGCTACCGCTTTGGTCGTGTCAACACCAAGACAAATGTCATTGCCGACAGCATCTCACGTATACCGTGCAAAACGTCCCTTACTCGCGAATTCCCTCTCCTCCTCACACAGTCGCGCCGCCCCAATGCCGACCTGATCTCCTCCCAATGAGGACCTCATCTCCTTGATTGTGGATGTCCTATTGCAGACCGGCTGCATGGATCCTCTCACCGCAAGCAAGCAGTTACTGATCGATCCTGGAAGATTCACTTCCTCTCCTGGTGCAACGACGTAGGCCTCCCAGACCCCTACACTCCAGAGGTGCCCCTCCAGGGCCGCAACTGGGTGATCGCGTGCTATGCGGTCTCGCTGATCCGCGTTCACACTATCACTGGCGTACAAATACGGCATGTGACTCTGCTAGGGTACATCAAGCAGGCCATCACTCTCCACACCAGCCGCGGCCTACCTAGTCCCCACCAGGCCGATATAAACTACGTAAAAATAATGACCAATGCGGTTAAAAAATAAGAAGTAGTTCCTAAACGTAAGGAGATGATCTCCGATAGCATGTTTCACTACATTGCTAACCTTATCTCCCATGCCTCCGCAGATTTGCTCATCCGCTCAATCACAGACTGGATAGCACTAGTTTGCTACACCGGCTTCAGGAAATCCGAATGGTGCAGCGACCACCACGAGTCCTTCGCCACGATCGACGACCCTAATTGGGGCGATTGCCAGCCGGCATTGCCCGTCATTGTGGAGGACTTCAGCTTCTCCACCGCAACCGGCCGCCGTGTCCACAATGTTGCCGCCACAACCAACTGAGAAATCGCCTTCGCAAACCTCTGCTTCCACAAGCAGAAAAACAATGACAACAGTCAAATCCTCACCTACCGGCGCAGAACAGACTCAAACTGGATGTGCCCCACGTAAGCCGGCCTTGACATCGTTCAGCGTGCTAAACGACTAGGCAATCCCAGCGCCTGCCCCGCAGCTGTATATCTTGACTGCTATCCAGGTCGCAACCTTCCTGTGGCATGTGGCACACAAAGTCTTCGACATAGCCGCTGGCCACAGGGACCTCCTCTCATGGTCCTGTCCACTCAATCCGTGTCACGGCCGCGAACCTCCTCCACCGCGCTCGGTTCTCCAACTCTTATATCAAGAACCCTCTCCGTTGGCGAAGCGACACCTTCCTCATGTATCTTCGCAATACATTTTACACGGCCGACCTACACACGAAGGCCATCACCCTTGGACTTGATCCCCCACTGGGGACTTCGCTCGACCCCTTGAACCGCACGAGGAACTCCTCTGCGCCGGCGCTGCCTAATGGTGCTAACGCTAATGCCGCGCACCAGTATCGTCGTCTCTTGGCTTCTACATAACCTACACAATACATTACACTTCACCGGCCACCGGCTCTACAATGCTGCTCGTCGTTAACAATTACATCATTTAATTTAAACAATTCACTATATAAAACAACGACTACCGTTACCAACAAAATCGCTTTAATTTAATGTATAACAGAACTATATCTACACCGCCCTCCTCCTCGATCCACGTCAACCCAATTGCACTGACCCACACACACACCCGGTGCCAGCCAAGCGAGGCTGGAAGTAGCAACCACCCCTCGCCGGGCGCAGTTTGCTACGGCGGTAGCACCCAGCCTTGTACTCCTCCTCCGTCATCTCAGCGTCACCCCCCATCCATCCGACATCCAACATCTTGTTCTGCTCCGAGCAGTAGTCAAAATCCGCACCTGTTTGTAGCAACAAACAGCATTAGCACGCACGACAGCAACGGCACCTCACCCGCTCCCGAACATACCGGGACGAAACTCCACCGTGTACCGCCCTCCGTACAACTCGATGGCCCCAGGCGTGCGGTTAGGCCCATACGCTACACCATCTATGACCGCCTGGAACTTCCTCTCAGGGTTCCCCTTGAACCTGCCCATGGACGGGTGACGTGCAAACAACTCCACGAATGTTTCATCAATCCCCCACCAAAGCATCTGCGGATGACGAGCAACGCGTCAGCACGATGAAAAGCAGATATTGCCCCAACACGGTAATACCCACCCAACTCCTCCGGGATCACGCACCTCACCCGCACGTGGAGCAGCCCAAGCGCCGCTAGCACGCAGTCGGCCTCACCCAGCGGAACTTCACGTGTGGCCCAATCGATCATCTCCCCCGGGAGGACGCGACCCCGAAATGCGGCGCACGCGCTCCGCGGCCCCAACGGCACCGGCGTGAAGTCCACACCCACCATCCGCTGCTCCACATACGCGCGGAGATTGCTTGCCGCCTCCAACTCATGGAACGCAAGCGGCCACACCGGCTGGCCCCCTAGCACCCGCAGGTGCACGCCAGTCAATCCCATCCCGGGATCACCCGACCCCCATCCACTCGCGGTCGAACTCAGGCTCCCATCCAAGCCAGGTGACATCTCGCTCGACGACATCGTCACAGTTTCTTTCTCCTCCTCACGCGGTCTCCGGCACCCCCGGCCCGCGGGGTGACAACACCTCCAACAAGACTTCTACTCCCACCGGTTCGCTCGCAATACGCGCCAATCCTACCACACAGATGGCCCAGTCGCCCCCTCCATGCACCTGGTCCATTCCAATGCTCCAAAGACTTTTTTCTTTTTTCTTTTCTTTTCCCGCTCCTGCCTACATATGGCTGTCTGCAATATGCCTTCATCTCATCGCACTTTGTGTCATCACGATGGCACACACGTCACGTCCCTACGACCACGACAACGCACTCCTACTCAACATGCCATGCTCCACCGCGCCTCCACTCCAGGAGGCATGGGTAGTCGCGACGAGCTTAAGCCAAGCGTCATCAGTACGTGAGGGGACACATACTTGTCTAGTATTAGTCCATAAGCCCGTTACTTTAGTGACTTTGTTACATCCTTACATAATGTGTCCCACTATCTACTACCTAGTCATCTCTTACCTACTAGCAATCTAGCAGACAGCCGCATGCAGCCTAGGACCAAGGCGCCGCGATGTTATTCTGCTCGCAGAATATCCTTGATAGACTTGGGCCAGCTTCGAAGGCAGCTGCCTAGTTGTATACACGTCGCATCGCCCTATCTGTAGCCAGCTCAGGACAACACTAGACGAACGTAGGACCTCCATACCCTACTTACAACATTATCCTACTTAGTACAGACCGTCTTTGCACTTGCCTGTAAGACGACAAAATGCGCGGGAGCACCACACACCCCGCCAATTCCGCAACACACATCATTGCGACGACATCCATGTCCTCAAAAATCTTCTCCTTCCACTGCTTGACCGATTCAGCCAATCGAAACGCTAGCTTCCTCTAGACTAGTGCCCTTCGAAAAGTTTTCCCAGCCCACCGTCCCCTCGGCGCCGTCGCGACGAGCGTAAGCCAAGCATCATCAGTACGCAAGGGGACACATACTTGTCTAGTATTAGTCCATAAGCCCGTTATTTTAGTGACTTTGTTACATCCTTACATAATGTGTCCCACTATCTACTACCTAGTCATCTCTTACCTACTAGCAATCTAGCAGACAGCCGCATGCAGCCTAGGACCAAGGCGCTGCGTGGTTATTCTGCTTGCAGAATAAGATTGTTCCTCTCATGTATCGAATAGTACCTCCTGATGACGACGTATGCTTTTTTTTGTACCCACCCATGTTGTGGGCGAACACGATTTGGGGGGTTACCCTACTATATGTGAAACGGCGAAACAGCAGTACTCTTTTGTAATGCTAGACAAAACAACGCACATTTGCGGAGGGAATCCTACTGATTAGGGGCCACTCTATTCTGAACTGACGTACACAACGTTTCTTCATCATCTGCTAAAATATAAGCTTGTTCCAACATCATCATAAACCGATGTGAAGATTAAGTTTAACTAAAAGATACCCAAAAGTGAAGGCTCATCGTCACAATCATTCTACAGCAAAGAATGGTGCCCATCTCGTGTGAAAGTCTGTTACTTTATTGAACTATACATAGTACTATTTAGTTTCTGTGGGGGAAATTTCAAAATCAGCGACACTTGAATCCTTGTTTTCATTTACCAACTTACTTCTTTTGTGGGGAAAGCGTAACTCCTCGCCCACCTTCTCACCTTCAAGGATGGGGCGTAAGCAAAGCAATAGCTCCTTCTCGTCTCCGTTTGATGCCTCGACTTCCTCGTCAACTTCGGCTCTGGGATTGTGGTCAATGATTCCCAAATGACTATCTTCGTCATTTCGGGCCCTGGTGCGAATGGAAGAAGTTAGCTCGCACCATATTGTAGTGAGATCGCTCCTTATTAAGCACACATTGCAAGCTGGCGCAAGAGGTGATCTTCTTATTCCTGTAAGGATGCATTCATACAACAACACACGTTTTAGTTCGCCAACAAGTTGAAAAAGAATATGCAATAGAACGATGGTTGCAATATGGTGCTTACCATTTTTATTACGAGTCACAGAATTACCAGAAATCAAAGAACTATCTTGTTCATTGTCTGAACTCTCATTGGACTCCCTATCTCCCGAGTATTCTGATGCATTCAACCCTGCACTTGGGGCAGGAGTTGATGAGTCAGCGCTCAAGGATGGGGATTCCCTTTGATTCAAAGGCAGTTTGCCCGACGTGCAAGAATAGAGGACATATTTTTGATCAAGAGAGGGTTGCTTTCGAGTTCCCCTTGTACGTAGCTTCGTTTTCTCCCGTCCTGCCTCTGGTTCGTTCTCAGAACGGTGCATCAAAGATGATAACTTGGCATCAGCATTGTTAGCAGTGACAGCGGAGCCCATAACATCATCGACATTGGCTGTAACTGTGTTGGAAGGCTTGACCTCGTCAAAAGAAGTAGATTCTTCCGAAATGGCTTTATCACTTCTAGCATTGGTTTTTGCTTTCTTGGTAGGAGGCTCGTTGTTACGTTCAGATGCGCCTTTATTGGCAGTCGGCAAAGTAGAATCATGTTTCGAGGAAAACAAGGCCGCCTGAGACGCTTTGTTAGTCTTGACATGCGTGTGACGCGTTCGAACATCGGAAGAACTCGATCTACTCGTCTTGGCGCCGGCTCCTTCTGCACTGTCAACATTCACCTCCAGCAAGGGAAGGATTGCACTGATGCTTGCGAAGCATTGGCTTCATTGGAACAATCTCGCGAACTGTTGGAGTTGCCCCCCCCATTCTGATCATTCACTTGACTTTCTTGAGAACCATCCGTTTGCTCTAAAATGGCGTGTTGTTCTACCTCGACTAAATCTTGAATCAACCGACGTATCGCGCCTCTTGAGTCAGGCACAATGAGATGTTCAATGTTGGACCCTAACAGGTCGTCCGCCTCGAGTTTCAGCAATCTTTGCAACTGGACACTGCAAAACTTGATTTCTCCACCAGTGCCAATAACTACAACTGGATCGGGCAAGTGAGCCAATATCAAAGCGTGGCGTCGCAACTTTGCATGGGCTGCGGTTAATTCATCAATGAGCTGTGAAAAAGTAACACAGCAAAAGGTTGATGGAGCGTTGATTTTCAATCACAATCTTGGCAATGAGACACAGTGCCTATAGAAATATAGAAACACACCTGCTTCTTCCGAGCCCTCGAGGTACTCGCCGATATGCGATTTGCCATTCTCTTGGCATGCTTCTTCTCGTCCCTTTTCCGTGCATCTTCAAGTACGATTCTAACTGTGTTGGGAATCGGTTCGTTATTTTCTTGGAGTTTTTTCACGTAAGCCTCTGGAGAATATTTGAGTGACAACGATATATAAGGAATGTGTACTCCGAAGGCTGGATAGAAGATGCGACATACAAACATTGGACGAGAAAAGTCTTCACTCACCCAGCTGTTCACGGCTCCACGTCTGTAAGGTCAACAAGCTCACTGGCTCAGCAGGCAGAGGAGTTTTGCTTGATGAGCCCGTCAAGGTTCGTTTTTGATTGGTTCCAACTGCAACTTTCACGGACGCTGCGGCGACTGGATCCTTATCGCGTGACTGCGATATCGGCCGAGCTGGCATGGATACCGACGGTTCTCCTTGGTCAGACTTGACTATGTTCTTTTTCTTCGAGACCTTCCTGGACTTTTGGGCCCGATCGATCTGAATTGCATTCTTAAGGGAAACATTACTCTCATTCTTCTTGATGGAAATAGTACTAGATGACATCGTTGGTGCAATTCTAGTTTGGGATGACGTTGTTCCCTGCGCATCCGGAAACTGGAATAGCCGGCGAGGGAAGTTAAAGTAAGTGCTGCTGCCATGGGAACGTGATGAAAGAAGTGGACAAAAGGTTCAAGCCACTGTAAACAATGTAAAGCCTCTCACCTGCTCTAGTTGAGCTTCGGCTGCTGCGGCTGCTGAACCTGAAGCTGTTGATGACGCTGACTCTGAGCACCCATGGCAAGCGCCTGCTCCATAGCAGCCACAGCCAAGCCAGGATTGCTTGTCGCCAATAGCTTGGCCACCTTGAGCAGCTCTTGCTGTTGTTGATGAATGGACGCTTGGCTCGAGACCGAAGGCGGACGATTATTGATCTGCGGCGCACTGAGCTGTTGATGAATGGGCGCGCTGTCCGATACAGAAGGCGTGCCATTACGGACATGAGACGGCATGCTGTGGTTTTGGCTTGCGCCTAGAGCAGCCAACGCTTGAGGCAAAAAATTCATGCCATGGTTGGAAGCTGGAGCTGCCGCGTTTGTTCCGCCCCCTGCCGCGTCTTGGAGATAGTTTGCCACCAGGCGGCTCAGCGTGTCGAGCGAAGGCGGCGGCGGCTGTGCCGCTGTGTTCAGGGCAGGTGCTAATGTCCCGAGTTGCTGGAGGAGCTGCTGCAGTTGCTGGTTGGTCGATGACTGCGCATCGCCCCCTCGCTGTTGTTGTTGTTGTTGTTGCTGCTGCTGCTGCTGTTGTTGCTGCTGCTGATGCTGAGCGAGGATGAATCGTAGGAATTCGTTTGGATCGGCCGACATGATAATGAGAACTGGTGTGCTTTATAGCTTCGCCGCAAATTGAATGCGTCTGGGCTGTGGGGAATCTAAACGAGGGTCAAGCTGAAGCCTACTGCAGGCAACAACTTTACAATGAGAGTGGCTGCTTTGTTTGACAGGGTGCAATCATTACGACACATCATGTTAATGGACAACACATGCAGTGACAATAAGATGATAAATGCACTCAAATTGAAATCGCGGCAGAGAGGGACATGATCTCCTATGAACTTTGGCAACACTACCATACACACCTAAACTTCAAAAGAGAATGACAACTGTTGTAGTTGTTCACGTGCGTGTCAATTATTTTTCTCATGTGATACGGGACGGGGGGCTTTGAACGTCGTGGAGGGGAAAAGAATGCAGTCCAGCTGTTACTTTACTACTACTTATTTGAGTCACCGGCCTTTCTAGAGCATTTGCTAACAACTCAGTAGCCATTGGTAGCCACGTATTGGAAAATCCCATGGTGAACGTCTTGCAAAAATTCAACAAGTGAATGACCTGTTCCATAAATAGAAGAGTCAAATCAACTTAGCATTCTTGTTAAAATACTACTCCTACCATCGGTGCGTCAATCGTTCCATTCTACGTGAGAAATATCAACTCCTTCGTCAGAGTCAAAGTCAAGGATCCTTCTTAAAGACAAAATTATTACCGTGGTCATTGACTTACGTCATATCTGTTAGAAATGCAGTATGCGAACGTGTGCTCCGTTAGAGGTAATTCTCGCCGTTGCTCTAGCCTTCCCGGAATAATATTTTATATTAGGGAATCAGTGCCGATATTGCCTCAAATACGACTAACCGTAGCCTGTCGACTGAATTTCATGTATTGACGTCACATGACAATGTTTTACGATTAAAAAAGTCGTCACTCACCCATGACATTGTCATGTCCAACGTTCCCTACAAGGCGGCGTTGAAAAGTCGGAGAAATAGCTCTGTATAGAACGGACTCATGACTTTTAGATCTCCTTTTAAGTTTCCTTACACAGAAATTTTTTGTGATTTGGAGAGGGGAACGTACAGCCTATCATTTTGTCACCTGTTCTACTAAACACCAATTCTAAAATGTTAAATGTCCCTCCGTTGCATCCTTCTTGTGCGGTACTAAGAGTCGTAATGTGCCCAGACGAACAAAACTTAAAGAGAGGATGGAAGTACTCTTATCCGCAGCCACAAAAGATACAGGATTGAATGTTGATAGTCCCTTCCGAAATGTTGTCCTCTCCGTTTTGTCCCAAAAATTTCACGATTTCCAAAAAAATATGTATGTATGTATGTATGTATGTATGTTTCCTTCTTATATGTAAGTCAGGTATATGTGTTAGGCCAAAAGCTTGTCAAATTTCGATTGCTAAGCATTTTTTGTTCTTACCACTTTGCGATTCCTCGTCGATCAAAACTTTGACTAGGAATTGAAATCTCGCCTTTTTGCAATTCCTGTCCACTGCCCTTTTTTTTAGGGATTCTAACTAATTTTCCTAGATTGGCATCAATCGAGAAGCCCATCATGATTAATTGTCATCCAACGCTCAGGTCATGACAGAATGGTGTCAATTTGTAATGACATCACGATTCATTGAATTCTCTGTTGGCATCAACAAGACATTCCACGATTTGTATTGCAATTAGCAAAATACAATTCCCAAGGAATTGTAAGTGAACTGACACGTCATAAAATCGAGAACACCGACGGATCTCATACTAAGGAAGGAGTTCATACAAAAAATAGAACTTACAGTTGGATACGTTTGGCGCCATATTTTTTGACAGTTGCTGCCAAAGTGTAGTAACTCACACTATTTAAATCTAATTACACTGTGGGTGAGGAATGGTTTCCACGTATTCCGGGTGAGTTTACAATTCCTAGTCAAAGTTATGATCGACGAGTAATTGCCAAGTGGTAAGAACAAATGCTTAGCAATCAAAATTTGACAAGCTTTTGGCCTAACATATGGGTACAATAGTGGCATGTAAACCACCCCATGAGCAAGAATGACTTGGATGCCATGACTAATGAGGATTTTCATTAGGTATGCAACAAACTAAGCAGGCGTTTGATTATCTTGGATGTGATTGTTTGGGAAACCTGTTAATTCAAGTATTGAGTTTGCTACAATTATACCAAAATCTTGAGTAGTACTAATTTGATTATGCTCTTTTGAAAGCATTTTAATTAAAGTTAAACCTAAAAGTCATTGTATTGGCTGCCTTCTGATTACTGAGACATTGTGGGCCATATATGTACCACTTCCTATGATGAAATAGGAATGAGTATCTTATCTTTGTATGTCATTTACCACCATAATATTGATTACTCATTATGCACCTACTGAATTAGGCAAATTGACCTACTTTAGCTGTAGAACATAAACAGTTTCAATTAAGGACATCACCAAAACTGATGATGAATCAGAGGTAAATTTGAACTGATGTAGTTAAGTCTTCAAAAACATGGAATCTTCGTCAATGTAAATTGTAGAGTTGTGTCTCGTCCGGGATTAAAAACCAGGATGACGGGATATCCCGGCCGGGATTGCCATCCCGTCCCATCACCCTTGATCACGGGATTCTCGGGATTAATAGTGACATACTTAAAGTACTCCACGTGCAGAACTTGGTACAATATTATGTATGTTCATACGTCACGAATGGATTGTTCAGATGGTATGTCATGTACTACAGCTAAGATTAAAATAAGATTATTCTACGCAGGATTTAACCCAATAAAAGATAAGATCTTTGCGAACGCAAGCATCCGTTTAGTCATATGAACAGATATAATGTGTATTGTACCTGCTAGCATGAACCTGTTAAAGGTTTGTTACCCATTTGTGAGTCTTTTTTGTTTTGCGCACTTTTCGTGCAATATTTGGACAGGCATTCATCATCCCGGCTATATCCCAGTATGTGCCGGGAAAATCCCGGTCAATCCCGGCTATTTGGTAATCCCGTTGAATCCTGGGATGATCCCAATCCCGTTGGGTCCTATCCCGGGACAATCCCAATCTCGGCAAAACGCCCGGGATGAGAATGGGACACAACTCTAGTAAATCGCTTCAAATTCAATATTTGATTTCTATGCAACCACTACCTGTCTTATATCATTATTGACATCCCGGATGCAATTACATCAAAAATCTAGATACCATAATACAATTAACCTCTGCGACTGACGTGTCAAGTCTGATACTCTGGAGAGAGCTTGCTGATGTTAAATGCAATATTGTGTCATACAGTAAAAGAGTATTCCCTCAATTTTTTGAGCTGAAAACACTAAAGCTTGTGTACCGCAGTTGGATAGACCATCTCTACAGGAACAATGAGAGTGTATTAACCAATTGACATTTGATTGAATGCAGACAAGAAGAGCTCACATTTCCTCTAACTACTGCAGTTATTGCATGTACGAGGTAATAGTTCATCATGGCATTTGATGGTGCAAATGACTATGATGAAAGTTCATGGCATCAGAGTTTGTTTTAACATGGAGAGAATGAGAACAGCTCATTATGATTATGCTGCATCTCATGAGACTCAAAACAACAGCTTTAATGAATCTAGATTTGATTGTAAGACAATTACTGAGGACAAACAAAATTCGCATTCAATTTGTCTTGCATGCCCTGAAATTGTCTTACAAACAAGATTAGGGTCATTTGTTGTCTGAGAATAATGGAAATCAGGAGTGTTATTCATTGAACTTTGTACACTCTACAGCATTGTCAATTGCTAAGAAACCCCCTGTAAAATAATGGTGTCTATTTATGAGGTATAAGGGTCCCTCATAATGGCAATATTGATATCTCAGCCCCTAGAAAGAAACCAGAGACACTACCTTCACCCTTCCCACACGAACACCAATAGATAATGCAGCTGTGGTCAGTTAAGGTTCATTTCTAATTTGGTACCCCCTCATTCCTTCATTTGCTGTCTTCATAGCTTTAATTTCTGGCTTTAACTCTGGGGAAGAGATGAAGCAGAGGATAGCAGATGTTCAACTCTCATGCCATCTCAGTCCACAATGTGATGTTATCTCTCATGTTTTTACTCTGCAATTTTTTATTGGTCATTTCCTCCAGTGCTTAGTAGTAAATGTCATAATTGATTTTATCATAAAACTGATTCTTATCTATTATTGAATGAATGTTATATGAACACTTATTTTTGATTAGCGGAACAAAAATTAAATCTAACCAACACCTCATCTCTTAAGGTGTTCATGGCTGATGAACAAATGTGATGATTTATAAAATCTATGCACTTAAACTCCCATAGGTTGGATCCCATTTTGGAGCGGTCCCATGTCTAGAACTGGGCACCAGAATTCATCCAGCTCCAGCATTGGACGTTTTTTTTGCCATTGGGACACTGTGCCTTAATGGGGCATCCAGTTCTAGGACTGGACCCAATTTTATACCCAGTTCTAGAACTGGGACCATCATCAAAGTCCAGTTGTAGAACAGGGTGTCCAGGCCTGGAACTGGGACTAAGGCTTGAATCCCAACTGCAGCACAAGTTTCATTGGGGCACCAGTGCCTTAATTGGGACAATCAATTTTCTCATAGGGGCACTAGTGCCCCAGCGGGGCAATCAAGTTGTCCCCATTTTGGCACTACTGATGTAGTTGTGATAGTACCCAAATGGGGAATGTGTTATCCTGTTTGGGTGCTATCATTACAGGGGCGGTCATCTTTGACCTAGGTGACATATCTACCTCATAGACAAGACTGAATGCATCGTGTTTCTCTTACACAAATAATTATTAACATTAAACTACTCTTTGTTCACACAGTTTTTGTTGGTGCTCCCATGGCATTAGAAGTGCAATATAACCCAGCCTTGAAACATGCACACCTTCCTGTGCAACATGTACCACTTATGCTTCCACATCCATGGTGTTTTCCTTGACCACTAACCATGTACCCTGATGCTGTGGCTTTTCTGTCTTTTATTCTGGGCAATCCAGTCTTTTCATCAATGACACTGTCTGGTCCCAAAACTGTCCTTGTTAAGTGTACAGCCATCACGTAGCTTGGATGGTAGAGTGTGTCAATAACACCAGTTTTGCAAGCCATACGATACAGCCAACAATTACTGTCCTTTCGTTTTATGACCTCTACAACAACCAAAGTCAAATTCTTACCATCTGCCTTTGTTGTGTCCACATCATGAAGTAGCACTTGTATAATTGATCCCACAGCAAAAGTAGATATACTGGATTTTGCTTGAGCTGCTTTCTTCATGGCATGACCTTGATTGATCATTGACCCATAGATGGCATCCCTTCATTTCTTCGTCATGGGTGATTCCTTCAATTTGGCTATTTAAAACACTTGTCCCAAATATCTGTTAGCTTTGTATCACCAGTGTCTTCAACAGTCTCAATTACACTTTCTCGGAACTCATCCAATATTTCCCATGCACTCTTGCAGACTTTCCTTGCAATTAAAAGCCCCCATGGTTCTGATAATTTGTGCATTTTGACAACAAGAGCAAAACAAGAACCCAAGGATACATAATGCAAAGTAACATGATCTACGGGTGTTGTTGTCTACGAATAGACAACCAATGGTAATGACTATTATTGAAATACTGTGAGGTTGATGTTAGGAAGATTGGATTGAATGATTTCTCCCATTGGGAAGATGCAATGTTGGCAACTCTTGAACATTGTGATCCACTCCAAAGTCTTTTTGAGACTGTGACACAGGTTGTCCCATTTTATCAGTATCTTCAGCCCCTCTGTCTTCTGGTGGATCTGTCTTCTTTGCCATGTCAGTGACCGTACATTTCTTTTGTCCCAGTTGATCTTTTTTGAAAAGCTCAGGTGGACTCTTCCTCATGGATTAGTGTGGCTCCTTCCTGTCATAAGTTCCCCACATGTAGTGAAAGGAATGTGAGTGGGCAAACTGTTGAAGACATACCCCAAATTGAATACTGACCCCCTTTGATCCAAAATAAGTTGTCCTCCTCTGTTTCACTGTTGTTTTTTCTTGAGAATACTAATTAATTTGTCCGTTACATTAACCCTGAACCCCTCAGAATGAAATTTTGGTGTAGGTGCTTTTTGTTTTGCTGATTCTTTTTCCCCTTTTCTTTTTAATTGAAGGTGCCTTTTTGGATTCATCGTCTAACATGGTGGTATCTTCTAGAGGTACATCTAGTGGAAGCCCCAAACAGGAACAGACATCCCTCTCAGTTGCCACATTCTCTAGAATTTTGGGACAATTGGAAAATTAGAAATTCCCACTTGAGCATTCTGGCCAAACATCAGATGGCCGGGCGTACTTCCACCTATACCATGATGCACCTCAGTGTTATAATGCCACTGAATGAACGGAAGAGCTTGAGCCCAATGTGTGGATTTATTGGCATGCATCCAATTTGATAATTTTCCCCCTCACAGTCCTGTTTTGTTGCTCTACTCCTACATTTGACTTGGAGTGACAAGGTTTTCCAGTGACAATGGTACCTAGCCATAGCTTCTTGATTTCATTAACATCTCCAGAATAAAACTTCATTTTCGCAATGAAAGTTGGGATTGATGTGATGTTAGAATGCCTTTCTTCCTGTACACAACACTCTTACCTCTGTGTCCAACTTGACATAACTTGAATTATTAGTGCCATGGTTGAACTGTGTTCTGTTGTCAGCTTGTAGAATTGAGGGCAGCCAAAAATGCAGAAGATGTTTATTAGTTTTATGGCCATGACCTAAGCCGTTTTGCTGTAGTTGTTACTATGTAGTAAACGGGTAGATACATGTTGTTGAAAGATTTTATTTATCAGAGTTACACTACTGAAATAGGTATTGCATGGTACTCTAGGTAATCCATGCATCAACAAGCACAGGTGATCCTGTTAGAGATTGGAGGTGATTTTAGGGCAGTTCCATGACTGCTCCTTTTCTCTCAACTGCCAACAGGAACTGTCCCATGAGAAGGTTTCTGAGAAAGAAATCCTCTCTTGGATATTTTGTCTAAGAAACACCTAGAATGTATATGGGTGTTTCTCAAGAAAGAAATTGTCTTATGAATATTGTTTCTGAGAAACAATATCTTATGACTATTGTACTTCCTTTGTGTTACACAAGGGAAGAGGACCATTTGAGGTTCCACCTGGAACATCTTTGGGTTTACCAGTTAAGGTAGATAATTGGCCTATGTCACTCGCCCCCATGATTGGAGAATTAGTGGCTCGTGGAAAAGTAAAACCTCAGTGAGGAAAAATCCGATTATGAGCCAGACTTGCAGAAAAACCTTTTTTGCTGAGGTTGAAAATGTGCAAGCTGTCTGTGACGATTTGTACCTACATATTATGTTATGTAGTATATGAAGTGTAAGTTCTTGTGGAGAGGGAGATTTGTCATGGCTTATGATAAAGCTGGTTTGTTTGTACTCTCCTAAGTCAAACTTCTATTCTGACTTACTTCAGCGTGTAACCCTGATTGTCTTATCATATACTGTCTGTGATAGTCCAATTATCACTGGTATACCGACTGAATATTTGTCGGGATAAAAGACCTTTGTTTACTAAAGCATTGCGTTCCACGGACCATGTGACCATAAATTGATGATAATTTTGGGTCGGTTTGGTGTTGCCTGGTGTCTCCTATTGATTTTGTCTATGTGTGCAAAAGTGGAATGCCGAACAACAATTCCATCTTATGATTGCTCCACTACATTTAGGCGATAGGCACTGCATAGTAGGTATGAGTGAATGGCATCTCAGTGTTTGTTTAGGTAAACAATGTGCCACTAGAAGCTGCTGACAAGACCATGATTGGTACAGCAGGCCAAGCATCTCCATGATTTGGTAGATGTTGAACTCTAGGTAGTTATTCACTTTTTGGGTTTTGATATTTGAAGACTCTGGTTGACTTACACTGGGAAGCCAAATGAAATGCATATGGTCCGAAAGTGTAGTGTTGAAACTGCACCTTAATTGTCACAATGTGTGTACAATGTGGATATTGAACCAGGTCTAGGTACGAAGGTGCTGACAGTACAGGTATTCTGTTTGTTATCTTCTGCAATCCTTGGTGTGGTGCATTGTCCTTCTATTTGCTCTGTCACCCCTATGTATCCATTGGAATAGTTGCCCAAAGGGTCAGCTATCGGCAAGTGAACAATGTCAAGTCATACATAATGTATTGACTATAATCATTGGAAGGTCCAAGCATCAACATCTATGTACCATGAAGAGTGGGATTCAGTGTTTATGACATCCTTTTGTATTTTGTAGCAAGGATCCTCGAGGGAGGTCTGTACATATATAACTCTTTTGTTGGTGGTAATGACATTGCAACATAACTAAATGTGCATGTGCATACCAATTTTATATTTTGAAAGACAGTTGTTGACTCTAATCTTATGGTTTATGGAACCATATTGTGACTTCACAGCTAGCATCATGGAGAAGTGAACTTCCATGATATGTTGACAACGTAATAGTTGTGTTTCTCTTTGGATTTGTCTAAGCTAGTGAAGCGATACTACATTTCTGTGTATAGCTTCTTGTGTTGCATTTGTTTTGCATTGAATGCCAACAAGGTGCTACATGTCTCTCAGTAGAGATGTTCATGTGACTTATCCTTTTGTGAGATGGTATTCCTGTTTAACTAGGGATACTCACACTTCTATATGCTGTGGTTTTACAAGAACAAAGGTTGTGGATCCTTTGTGTTGTTGTGCTCATATGATTATGAGGCTTATTTTATGGTTTGTTGTGCAACACGTATGTGCACTACCTATGGTCATCCCGTTGTCTTTAGTAAAAAGACCCACGTGTTTGGTGACTCTAAGAGTCCTTCCTTATGGACACCATATGTGTTCTCCATGGATAATTCTGAAGGTAAACCGTCAGAAGTTCTCACCAAGAGAATCAAGTACTAGTCATTGAGTCCCAGTGAGACCATTATCTAGTAAGACACAGTTCTGTTGAATCCAATCATATTAATCATGGTCAAGGATTTTATTTCTTTTATTCTGTGTTTATGCACTCTATGTTCAGCAAGCTGTACTAGAATGCACGCATACCCAACCTGAGTTGGTATTGCTCTAGACTTTGTTGTGGTAACAAATGTCTAACATATATGTCTCTTTTTTGTGTACTGTGTACCTCCTCCTCTACAATTCAAGTTGTGAGGAGGTGAGACAATCATATTGTCTTGCCTAAGGTTCTCCCTTTGTACTGGACCACCCAGTAGCATGTGAGTTCCCTGTATGGGAGAATGTATGGCAAGTTTTCATCTGCTTGTAAGCATGGTGCATTTGCCGTGGGAAGACTGTGGGTCTGTTAGTAAGCCCTTGTTGTCTTTGTGCAGAGATGTTGTGTGTTGGTTTGTCATGCGAACCTTTTCGCTGCTTAATGAGTCCATCCTAACCTTGTTTAAGGTGTCTCTCAAGCTAGCCTTTGGAGAATATCATATTACTCCAAATGAGTTCTATTGAGAACAGTATGGCCATCATTGACTCCATTGAATGTGCTTGTGAGGCATGGAAAACCCATGATTGTTATTGCTAGATCTGAGTAGGTATAACCTTCTTCAGATTTTCTAGGCTGAACGGGTTCTAGATGCGTCAGTATCTAGTCTATGATTAGTTGACTTTTCATGAAGTCTTATGGTGTTTGCAGAGTTGAACATAGCAACATCTACAGTACTGTAAGGATTCTTTTGAGTTGAGACAATTTTCCTAACTTTTTGTCCATATCTTATTTTAGAATCATTTTTTTATTTACAGTAATTTATGTTTGTTTGGGTGTTCTGTTGTTGTACAGCCAGTTCTGACAACGGCTGTCAATGAAACCCTCAGTCGCCAAGGTAAATTGTCCTCGTTGTTTTTACTTGACTTTTGGACTGGTTGTGCTCTGTCTTTATAGGCTGTAAACCTACCTCTTACGAAAAATAGAGGTACACAGGCACATTCTTCCAACACTCTGAACTTCATCAAACAGTTTCTCTTGTCATGAGAAACCTCAGTAACGATGTATGAAATTGAGTTTGTAGTGTAAGTGTGTGTCTTTTCTTTTATTTTGACACAGCTTGGAAGGTCTATTTTACTCAACCCCCAAGGAGTTTTTCACAGGAGTGGTTAGCTCTGTGATCATGAGTATTTTGCTCAAGAAGAGTCCTGCACTTAAGTGGTTAGCTATGTGCGTGGTATGTTGTGTCCAGGTTTTGTTTCAACTCTGGTTCACAGATTTTTGCAGACTTTGCATCAATTATCACTGGCAAGGTAAAATTGATCTTAACATATTTTATGTTGTTATTTGTTCGAAAATCTAGAACAATTCAAACTCAGTTCTTGCATTTGTCAAAGACTGAGGTCATATGCTGGCTTAGTCACTCTGGGTAACATGTACTCAGAAAAGTGTGGTTTGACAGGAATTTACTGCTTGTGCAATAAAAACATCATGTGTGATTTGCCCTTCCTTTAGTAGGAAGAACCCATCCTGCGTGCGCCAAGAGCTTGATGCCTGCCTAGCTGGGTAAGGAAAACATATGGATGTTCCTAATTTTGGAACATGGGGAAGCTTGGAACTATGTCCTTCTTGCTTTCACTGTTACTGTAGCAACACCGTGTCAGGGGTTGAAACCCAACATGGTTTGATTTCCAGTTGCTATTTTGTTACCATTGCTTGTTAATAGTGCAGTATGGAACATGTGTACGTTTCTCTGTGGGAGAAGAGTTCATCTTCTTGAGAAAACAATTCATGATGCCAGAAGATTTCTTGGCATTTTTGTTTTATTTTACATGTAGCAAGGTATTTGAATATCAGGTTATTTTAACGTGACAGTAGAATTTTGATCAAGATTTTTCTCTAACGAGCTCTTTAATTTAAAATAAATAATTCCAAATTTATATTTTCGGGCTCTAAATTCTATTTTCCTCGGACCAGAGGTTGTGCATTTGGCTAATCATGAGCCAACTAGCTTTCTTTCCTTTTGCCAAGCTCGGTAGCTTATATGCATGAAAGAAATACCACATGAGAAGAATTCTCACTTTTGTGGACTTTTCTCACTTTTTGCTTGGATTTCAAAGAAATCAACAAGTTGCGTGTTTCCTGACAAAAACGCAAAAGTATGCAGCATTCTTGGCAAATTGAAAATTCGCGAATTTTGCTCAAAGTGTTTCTGGGGCCGCGACACGTAGTCGTTTTATGGGTCCTTCTTGCGCCCCATGCGTGCTGGGACTTGGAGATGTTACTCTGCGTCACTCTGACGTTCTGACCAGGGAGCGGCAATACATTGCGCTCCTATGCCTTATGTGAGTAGAACAATGTTCTCTCTAGGCTGGTCCTTTGCGATCATGGGCTGAGCCCGATGATTGAGGACTCACTATTTGTGGTCGTTTTTTTGAGATCATGGCGCGGGCTGTCAACTATACGATTCATCAAATGGGCTGTGCCGTGACGCGCTCCCATGTGAATGGGGCTTATCTGCAAGCGTGGAACAAAGTCCTGCGATTGCATCTTCCTTTGAGGTTTTCGCTCATCCAACCTTGAAACCTTGAGTCCGGCGTCAACCTATGCCCGTGCAGTGTTGCATCGATACTCCCACCGCCACCATGCAAACAAACAAGGGAACTGGATCCTTGGAGTACCCAACACTTCTAAGGCGAGAACTTTCTGGGGATGCGAGTCTTTCAAATGACCGAAACCTCTCAGGGGTCCGAGCAAGCTATTTAGGAGGGCCATCGATTCTTCATAGGGTCATTTTATGCCCTAGAAGATCTTTTATACTGCCCTAAGGCTATAAGTACTTAGCACTCCGTGCTGTCACTGCATCTGCATGTGATCACGGTGCGGACTAATTTTAAGTCTAATCTTGTTTTAGGTCTAAAATAGACTACACACATACTGCTCTTTCGGAAAAAATAACCCGAGGCATTTATGTTTATTGCCTCCTCATTTTAATGAGGGCTGCTACTACCTAATAGGCACGTAAGATTCTTGCCACAAGTGCGTATGATACGTCACAAGTGGTCTTTTATGGCAAGTGCACTTAGTGCTAAATGCGCTCTGCTAACAAAAGCGGAGTATAGCAGTGGCAAGTGGGATCTAGTCCTCACTGACATACAGGGAATTCTTTTGGCTACGTGTTTCAAAAACACATGCTGGCCTGTGAGTGAACTCACTTCAACTGGCTGAGTACGTGACTCGGGCTCAGCTGTGGCAATATTGCTACTCTTGGGGTCAGGCAGCACAAGTTGCCGCGTGTAACACACCAAGTTTATTCTGACTTGAGCAACAATGGACGACAGACAGGCGAACCTACCATGGTCAACCACCGACAACAGCTGATGGATGATGGATGGTGGAACGACAGACAGACGATCTGATATGGCTGCGCGAAGGCTATCAATTGATAGTGACCTAAGCCGTTTTGCTGTAGTTGTTACTATGTAGTAAACGGGTAGATACATGTTGTTGAAAGATTTTATTTATCAGAGTTACACTACTGAAATAGGTATTGCATGGTACTCTATGTAATCCATGCATCAACAAGCACAGGTGATCCTGTTAGAGATGGAGGTGATTTTAGGGCAGTTCCATGACTGCTCCTTTTCTCTCAACTGCCAACAGGAACTGTCCCATGAAGGTTTCTGAGAAAGAAATCCTCTCTTGATATTTTGTCTAAGAAACACCTAGAATGTATATGGGTGTTTCTCAAGAAAGAAATTGTCTTATGAATATTGTTTCTGAGAAACAATATCTTATGATTATTGTACTTCCTTTGTGTTACACAAAGGGAAGAGGACCATTTGAGGTTCCACCTGGAACATCTTTGGGTTACCAGTTAAGGTAGATAATTGGCCTATGTCAGGCCACAGCTTTGTAGGTCTTTTGCCTCAAGAACATAATTAAACGTTCCATCAGACATCCTTTGGTAATCAATCAGATCAATCTGTGCACACTCCCATTCCTCTGGTTAATAGTGGTTGGTGACCTGCTTTTGGCTTCCTTCTAACCTTGGCGTGAATGCAAACAGGACAGAACTTTGGAAACATTTCACAGATCCACCAAGGAACCTCTTCCCATAATTTGCAAAAACTCTTTTATACAAAGTCTTGGAGTTGGGATTATCATTTCCCACCTCCAATTCATGAATCTCTCAAACAACATCAAAAACATGGCTGTAATGGGCCACTCTCTGTGATGAATGTAGCACCAGTCTCTTGTTTGTAGATCAAAGTGTTGCTGGTGTTGACAACCAATAAAACATACCTCTTCACCTTTTTGTCGGAAATTTTATTTGGACAGCTTCAAATGAGGGACAGTCTTCTCTTTGGTGTGACATTTCGCATGGAGAGACAGAAGTTCATGAGTTTTCCTCTCTGATCTGGGGATGTGGCTGCCATCTTTTTATCAATCCAGCACAAAACTCTTATTTCCTGGTTTCAAGTGCACTCTCTTCATTGCCAGGGTACTCCTCATATTCAATATCTTAGTCAGGAGGGTCATCTTGATATTCAGACTGTTGCTGTGGCAGTCTTGAGTGTCATGAAGTGGAGGGTCCTCTTGAGCTTGCAACACCCCAGTGTCACAGTCTTCAGGGGAAGGCGGATAAAAGAAGACCCATCTTTGTGCTGCACATTATTAATGGTTTCACCTCCAATAATACTAGTCGAATATCTCTAGCTCTAGTTAAATCAGTGGATTTTGTGAAAGTGATTTCAAGCTCGTGCAGTGCAACTCATGTCCTTGTGAGCTTGTGCAATGGCTTTATGGCTATCCTCATCAGCTTGTGCAATGGCTGTCAGTCTTGTGCTGTTGAGATTGTGGTGTTGAGCTTGTCTTGCTTGTGAGCTTGTGCAATGGGCATTGCACTTGTGAGCTTGTGCAATGGCTGTCAAGCTTGTGCTGTTGAGATTGTGGTGTTGAGCTTGTCCTGCTTGTGAGCTTGTGCAGTGGGCATTGTCCTTGTGAGCTTGTGCAATGGCTGTCAAGCTTGTGAGCTCATGAAAGTGCAGTCAAGTTCATGTGTTGAGCTCATGCAATGACTGTCATATGTCAAAGATGAGCTCTAAGTTGGGTGCAAAAAGCATTAAAGTGCGAACCTGTTGAAGCCTGTCAAATCTTCAGACAAAGAGGTAATCACCTAATGACTTACCTCAGAAAATTTGACATTCCATACTATTAATTATCCTCTACATCAATAGGAATTGATCCCCGTTGGGGCACCAGCACACAATTTTAAGGCACAGTGCCCCGATGGAGAGAAACATGTCCAGTGCTGGAACGGGACAAATTTTGGCGTCCAGTTCTAGAAGCGGTACAGTGCCAAAATGGGATCCAACACATACACCACCAGTACATAATAAGCACAGTTTTTTTGCCAAAGTTTACAAGTCATAGGCATTGTTAAAATTATTTACAAGGGACAAGGACATAATTAATGCTATTTCTCAATGCGACCAGAGATGTACGATGCTTGCAAGATCACGTGGCTTGATAATTTGGAACCAAGAATGTAATATCAAATTGAACGATTGCTTATGGTAATTTTGTAAATTGTTACTAGCTGAACTGAATGTGTTACCCAAGCTTCATTAGAACTGGAAGCAACCTGCTCCTGTTCTGAGAACAGAAGAAGGATGCTGACTGATGGTGCAAGATATTATTTCCTTCTGATCACAAGTTATGGAACCAATTGCAAGTTAATGTGCAAGCTTGCACATTGCTGTGCGTGCTACAGATTTTTTGACACATTTAACTAATTTTGTCTTTGCCACAGATCAGTTGACAATTGAGAAGTCAAACTCTTGGATGATACTATCATTGCCAGTCAGCCAATAGGGTGGTCATCTGTAACATAGTACAGAGAGGTGCATTGGAATATTGGGGATGCTATGGTCTATGGCTCATGTCCAAATAATTAGATATATAGTTGGGAATGCCAATTTATGTATTGATGTTCATCAGACCAACCCGTTTTCAAGCCAGCCCAATTGTGAACCAAACTAGCTCGAGAGGAGTGATTAATTCCATATTTTCAGTATATCAAGGGAGTATCTGGTTGGTATGCCCAAGGAGATGACAACAATTGATGCACTACAGAGATTGTAGCGAGTGAGGTTGGGGTTATTGGATAGCAATGTGGATAATGCACACTTTTGCCCATGTTCAATTTAAACCGAAGCCGACAACTTCCTTGATCTTGATGTTGATGCATTTGAGTTGGACCACTACCAAAACATCAACTGGACGTCTTAGTTTCACATGTCTGCTGCATCTGCATCCAAAAGTTGTTGAAAAAGACACCATTCAGGACATGTCCTCGACATATGCCCTAGACATCTCATGTTTTTAGTGTTTTCAAACAAGGACACAAGACATGACAGTACACAAGAGGACACAGACTGTTTACTTCATCTTAGAATCCTTTTTGATACTTTCAAGTGAAACATTCCAAGAGTGGTGGCTGTTGCATGCATGTTGCATTCATTTAAGTGGGTGCAATCCATAAAGCTTGTGGTACAAAAATATGTAAGATGCCTAGATATGTACCTAGATACTGTTATGTAATGCATGTGAGTCAAGACTTCTGAGGACATGGGGCGGACATGGGACTGAACACTATGTATGTCCGCCTGTCCGCTTGTCCACAAAAAACATGTCTTGGAGAAATTAAGGACATAGGATACGTACAAGGACATGTCCAGGAACTAACCTGAACATCTTGCTCGTATGTTGCCCTTCTACCTGCTGTGGCAGGTAGATTATTACATTTGCCCCTCCCTCTAGAGAGAGAGATGTGTGGGCCATCTTTTGAGACATTGTGCCAATGTGGTGAGTACCTACTTACTAAATAATAATGCCCGCTATGTATCCTTTCCCGAGGTATCATAGAATATCATTATGTACGATACCTCTACCTTGAAGATGTTCGATCGCCCTACCTGCGCTCTCCTACTCTTTAGAGTACATCTTCGAATGTCATACACACTGCCACAACAAGGATCAAAAACAGGGCAAACGCCAACTCATCCTCGAGAAGTCTTCGTCTCCAGGAAAAACGCATACTCACAAACATCAACACAACAAAACCATGGCGTCGTTCGCCACCGCCGCCGCCGTGACCGCCTCCCGGTTAGGCAAATCCAGCCCCGCCCTACGAACTGTATGGAGATGCGCGTCTACCAAGGGACGTGCTGATTTACTTGCTGGAACGGGGTGAGTGGGAATAGTTCTTTTTTTCATGTGCCCTCTTTGGATTCGAGCCAACCTCCACCAACCCAACGCAACTCCACTGCTCCCTCTCACGTCCCGTCCGCATTCTTCGTCTCTCTCCCTCTTCTCTTCCTCACTTTAGAACCTACGGAGGCCTCTCGGACCAAGACCGAATCTTCACCAACCTCTACGGCGAACAAGACTGGCGCCTCCCCTCCGCCCTCAAACGAGGCGACTACCACCTCACGAAGGAAATCCTCTGCATGGGACCCGATTGGATCGTGCAAGAAATCAAGGACTCCGGCCTTCGCGGCAGAGGCGGGGCGGGCTTCCCCAGCGGGTTGAAGTGGAGCTTCATGCCCAAGGAGAGCGATGGACGGCCGAGCTTTTTGGTGGTGAATGCCGATGAGAGCGAGCCGGGCACTTGTAAGGATCGGGAGATTATGAGGAAGGATCCGCATAAGTTGATTGAGGGGTGTTTGTTGGCGGGGTATGCCATGAGGGCCAGGGCGGCGTACATTTACATTCGGGGGGAGTATTTTAATGAGGCGGTGGTGTTGGACGAGGCGATTCACGAGGCGTATGCGGCCGGTCTTATTGGGAGGAACGCCTGCGGATCGGGGTATGACTTTGATGTGTACTTGCATCGCGGCGCGGGAGCCTACATTTGCGGGGAGGAGACGGCCTTGATCGAGAGTCTGGAGGGAGGCAGGGCAAGCCTCGTCTCAAGCCGCCGTTCCCCGCCGGCGTGGGGTTATTCGGATGTCCCTCCACCGTCACCAACGTCGAGACCGTCGCCGTTTCTCCCACCATCCTGAGACGAGGAGCATCTTGGTTCGCGAGCTTCGGCAATCCCAACAACCGCGGCACCAAACTCTTCGCCATCTCCGGCCACGTCAAGAACCCCATCGTCGTCGAGGAATCCATGTCCATCCCCCTCCGCGAACTCATCGAGAAACATTGCGGCGGCATGCGCAACGGATGGGACACCCTCCAAGCGTGCATTCCCGGAGGATCCTCCGTCCCGGTACTCAACAAGGCGCAATGCGACGAGGCACTCATGGAATTCGACGATTTGCGCTCCAAGGGATCCGGTCTCGGAACCGCCGCCGTCACCATGTTCGATAACACCGTCGACATGGTGGGGGCCATCCGTCGTCTCTCGCACTTTTACAAGCATGAATCCTGCGGACAGTGCACCCCCTGTCGCGAGGGACGTCTTGGCTCGAGGATATTTTGATTCGAATGGAAAAGGGAGATGCCGACAAGCGCGAAATACCCATGTTGGAAGAGATTAGTCGGCAGATTGAGGGACATACCATTTGTGCGTTGGGGGATGCGGCGGCGTGGCCGGTCCAGGGACTTTTGAGACATTTCAAAAAGGATATTGAGGATAGAATCGATGATCCGAGCAGTTTTGATCCGGAGAAGGTGTTTCAACATTCTTGGAGTGGGGATCCGTTCGATAATGCCGAGTGGGTGGAGAAACATGGTGATGGGATGGCTTACAAGGCTGCGGCGTAAATCTCTTGAGAGGAGCGTGTCCATTACAATGGACGTGATGTAGTTATAAGTTTAAGTAAAAAAGGGGAAATATTTATAAAGTATGGCATGCTGTTTGGCATGCCCGGCCTCAAACCGTCGCGAACTTGTCTCACAAGGCAACTTAATTTTTTTAAACACTGCACGTCGGGTTCTTCGTCTAAACTTATCCGTAACGATTTCCCGTGCAAGCAGCAACAATGATCGAATTCATTGGCGAAACAGTCAGTTTGCAATGCTTTCCAAGACCTCCTTGCCGGATGGGATGCAATCCAGGTCCCCGCTCTCGTCACGGACGAACTCCAAGACGAAGCCGGAAAAGTACATGACATCCCCAAACAAGATGCCTATTCCATGACCCTTACCGGCTTGATTCCAGAACTCGAAAGGAGACAGCTTCCCGTCAAAGGCTTCTTCTCTGATGATGCAAGGGTACTACAGTCTGCATTTGACAAGGAACACGCGACATACATCGAAACAAAGAAAAAAGAGTTGATTGAGGCAAAGCTGTTGGAGGCGCGAGGAGTCGTCGAGAGAGAAAGGCAAGCTCTGGTGAAAAGTTCTATAGCGGAAGAAGAGAAGGAGATATCTAGAAATATTCGACTTGCGGTAGGATTCGAGAGGATACTGAACCAATCGTCTCCATTGCATTGTAGGATTGATCCACTCACCGACGTGTCCGTAAGATCGCTTTCCAAAATTCTCTGGTCGGACAAGAGACTCGTTTCTGTGGATGTTAGCAACATGCAATTATCCGACGTGTCTGGAGCGTACCTAGGCCGAGCTCTACGAAACAATACAAGTTTGAAGAAGCTCGAATTGGGTGGGAACCGTTTCGCTTCCAAATGTTGCATGGAATTGGCTGAATCTTTGTTGGCCAATGAAAGCAGTAGTCTTGCATGTTTGTGTCTGGATTCAAATCCTCTATCCGCTGGCGATAACAGCAAAGAAAGCATTGCACTATTGGCTCGAGCGATCGGGACGAATACTAGCTTGATGTCGTTGAGTCTTTGGCGATGCGGAATTGGTATAGAAGGGATTAGGACTATCGCCGAGGCTATCATTTCGGGAAAATCGAGGTTGGTTAGCTTGGAAGTTGGTTACAACCATTGCGATCCCTTGGATGTGGTGGCGATTGCGAAACAATTGGTGCGATGCATTTGTCATTTCGTTCAACCATGTCAGGATTCATTGGTATGAACTCTTATTAAAGATCTCACCTCTGTACTTTTCGTAGGAAATCAACAGGGCCCATCGGACGGTTAGAATAGCAAAAGAAGCAGAAGTCGCCGAGGAAAAACATCAATTGTCTCTAAGAAAGATTGAAGAGGAAGCGTCCAGACAAAAAGAGTTGCAAAAGAACCGCTGGCTAGCCGAAGAACAAAAACTTCGTGCTGAAACACGGCGACTTGCTCTCGAAGAAAGGAGGCATGAGCAGCAAATGGAGGAACAAAAGAAGAAACAGATGGATCACATTCAAAAGTTGGAGGAGATAAGAATCCAAGAGTTACACAAAAAGAAGTCAACGCGCAAGAAAGGGAAGGGTGCAAAGAAGTGATGTGGTATAATATCTTATACTATCTCGTTCAAATATCTGGAAAAGTACTCTTCGTGACGTAACCAAGGAAGACACCGTGGACTCGCGTATTGCAAGGTAGCGGAACACGCTGATAGCAGGCATAGGCATTGTCCTGTAGCTTTGTAGATAATATTATGAGCAACTGAGAAATGACATCCTTGCCCTGAAAGTCGATCTGGTTTACACTCTGTAATCATCATGGTCCTGATTAATGACTTTGACGGCATAGTCTTGTATTTGAATCAAATTATGTTTCAAAAGCGGAACACCAATTTCATATCAAAATAATACAACACATGACATGAATACGATCTGGAGAAAAATCAATGAAATTCTTCAACAATGAATAACAATTATTTTGCGAAACAATCATCTTCATGGATTGTTTCTTTCATGCACTTTGTGTCTCTTTTACAGCACTGAAAAAGTCTGCCATGAACGCCACATTTAATTTCATTCATTCCATGTTCGAGATGATACCTCGTCCTCTCCTTACAGGGAAAATTTCATCATCAAAATGAATGCCATGGCGACTTGGTTCACACCCGCCGTCGAATAGAGTGTATGGATGTCTTTACTTTGGATACAACACCAAGGGGTTTGAATGATTTCTTGGATTCATAGCGATACCTGCCGCTGTCCACAGAATCCATCCTTGATATCGGACAAGTCCTCTCGGTTTTTTCACTGACATTGCCTCTGGACACCATCCTTGTAAAAGTCGAACGTGGTGCTTTAAAGATTCCTGTGTTGACGTCATCTTTGTCGCGGTAGTCAATCTTCATAGGGGTATGTATTACAATGACGAAGTTTTTTGGGATTTTGACCTTTTTTGTTTCGTGGACAGCTTCTCGGGACGTTTGCCGAGTGACACTTGCAGAGAGTGAACTGCAAGTGGAGCTATTGCACGGCAACGAAGAGGAATCACTGCCGCCGGCACGCCAGATAGGGACCGAACAAGTTGCACCTAATTCCCCAAGATACCAATCACCTTCGATTCGTGTTCCATCGTGACAGCATAGGACACCTTCTCCATCCGGGAGCTTGGTCACGGTGTCTATATTGCCCGAGTAATACCCGCTCAGTCCCAACTTGGGGTAGTTGTACGGCATGGAAGTGACGATGCACCGAATACCGGGGGGGTCACTCAACCCTCCCGTATCCGTATATTGCCACGGAAGACGCCGTTTATATGCTTTCAGTACTTCGGCTGCATACTTCGACGCGCGTGCGCTTGGGCTCAATGATCTCGGGATGGTATCGGTCGTCGAGAATGATCCTCCAGATTCGGGTGGGTCGATAGCGCTGCATTGTGTGTGGTGGTGGGATCTCGTGGATGAACGCCCCCTCGTGGCCGCCGACTCGATGGCATCCGTTGGTGCTGTCATTGGAGGATACTTGACGTGTCTTGTCGAGTCAATTGTCCGCGTTTCGTGCTTCCGCCTAAGCTTTTGCGCGATGGATAACGATGCCAAATCACCGATTGAAAGACTGGTGTTTGTCGCTCACAACGCAACCACCTTTGAGGACCGTCGAGTATTAGATTCCTTGTAGTTCAACAGAAGTATGGTTCCGTATGTTTTTGATTGCAACGGAATGATATGTTGTAGTCGGGCGAAGCAGCAGGTCTTAGAAGATGAAGCTCTCTCTTGCCATTAAAGGCGAAGGAAGTCGGTCGATGTACAGTGGTTCATAGAGTTCCTTCTGGTTGGTGCTCGATTGATTCTCGTGAACAAAAATCCCTTTTTGTCGCCCGTAGCCCGTGAGAAAAAGTTTCTTCCCAATTGTGTTAGGATGTATATCTTAGGGTTGTGCCTCGTGTGATTCAACAATAAAATAATAATATATCTTCTTTTTTGATCCAAGTTGCTGTCACGTGTTGGACAGAACCTTCACCCTCCGACCAATGAGTGACAAGAAGGGCCCGAGAGCATCTAGATTTGAAAAAGATATAAAGGTAGTTAAGGCACATATTTAAAAATATTCAACAATCATGAATGAGCACCTTTCATTATCGAATAAATTAATCTATAACATAAAACATGTCCCTAGTCGGACAAATGAGTCACTTTATATATCTCAGGTTTCTGTTTTGGTATGCTGGGAACGTAGTGATTCATTCGAGAACCCAAAGATAAATGGGTTTTTGTAGTAATTCCCTTATATCGGTATGGAGCAAAGAGAAAAAATCGAGGGCTGTACAAACCTTAAACTGCAGTCCTTTCGGACAGGAAGAACTCTCAAATTAGACCACTCTAGAGGGGTATTTTTTTCCGGGGAAACGAGTCACATCATTTTTACATCATACAAGCAATGCTTGCAGATATCCCTGCAAGACAGGCAACTTTGCCACGTGGAAGTTTTTGGCGAGCCAAACTGACGACAAGTGACGACTTTTGCATTTTTTTACTCAAGTGACGACTTTCACGACCATCTGACGACCCTGACGACTCCGTGTGACGACCTTTTGACGACATGACGACTTTTGGTGAAGACTTTTTGACGACCCTGACGACTTTTGGTGACGACCTTTTGACGACCCTTTTTACGACTTATCAATTCCCTTGTGACGACCCTTCTGACGACTCTGACGACCCACTTGACGACTTCACGACCGTCCACAAATAACTACGGTCAAACAGAAAGAAGTGTGGCTTGCTATCCCTCTACCGTTTTTTATTGATTGGCATTGGCGACTGCTCACGACTCGCAACAACCCTTCAATTGTGTTCAATGCCCTCGGCCTTTCTCTCTGGCACCCTTTCCATTTGAAGCTACCTTCGACTACTCTTTTGAAGTAAAACAGTGCTATCCAAGCGAGCATGTTTTCGTTTTCAACATTTAGAGGGGCAGAGAACCGGAAGCGCGGAGAACAGCGGAAGTGAGAGTGATATAGATAAAGGCAATACTGACGTTCAGGACCATCCAGATAATGGGGAGAATGGTGATAGTGATGATGACAACAGGCTCGGGTTTGACGATGGGGATGTAGATGATCTCGAAGAAGAAGTAGCTGAATCAGAGGAGGAATTAATGGCATGCAAAGTGGCCCAATTGAAGCTTAAATTGGCCAAACGAGGTTTGATCCAAACCGGAAGAAAGCCTGAACTAATCAGTCGCCTCTTGAATCCACAACCATCTGACTTCAAAAACAAACCAAAAATTGAGCCATGGAAGACTAGCAAAGCCAAAGCACTTCTCATCAGGCTCCTCAGGGATAAAGATTCTACCTTTCACCTTTTAACTCCAGAAAGAGCATGGGAGTCGTCAGAATGGTTCAAGATATACCCAAAAGATAGATTCATTAGCAATATGAAAAATCTCAAAAGGTCTTTAGAAGCAAGGGAACTAATTGTTTCAAATGACAACAAAGTCATCGAGGCAGAGATTGCTTCTCTAAGTACGTTAGACAGGGCTACGAACAGAGAATATCCTCTGTGGCATGAGAGTGATGCAAGTAAGCTTCTTGAGAAAGACTTGAAAGATGGCTTGAAAAAAGAGATGACACCACTTCAGTTCCAACAGACAAGAGAAGAGTACTTAGTGTTTCCAAGTGACGTATTTAGAAAACACACTTACCAAGAACAAAGAAAGCAGAGGGAAATGCCGATGAAGATCACAAAATGCAATAAACTTGCGGAAATGCAGCATAAAAATGTAGTTGATGAAGAAGCAGCACGTTGGCATGCTGAACAGGAACATGATGATTTGGTAAATGAAATGGTTAACTTGATGGTGTGATTAACTACATGTAACTTAGCTTGAATAATTAATTGTTTGATTACAAATAAAAATGTTAACTTTAATTCGTACATATTGCTTCTTGTTGCGAAAGGTGTAGTGTATAATTTGCTTGCTATCAACTGGTGGCACTTGTACCTTCGAGTGACTGCTCAATCAAGGAATGCATCACCTGCCGGTAGTTCTGGCGCCATCTACCTCTACTAACGCTCATTGAAGTACATAGTAAGATATAGAAGACTATGGTGCCGGTGCCTCCCACCTTTACTCACTCCTCGAGGAATAATTGTAGTGGGAAATTGCACTAAGTAAAGATAGTTACTAATTTATGTGAGCACACCCCTTGGATGCTTAGGTTCCATATCAGACGTTGCCCTGCTGTTTTTACTCATTGATTCCGTCCGTACTAATGTGCTTGAATCAGCATAGAAATCTTGATGATTCTCAAGCTTGCGCATAATCCAAGCAATTCTAATTGCATCACCCACCTCATCCTTCTTCTCAAAATAGACCTTGTGTAGCATCATCATATCGTCAACATCATCAAGAATGGAAATAAATCCATTCCCATACTCCATACAAAAATCAGGACAAGTCACATATGTCTTTGTGCTTTGAGCTATTGAATGGTGAACTGTCGGATACCTGAACGACATCATCATAGGTCTGCTACCCATCGAAAAAATTATTACATTCGACCCAGACTGTTGTGAATTTGTCAATCCACCATGTGTCAATACCTCTCCTCTTGGATCAGTACCAGACTGTATTGTTTTCAAGACATTCCACCTGTTGTTGTCTCTATGAGGCCCCATCTTCCTCCCTAAAATCCCATGATAGACACAAATTTGGATTGCATTAGGTACTGTACCCCGTGTGGTTACATTGCAAAATGGCCATGCCTCGCGCCACACGGCACCTATTAAGGCTTCCTCCATCTTCTTCATTGGTCTGCATGTTATCATTTGCTGAGGTGACTCGGCGCAGGGATATACGTGAGAGTAGTGACCAACTTGAGGAAACCCGGCAGGCAATCCTCTCCATCAAATACGTGTCTCTCGCACCACCCTCGAGACAGTTCGTCGGCAAGGTTGTTTGGAATTTGCATCACTGTTCAATGGTGATGTCCCCTTATGCTTCCAGATCTCATCTAGCCACAAACAACTAGCTAGACGCTCAACTAAATTGGCCGATGATTCACCGTCCCTAGGGAACAACACACGAGGAATCGAGTCATGATTCAACTGATAAATACGAGAGATATCTTTCAAACGTAACATCGTACTGAACCTTGAACACAATACCAGTTGATCTGGGTCCATGTTGTGTCCAATCAGTTTCCTGCCATCCGATGTTTCGCTTGTGGTCGACTCTGTCACGTTTTCACCCAATAACTCCTCATTGGTCAATGTAACCAGTGCCAAAGGGTCATCATCCCATGCCCACTCGGTACTGGCAGTTACGGGATCCGTGCAAACTTCATCAATCAATTTTTCAATGATGGCGGAAATCCTCGCAGGCATCTTTTTGTGCGTAGGGTCATGCAACAGTTGCCCACTCTTACGAATTGCCCTAATAGTTGAGACGAACTTTTCTTCGCCTGGAATATCATGCATAACCATGTTCAGTGTGTCTTCATTGACCTCAGATTCACGCAGTTTGACAACTGTGTCGGACTGAATTGAGGTACCTAAAGTGGTGAATATATCGGCTGATTTGACAGGCAATGACGAGGGTTGCCCAGTGTATGAGGGAGTATATGTGATGGGGATGGCAATGGTGGTCTTATGGAAACAGGAACCCTGCAAGAAATCCCTGGCGCGCTTTTTCTTGACAGCAGCGGTGCTGTTTCCAGATGGCTCTGTTGGCATGGTGACAATGATTTTTAGTATAATAAGGGTAGGAGGTACCATACCAGAGGTGCCACCGCAGGCAATAACCATGCCACCCATCACATAACGGCTATTATTTTCAGGTACGTTAGTATAGGTCAAAGGATCCAAGCTGCTATTCTGGCATTGTATGCTGTATGGTACGGTTACCACAAGTAGCCACAAGTCGATATGAAGCATTTGCCTAAGCTCGGCTGGCCACACCACAAGACAACAAACAGCCACGAACTATTTCAAACCACACAGAGGCATGACAAGAACTAAAACCTCTCGCGCAACCTGATAAATTACTCCTGCCTCAATCTAATCTAGTCTTACCCCCCAAAGGCATGTTTAAGTTCCAAGGAAGAGATCAGTGTGATGACTCCATCCCTCCTCTGCCATATGACCTTGCTTTCGCTCGCATAGACGACACCGTCGATGGCAAAATCGCTAGCTCCACTAATACTTCTGCCATTGTACCCTATGGTGCTCCTAACGGCAATAATGAACACAATAATGTTACTCCTGACATTGTATCACATCATGCTACGGGCTTGATCAAAACCCTGCCAGACGCATTGGCCAAGATTGATGCACTCGAACAAGAACTGAAGTTATTAAAGCAAAAGCTGATTGTCGCAGAAGACAAGTCTACATCATATCAGATAAGAAATCTTGAACTTGAACATCAACTCCGAAATTTGGCTGAAGAGATTATGCCCGGAAAAGATATGTCATGCCAAAAACTAGGGAATGAGCACGCGAGAAAAGCTGGTCAAATTAGTGTTGAAAGGAGCCCGGCATGCTCCACTCCTTCCAGGAAAAAAGATGCACCTAGAATGATTTCTTCTCGCACTATCCCAAAGTTGGATGCAAGTATCATGACAGTGGACGATATTCTCTTTTACGGCTTATGCCACGTCGGATTTGGAGAGGAACGTCAGCGTGTGGTTAATGAGACATCAGTAAATCGTTTCAAGGCCCACTATGGGCCTGAGCCACGGACAGTCAAAGATTTGATGTCTGATTTGTGCTGTGAGTTCCCTGACACAACATTCAAGGAACTACTGATGGGTTTGAACTGGCTCAAGCTCTATGATGTTGAGTCTGTACTTGCTGGCAGATGGAATTTTGACCAATCTTGCAGAGATAAATGCCGGGAAACTACCCGTCGTATTCAGTCGTTCCGAGAAAAAATTGTTGTCTTTGATCCAAGCATGTTTAGACCCGAAGAAATTCACATTATTTCAGTTGATTGTGTAAACTTCATCACCCAAGAGTTCAGATTAGATCCGCACAGAAAATGGTTTGACCACAAGAGTCATAGCGCAGGCTTAAAGTATGAATTTGCCATTTCTGTCTGGCAATCGCGGTGTGTTTGGATAAATGGGCCATATCCTGCTGGTTGTGTCATGATAAGGCTCATTTTTGTGGAGCAAAGTCCATGGATGATCCGTCAGAAACTTGGAACAGAGATTCTCTGCTATTTCAAATACCCGATGGGAAAAAGGCGATTGCTGACAGTGCCTATGAAGGCTTGCCTGAGAAAGTGACGGTAAAACGACCAGGTCATACTGCAAATGTTTTTAGGTTCCTGGATCGGGCTCAAAATAGGCAAGAATCTTATCATTGCGGCTTAGAGAATTACAGTATTTTGTATCACCGATTCCGTCACGGAAAGCGCACTGAAGACAAAATGAACCTCCACAAAATCGCCGTGGATGCAGTGGCAGTTATTGTGCAATATGATATGAAGTATCACCCTCTCTTTCAAATGAACTAGATGTCAAGATTTCACATTTAGTTGAGTTTTGCCACAGTTAAAGTAAAAACTACATTACATAAAAGTAACTTCGATATGTTACTAAAGATTGGCAGGCTCCAATCCGCTGTACTGTATCACATTGTTACTAAAGATGTCAGGCCCCACTATGCTATTGTATCACATAGTTACTTACTTAATAGAGAGGTAGTAGGCACCACGTATAAAAGTTGACTAATGTAGAGCAGTTATTAAAGGTAGTAAGGTCCAGCATTTGTGGGAGAGATTTTGTAACCGACTCAAAATTCTTTGGCTACAGAGTAAGTCCTGTTTGGTTCTCTTTTCATTCGTTGCATGACTTTCTCATTTGAATACGTCCTCCTCTAGGTTGACTGATCTGAAACGGTGAAAACCTCTTCAGTTTCACATCAACATGATCATTTTTGATTACTTGTGATTGCTGAAGTAAATCGTGCGGAACTTTTTCTTCTGATGTTGAGCGCACAAACGCAAACATGAACTGCAAGCCTAGCCTTGATAGCCATCGACGGGATATCATAAAATATGCAGCCCTCACAAATACATTGATTTTAGACCTCAGAAACAATCTTGTCGACAGCTACGATAACCCAGTATTTGATTTCCCTGTCTTCTGCAGTACCAAGTATCTAAACAGAGTTGCTTTATCAAACGCCAAGAGAGTCCTGGACACTTTTCGAAGGAGTCATAACAACTGTAAATCCAAGTCCAAGTATCAGCCTCTTGCCACGGGCTATTCTGTCTACCATTACTTCCATCAAGCTCCTCAATCAAACGTACGTTTTAAGGATGTCTCCAGAGATTTATATCTATCTCAATTCTATCCACCACCTCCAGACAATTCTGAAGGTAAAAACATGGTTGGATTTAGCCATCTCAACAATGTTCGCCATCAAGGACCTGGGTTTGGCTCTCCGTCAGCATCCACTCTTCGTTCATTCCCTTCTATCAACAAGGCAACTGGATTCCATCATGCCCCTGCTACTTCAGCTGCGTTGCCGTCATTGGCCACAAGGGCGGAGGCACGTACAGAGAGCTCCGAGCCGAGCTTAACACAGACTTTCCAATTCAATGTGAACGTTCATGGTCAGACATGTGACTACTACACCAAGATGGAATTTGGTCAGAGTGGACTTTCATATGCGGGATTTCCTGGAGGCGGCGGCATCGAGGCTTTTTATGGAAGCAACTTGATAACGGTAAATGATGTGAAGCACAATGCGCTGCTCCTAAATGTGTCAACTTCGTTACCTGTCAACAATGCAATGCCCTTCACTACGGTAGCTGAAGTTGTCAGCCCTGACACAGTGATTGTTCCAATCATCAGTGGACTCAATCCAGAACTTGCCGACAAAATGATGGACCAGTTGTCTTGTGAAGAGCATAGAATCGGTACTAAGCTCGATAATGTGTTTGATGTTCTTAGAGCTTTCAAGGCAGCAGCTCAAGCTAGGGGTTTTACTACCAAGAAACTTGCCATCACATTTAAGGGTTTGCCGCATCAGTTGTCTCAGCAGGGTATGCTTCAAGATGATGTTACTCTTAAGGTCAATCCAAGAGGACTGACTGCTACTGTGTGTTCTGGTCAGTTAGTTGTAAAGATAATCTTGATGATGAGGGTGGGCTTGTATACTTCAATGGCACAGGGTGAGTTCTTCGTTTGGTATTTGCATTTTTTATGCGGCAATATCCTAACTCACTGTCCTGACCGATTTGCTAGTAACTTCTATGTTGTTCCCGTAGTTGCCCCGGATCTCCAACTAGTTACTAAAGAAGTGCCTAAGGATCACTTGCAACTTATGTTGGAGAAGCGGAAGGCTCGTAACTCCAAGAACCGCAAGGAAGATTCTGAAGTCAGGAGTCTAAATTCTGAATTTGGTAATATGGATCTAAAGTCCATTAGTGCTGCCTCTCTTTCTCCCTGCAACCCTCACCAGGGCACCCCACTATCTTCCATTAGTCACAGTGCAAGCAACCGATTCAGAGAGCTCATGAACGCCAAGTTCAAGAAGTTTGTCAAAGCTAATCGAATGCTGAAGGGCCACAATCTTGTGTTTGTTGAAGGTGATGGAAATTGTGCTCCAAGAACTATGGCAGTGCTCATGTATGGTTCCAAAGGATTGTGGAGTCAGGTCAAAGCCCTGGTGGCCGATTTTTCTCTCAAGAACTTCCAAGAACTTGTCAAGATGATCGGCCTCTCTGATGATGAGATTATCAAGATGGCAACTGATGGTTCTTGGCAATCCGAAGTATTTTTCAAAGTAGCTGCTATGAGATTTGAAGTGGATATTGCAGTCTTTGGATACGGAGGAGAGCATAAATTATACCAAGCACTCAATGGGGCCAAGAATGAGTTGAAGGTATTCTTTTGGAATGGACACTTCTGTCCTATTGTACAGCATCCTTCTTTGAACAGGTATGACATCACGAATAATTTTTTTGCTGCATTACATTACTTTTTCTCAAAGCAACCCCATTACTGCCAGGCCTCATAAGTCCCATCTCAAGTATCTTGATCATGATGACGAGGTCTCTTCTGAGGACGAACGTCCTACAAATACAAAGTCCAAGCGCACCAAGATGCCCAAACACTCCACTAGACGTAAGCCTGTCAAGAAGTATCCAAAGCAAAAGTACACCAAGCAGTCCAAACGCTCCGTCCACAAGTATGCATCCTCCTCCTCATCCGAGACTGAGAGTTCTGATGAGTCTGAGAGTTCAAACAAGTTTAAGAATTCTGATTCAGAGAGTTCTAATGGAACCTCCACTTCTTCTGGGTCTGAGAGTTCTGACGAATCCGAGATTTCCGATGTGTCTGAGCCTAAAGCTAAGACCAAAGATAAGACTAAACACAAATCTGAAGAGTCCGAGCCCGAAGAGTCCGAGCCCGAAGAGTCCGAGCCCGAAGAGTACAAGCCCGAAGAGTCCGAGCCCGAAGAGTCCGAGCCCAAAGAGTCCGAGCCCAAAGAGTCTGAGCCCGGAGAGTCCGAGCCTGAAGGGTATGAGCCCGAGGTGTCTGAACCTGAAACTGCTAAGCTCAAAGCGACTGAGCTCAAAGCGTCTGAGTCGGTAGCACGCAAAGAGTCAAATACCAAAACAAAGGGATTCAACTATTCTGATAGCAAAACGCCCACCTCCACCAGCAAACCTACCTTGTCAGCCTCCATCCTCAAATCTACCTTGCCCCCTTCTACCAGCAAACCTTCCTTGACCACCCCAACTAAACTGGTATCAGCATTGAAAACTCCAACTGGGTCTGCTGGAAAAAGAATTAGCGACACTTTTGTCAGCTTTTTTGGTGGTTTGACGACTACAACTTCCGATGATAGGATGTCAGATGAAAATGGGAGTGATACCATAGAATTTGCTTATGCTGATGAGCATTCTGCCAAGCAGACAACAGAAGAGGTAAAGGTGGAGGAAGCCAGTGTTGTTGAAGAGGTGAGTGCTAGTGGAAGAAAGATGCCGAAAAAGGATGAGGCTGTTGTAGATGACAATGACGACACTAGCGAGGAAGAAGATGCTCCTGAGAAGACAATCATTAGAAAGAAGAAGAAGAAGACTGTTGCGATGGACAGTGATGAAGAGGATGCTCGTAGAATGAAGAAGAAAATTGGAGCGAAGAAGAAGGTCGAGGGGTACGATTTTGAAAGCGATGCTCAAAAGAAGAAGAAGAGAGTAAAAAAGATTATGGTTGTGGTGGACAATGACGACAAGAATTCTTCGAAGAAGCCAAAGAGCAAAAAGAAGAACAAAGAGATAGTACCTACCCGCCGTAGTCACAGGCAGGCAGAAAAGAGGACCAAAAAGTAGGTTGATTATTTGTAGTGGGGCCATTTGAAGACACTGACAGACTGCTATATATTGATTCTGTTTGATTGTCGAAGTCGCTTATGATTGCCCATTTATGTTATTATTTGCAAATGATGGAGCAAGATGATCTATGAAAGTAATTGTGCAACGAATGAACTTTGTGGAGTAGATGTAAGATATAGTCTGAACTACTCTTCACGTTGTGTTTGGTACAATGTACTATGGCGTCTAACGCCTCTCCTAACTGCCTCGGATTAATATGCCATTGTGTGGTGTACTGTACATGTGTTGCTGAGGCATACCGTACATTTACTAACTCTTTTAGTGCTCCCTTCTACAGTACAATAGAGTTACTACTCTGGTTGGATTATGGTGCCTGCGATCTTTACTAACACAACGGGGTGACACACCAACAAAATTCATAATTGCAAGACTGCAAATTCCCGTGCAAAGGATGAACTTTGTAGAGTAGATGTAAGATATAATCTGAACTACTCTTCATATTGTGCATGGTGCAATTTATGATGGGGCCTAACACCTCTACTAACTCCTTCATGTTAATATGCCATTGTGTGGCGTACTGTACATGTGTTGCTGAGGCATACTGCCTTTACTAACTCTTTTGTTGCTCACTTCTACAGTACAATATACTTACTACAATGGTTGGATTATGGTGCCTGTGATCTTTACTAACACAAGGGAGTCACACACGAACAAAAACAATCGTATGGTATTCAAGACTGCACATTCCCCTTCCACTCTCGAAGAGAGAGGATATTGGCTCCACTCCCCTCGGCATCTGTGCACTGGACCTCTTTTCTTGTCTCATCATCATCATCATCATCATCATCATCATCATCATCGACCTTCACAATAACCTCGCCCTCACCACGTCTCCCCTCTTGCAAGCTATTCTCAACACAGCAAGGTTCTATAGCAGCCATGGAGTCAAAGGATGCATCTTCGTACGGCGCAAAAGCAGGAGAGTCATCAGGAGGGCCATCCATTTTTTCGGACTGTGAATTTAGCTGGAAGCAGGCGGATACGATTAGCAGTATTGGAGAAATTTTCGAAAATCAAGCAAAGGGAAAATGTGGTTATGAAGCATGTTGGAAAGGGTTGAAGTCCAAGTGTGCTACTGTAAATGATTTCATTGTCGAGTTGTCGGATCGGATTAAGAGCATAATTGGAAAGTATCAAAAGGATGGCAAGCCAATCTTTTTAAAACCAACACAAAAGGAAAGGAAAATCGTCCCGATGGCCAAGAACAGATTATTAAGGACGTGCAAGGAGTTCTGGAGTACAAAAAAGGCAAAAAGATGCTAAAGAAAGCTTGGTTCGGTCCGGAGATCTGTTGTTTTGTTGCAAAGTGCTACCAAAAAACTATCTTTGTTTATAGCAATCCGATGGCAGGAACAAAAACAAGGAGATCAAAGCCACTCGAGAGGGCATTCCAATCAAGCACCACTGTCTATTTCTATCGTCAAGATGGCAAAGTGCATGTTGAGCTGTTGAAGGATATGAATTCTTATCCAACGGAAGATGCTCTCTTCCTCCATCAACAGCTAAATCATTGGCAATTGCTTGTGCCAAAGGGCCACCTTCACTCAGTCATTCGTGAACCCCTAGCAAAAGGAGCCACAGAATTCCAGGCATCCAAAACAAATCGTTCTGAGCAACCTCTCGGAACTGATAAAGCTAACAAGAAACCAGGATCACCTCTGGGTTCTACTTCCTCTTCCTCACCATTGGCTTCCTCGTCGTTGGCTCCCTTGTTGTCGTCATCATCAGATGCAGAAGACAAGGAAGAAGAAAAAGAAAAAGAGGAAGAAGAAAAAGCAGCAGAAGGAGAAAACAAGAAGCCGGTAGCAACTTCAGGTACTGTCTCCTTTCCATCATCATTGGAAAGAGAAGAGCCAAAAAAAGATGAAGAAGCAAAAGGAAAAGCAGAGGATGAAGAAGCCAAGAAACAAGCAGCGACTACTGAAAAATCTTCTTCCTCATCGTCTTCATCCTCATCGTCTTCATCCTCATCGTCTTCGTCCTTGTCGTCCTTCATCATCATCATCATCATCATCATCATCATCATCATCATCATCAGATGAAGAAGAATCAAAAGCAGACAAAGCAGATAAAATAGGAGCAGAAACAGAAGGAGAAGGAAAAGGAAAAGGAGATGGCAAAGAATTAAAAGCAACAGACAATGACAAAGATACAGACATTGACGAGGCACTGAAAACTACTGCTCTAGATGACAAGTCCCATTTTTCAAAGAACAATGATGTTATGCCGACATTGGGATCAGACAGTAATAGGCTTTCTGGAAAGACTCGTGGTAGAAAGCAGATGAAAAGAATCTGTACTGTTTGGGCTGCAGAAAGCCATGCCAAAATGCACAACTGGCACATTTGATTGATGATAGTGACAATGGATCTGATGGTGTACTGATTGAGTGGGAAAGTACAAGGCAATTGGTACGGCTACCATATAGCCAAATAACCTTTGACCTACCTCCAAGACGTCGTGGACAGCTAACTTCTCCAGGGACTACTGCTCCAACCAAAAATCCCTGCCCAAACTTTGGAGCAGCAAGAACCACTCTTAAGTTTGGCTTCAGTAGGGCATGGGAAAGTTGATGAGGAATCTGACGAGGAGGGAGATGAAAAGCAAAATGCAACTTTATCAACTCCTCTAAAGGGTAGGTTTGACAAATAGCAACATGTGTTGTACATTGATCCCAGTGATGAAAATGAAGGAGTGGGGATGTTTGTTATGATTTTGGAGGTACACGATGATGAGTACACTATTTTGTGTACAGATGACAAGAAGAAGAGAGTTCCAGAAAGCATGTTGTATCCTCTTCCTGCAGGTGTCGACCACTTGACGATGAGTGAGATTGAAAGGGAAAGTTTCATATACGAACAATTGGAAATGGTTTGGCAAAAACAGCTTCTGACAAAAGCAGTTGAATATTCGAAGTCGAACTTGGGAAAAAAAGACAGTACCCCATTCACTAATACCTATACATCAGATCCACCAAAGAATGACAGCAGCCCATCTGTCAATCTTCTACCAACATTAGCAGCTGCAGCTGAGAGTAGTAATCTCGATGAAATCAAGGCACAACTTCAAGCTGCGGAAGTCGTCCTTGCAGCTAATACAAAAAGATTCAACCGAGTGCGTGCAAAATTTTGAAAGGATGTTGATGAATTGAAAAGGATGCTAGAGGAGGCACAGGGAAACTCTGGCAAGAGCAATGTTGTTACTCATCCTTCCCAAATCAACATAATCAGCGTTGTTATTATCGGCCGTTTTGTAAAAGGATGACGAGGGATTGCGGGGGATGGACTAGGACGGGATGCGAAGATTATAGGCCAAAAGATAAGTATGGAAGGGAAGGCCCGAAGCGAAAAGAGTTGCCTGGAGGAACTGATGGAGCTGAGTTTCGAAAAATGAAAAAAGAATTCGATGCACCAAAGTTACGTGAAATTGCAAAGAAATCAATGCGAAAGAAGAGAGACCTCCAAAAGGCGACTGAGAATCCCAGCAAAAAGAAGAAATAATGTGAACGTCAGATTGCTTAATCAATGTGTGAGAAGAGTGAGCTTGAAATGAATAAGCAAACAGCAGAGAAGACTCAGGATAGATAGGTGTATATTAACAAGTAAAGTTTGTTTTGATCCATTTTGCCATGAGCTCCACCACAAATTCTAGTGCTGACCGCGTTGCCTACTATGTAATGTGTAACGTATTATTTGTTCTCATGCCTTCCAAGTTTAGTATCAAAGTACTGTGTTGATTGGAACGATTTTGTCATGAATCCACCACACATACTATTACTCATCCTGCCTACTTCTACCATGTGGCACCTGCACCTCTACTAAGTGCTTAATGAATTAACAATTAGCAACTTTTGTTGAGGGCGCCTGGTACGTATACTAACTTCTCCATGCAGTAATGTGCAGCCTAGCATTAGTTCTCATGCCTTGCAACTTTACCAATGAAGGCTTCTTTGATTGGAACCATTATCCCATGATCTCAAGTACACATTCACCTGATGCTTGCTTGGGTAAACTGCCTAGGATAGTGACCTTGTTGGGTCCATGTGAACATACTAACGAGAGTGCAGTACTAGCAGTTGTCTCGAGTGGACCCATACTAACATACTAATGAGAGTGTAGTACTTGGTCAGTTTACTGTTATTTATGGCACCTGCTTCCTCTACAAACTGCTTGGTGAGTAATGTCCGGCCTATTATTTGTTGCTGCTGCCTGCTAACTTTGCTAACAAAGTACAGCATAAAAGTCAAATTTGAAGAGATGCTGGACGAGCTGATTGTGACGAGTAACTTGATATTTACTCATTTATGTTATTATTGTCCAATTCATTCAGTATATTCATGAGAAAATTTCAGTATCAAGGTATGCCCTATCAATTGTTTCAGTATCACACGTTGAACCGCTTGTTTCTTTTGAGGACGTTACATGCTGAGGTAGAGATTCCAATTGTTGATCATGGCGATTGGTTGACCAGGTGTTGGAGGATTCGTCAGGTTCTTTACAATGTGATAAACAAGCCCCGGCTCCTCGGAATCTGGACTTGCAATAAGGCTAAGGCTTGGCTTACGCTCTCCTTCCCATTCTTTCCTCATTCCTCGTATTTTTCTTGATACTTTGTTTTGATAGCGCTCTTGGCAATATGTTCGTCTTCCAATTGCATTCGTAGGTTGGTCCCTTTGTCATTACTCTGTGTTGGTACGATTGCTCTCTCTACGCTCATTGACTTCATTGGGTGATTCGATGGAATTTGCTAATATACTTCCATTGTGATCTCAGCAGGTGGTTTTATGGAAGGAGCCGGTGCCCTGAATTGTGCATTTGGAGGTGACCTTTCAGATTTCTGCACTGCGTTTGGGCTTAGAAATTGAGATGTGTCCATTACATTGCCAGAAACAGCATTAGATGATATGTCCTGCCGCTGAGCTTTGATGACAGAAGCTATTTTTTTACTGCTGCCCTGGCACGATACACCTGTTCCAGCATGTCCTTTGAAACTACCACGCATTTGATTTCAGTGACTTTGAAGAGCTAGCATCTTGATCATGAAAGGTGGAATCAACCCCCCGATGGAATGCCTCGAGACTCAGTAGATGGGTTGTTGGGTTTTCGGGTGTCTTATTTCTTAATGAGTGAACTGAACATCTTGGGAGGAGAGGGGGGAAGTCAAGAGAGGATATGAATGAGGACGCAGAAGTTATTGCGGCGGATGGCAAGGTGCAACATTAACATTGTGGCTATCCATTGTCTCCGATCATCCCGTGCGTGCGAGCAAGTGACGAACAGTACGACTCAGTGACGACTATGATGACTAACGACCCTAACTGACGACCCAACAATTCTTCTTTGACCACTCATGTGACTCCACCTGACGACCCCTGACGACCCCTGACGACCCAGGTGATAACCAAAAAACGACCCTGATGACCTCCAACGACTTTAGTGACGACCCCTGACGACTTTTGTGACGACCCGTTGACGACCGTCAACATCTGTTGACGACATCTGACGACTCCTTCTGGCTATTCTTATCGCCAAAGTCAAAAATTGCCTGTCTTGCAGTTCCTTGTAACAGTGAACTAGTTCACCGTTGGAATAATGATAATTACCTATTTTTCTAATGGTGAACTAGTTCACCGTTAGGAAATACTAATTCCTAAGTGCTGAATGTCTGGTACAAATTTTGAAATTATTAGATTTGCCTAGCTTTCACCTGTAAAATAGACATGAATGAGGCTTAAGTATTTTTTTGGTACTAATAATGCCAATCCAAAATTACCTCTGGGGGGTAAATATGTTTTATTGGACTTCTACAGGAGTCACGTAGGAATCGAACAGCTAACGGTGAAATAGTTCACTATTAGATTTAACATGGGGAAAGCTAGTGATAGTGAACTATTTCACCGTTAGAAAAGGAACTGGGATATTGCTCCGCCACAAAAAACAAAAACTCCCTTTAATCCATAATAAAGGAAACTTTGGGAACATCCCCATCATTTCCCTTCCCCGCGGAAAAATCCAACTTATCTCACCTCTGCACACTGGCCTCCACCAACAATTTGGCATACATCAAATCCTTCCCCCAGGGAACACCCACCAAATTCCGATAATCCCCACCCCTGTCTCCAAATTGATCCGGTCGCAACCCATTCTCATCAAAAAACTTACAATAGTCCACGGTGAATTCTCCGAAGGATCGAGGGAGGAGGTATCAGTGATGACATCACCACCACGTGTCCCAGCGATCCGTAATCGGCAATGTTGGCGGCATTGTGATAACACACCTTGCCGTTGACGGAGGATTTGCCGCCGGCGTAGCCAGCGCGGGAGGTGAGTTGGGTGTCGGGGCGGGATAGAATGCGTTGTTTGCTTCCACGAATGCGTGTTGGACGTGCCAGAAGCAGCCTGGTGCGGGATGGATATTTTGTGTTGGACATGATTACAAATAGAGTTTCGTCATGTTGGAAAGTATCGTTGGTAACTAAAGACTCAGCGCATCCAAAATAAACATCAATGAGATCGCTGTCGTCTTCTTGGGCAAAACTAGGAGACAAACATCCAGACAAGGACAAAATAAACAATGGCGCAGCGCGGGAAGAAACTTTGTTGAAAAATCCTTGTCGGGAGGATGCCGCATTTGGAATCGTGTCATGAGTTGATCCCGAATGGCTCATTGCGGCAAGCTTTGATGGCAAGCGATGAGGCGGCCATGTAGAGCTAGACTGCAATATGCTGGTCCACACATGGCAGTGCGGTTGGAGTAGAGCGACGGCCAACACTGGGAGGGAGGTGAAGGTGCGGGCCATGGTTGACTGTTAGCGATCCGTGACATGTACTTACAATACAGGACCCAAAAAGGGAGCCTAAAGGGTGATCCATTCTACCCCTTCTTTGAGCATTTGCCTCTGTATGTGAAATTTCCTTCCTCTCCAGAGAACAAGACCTACGTTACAAATTATTGTAGATCTTTTTCAGCTCTATTCAACCATCCAAAAAAATGAACATTGTTCAGTACGGTACCATAGTTCACCTACATTGGATGACAAGTCCAAAAATGTTTGAAGATACATATCTCAATGAACTGAAAGTTAGTGCCTGTTACATGTAAACAATTATTGGTATCCACTCTTATTTCCCAAAGTACTCATTTGCACCAGAAATTGTACTGTAGAGGAATAAGTTTTTTCATGTCAGTGTTAGTGCATTTCATTTGTGGTGAGTTTTGATGTATATTGACATAACACGTGAACGGGACGGAGTTACACGGAGCAATACATATTGACATGATGGAGATTAATAAGGCTTTCACTTTGTTATGATGAGTGGCTCTTAAGCATGAGTTAAGTGCGTGAAAATAACATATTTTGTAACGGCCGGAGTCTTCACCTTATGATGCGCTGACCTTGTCATCCAAGAAATACAGTGTATAGTAAAATTATTGGATATCAATCACAAACGGGCCTAAGTGAAAAGAGGTGAAACTATCATACACTTGCCTAAACATATTCGGTTAACATCTCTGCAAAGTGCACACTCCAATGACAAGCACAGAACCACTTGAGGGATTACAGGCACAGTATGTTAGAATTTTGGCGGTACAACAAGGAACAGAAGAAGTGTACTGTTGGTATGCCCCTTTGTTTCTGAGGTTCAAAATTTTGCATTCAACATTGCATGATCAGACACCACATCTTAATGCCTCTTGCTCCTTCTTATAGGCTCCTCATTAATTACAATCTCAGGATTGTTAACAAGATCCCTTCCCAAATTCCTCCTAAACTCCAAGAGAGTCATTTTTCATTTTCATCCCACACAAACTACCTCATTCAGAGGTCCACGTTTACCTCTGTGACTGCCAAAAGAAACTGCAAAAATCTCAATGTGCAGTGTGCTGAAAGTTCGTCTAGTCAGTAAACTGATTAGTTTGTAGATTAGATAAATTGTGAGAGTTGGATTTAGTTATCAGTGCTAAAAACTATTCGTAAAGAGTAAACTAGTTAGACATTAAAACACAGTAAACCGTAGAAGTGCCAACAGTGCACTTAAGCTTCCAACACCCTCCCTTGCTTCAAGGTGTGTCACCCTTTAGTGCCATCAGGAGTCTGTTGTCGCCGCACAGCTTTGCTGAGTGCCTATGCAATGAGGCAGCATCAACATTCTTCGTGAAGATGTACGCTTCCTTTTCAGGCCCAGGGATGCACTTGAACGCCACCATCTTATCCTCCTTCAGCTTGTGGTGGGAAGAATATCCACAAGTCAATGTGCCTAGTCCACCCTCCCACACTCCAGCTGCTAGCCAGATCATGTGCCCCACTGTTATCCATTTCCGTTATCATGGGCAGTTCAACATTAAGGCCCATCATATAGTTAATAACCCTATAAATGTACATCATCTCTTGCACCATAGTCACTACTGCCGGTAGTTCTGACTCTGTCACAGACAGTGTCACATGCTTCTGGGTGACACTAAGTACACAACAGTACCCATGATACTCCTCCTGCTTTCCAGATCAGTATCATAGTTAGAGTCAGACTGACCGCAAATCTTGAACTTGAAGTTCCTATCCTCTCTGTCCCAGCTACCCAAGGGCGCAAACGACCCCTTATAGGTGTGCCCCTAACATACTGGATACAGTCACACATAGTATCCCAATGAGCTTCGTTGGATTGTGACTAAGATGAGAAAGTTCCCTAACAGCATTGGCAATATTGAGGCTACTGTGCAAATACAGTAGTTTCCCTACACCAGTTTGGTACCTGCTGTGTTTCTCTGGATTCAACTTGGCACTATTCTTGCACTTTGTGAGAATGTTTCCAGGCTTTGCAGGCACCAAAGCTGCCTTGCCCTGAGCAATACCCTCAAATTCATCAGTCAGACTCTGCAATCATCTGGCATGGTCCGGCACCTGCGGCTCATCAAACCATAACATTATGCATTTTCATCAAAACATTTTGCACCCTGACTGATTTATGTCATTGGCTGCATCCTCTCTCACATGACAGGTTCTTTACATTTGACAATTCACCACAGAAGACACTGTTTTAAATCTACATGCTAATCCATGCAATATGATGTTTTACCATATCAGCACAGCATATGATGAATATGGCCTTGGAATTCAGCCTGCATAAGAATGTTGTCCATGTCAGACTTCAGTGACACAGTATGGCAAAGACATGGTTGTTTCTGATTGTTTTCAATTTTCATCATTCTTAAGAGGGGTGTATTCTTGCTGTAGTACAATGTTGTGGTGGCTTTGTAAGGGAAACTAAAAGCAATTTGTTTGAGTTTAAACTTGCTTGTCTGCATCAAGCATCCTTATTCACTTAAAATCATTCACCTCTTTTGCCAAATGCATTTCAAATTTTCCAGACCATCTGATGCACTGATCCTCATCACTAACAGGAACTGAAAATCGTTGAGACATTCAATTGAGAAGACATTATGTGTGAGTTTTTATATTTCTGTGTGCTTAAAAATATTACTTCTCTAGCCTGTCATTTACTGATGATACTAGCTCCTTTTCAAACACAATGGATGGACAGTGGCACAATACAACAAAGTCTAACTAGAGTGGATAGCTTATGTGATTGGCTCATAATAGCTGTCAGGGAGTTTTATGATTAACCCAATGATGATGATCTTTTGCAACCCCACTTTATCATAAAAGTCCATTCATTATCTATTTTCTTTTGCTCTACAGCAAAACAGAACATAATTGCATTTGATATGGGCATGACTGGGAATGAACTGCATGTTGTCCATACTATGATTGATCTGTGATTTGTAGCTTAGTTGAATGGGGGAGTTGGCTGCTAGTCTGCTTGCTATGTTGCATTGCAAAGGAGGAATTGAGTTGGGAGGTTACTTTGAGACTTTGTGAAAATTGTATAGCAACAGGATACAGGCTCAAGGACTGATGTTTTTGAGCAAGAGGGAGTGACGAGTTTGTCTTTGACTTTGCATAAATTTTATTTAGATGTTACTGCCCATTAATATACTATGTCATCTTGAAAATAGCATAACGTTCGAAAATAATGTTATCTGTTGAAAATCAGGTATGTCTGTTGGGCTCCAATCTTGGATATTCAGATGAATTGTGACCAAGTGCACATTTTGTCAATGATATTACTCCTGACAATGTGTGGGTGAAAAGACTCCTTAGTTGGTTAGAGGTTGAGATCTTCACCTCACTCTATAGTTCTTGGAGAGTAGCTGCATTCGGCTCAAAAGACATGTTATCCTGAAACAAGGCAAAAACGAAAAGAGAATATTGACTGACCTAGTTGTGGTACTTAACTTGAGTCAGTAACTTGCTGAGACTTTGAGCTGCAAATTGTTGTATGAAAAAGATAGACTGGAGTAGCCACAATCATACTCAGAAGGGCAAGCAATGAATGGAAGCCTGCACAGAGCATGATTCATTAATTCAGAGCAAAAGAATAGTTTGAAACATGACAATACTTGAATCAAGCGAGAAAGCTCAGCCTATGAAATTTTCACGTATCTATCAACCAGGAAAGCTCTGCATATGGAATTTGCACCAACACTTTATCAATGCTTTCCCTGACTCCATAAATTTTGGTGGATGACTTCAAAGTGTAGGGATTATTTTAAAGTTGGTTATGATTTACTTAATGTTTATGTTCCATTGAAAGCTATTTACTACCTACTATATGGGCTTTGCACCCACACATAGCTGCAAATAGTAGCTATCACACTTGTTTGCATGTATAATGTGGATTTGCACCTACAAATAGTGATATAACTTTGTAGGTGCATCTTGTAGGTGTGCACCTACATATTGTCCCGTATGAGTGTGACTCCCAAATATGAATTGAAAGTTAAGAGAAGGAAAAGAAGGAGAAGAGAAAGAAGGAGAAGGAAAAGGAGGAGAAAGTGGCTCAGTTTCCAATGCAACAAAGAAAGGACTAGAAAGTCACTCAGTTTCCAAAATCATCATGATGTTGACAATTCTGCATTCTCTGTTTATCTCCTTAGCAGGGGCAAAAATCATTTCTATGGGCATTTCTTTCTTTTTTGCTAGACAGGTAGATATACATAATATCATGTAAATCTACTAGAAGTACCTTGTGGAGGAAAAACCCATTAACATGGGAATTTCTCTATTTCCATAGACAGGAAACTATTTTTTGGATATCACGTAAAATCTACTAACAAATCATCTCTCCAAGTAACCATTTGTTAACACAAAAGCATTAAGACTGTCCATATGTAACCCATGCCATGTATTACATCACTCCCAAGATAAATTAACCCCGCAAGTTAGGTACCTATGAATTTCAAACCGGGTAGCTCTCTCCTTGTCAGTCATATCATACATGAACTTGTACCAACAATACTGATAGTATGCATCAATAAGTGTGATCGGCAAGAGAAATACGCCCCCTCCATCCTTTTTTGAAAGACACATGTGTCATTTGATTAAGGAGTTCCTCTTGACCATCTTCTGTAGTTAAGTCAAAGAAATGTTCAGGTTGAGATGCAACAGACGAATAAGACAAACCATGACAAGTCGCAGCACTGCCCGAGACGGAAGTATTTCCAGTGACTGCATCTGAAGGTGATGCCCAACCAACCATTGATATTTCTTTCCAGAATTCCATTTGCAACCAGATCTTTGACATCTCTTTGTGCTCCTTCTTCTCGTTGTGGCTTCACCCACAACCCTTGCCTGCCACCACTTCCTATTCCATAGCAATGGTTGAATCAATTATGATTCATCAACTGGTCAGCCAAATCAACTGAGTTCATGTGATGTTGTACATGTCGATGAGATTTAGCCTGAGAAACTTCATAGGACAGTCTTCTTTACGGCAGGATCAGAGACAGTCATTTTCATTTCTTTCCAGTTGATGTACTCTGCTCAAGTTGCCAGCAGATGGACCGGCTTTGTGTCATACACTGTGCAGCAAACAAGATCATTACACCATGTGTTGTCATCAATAAAAACAGCGGTCTTTGTGGTTCCATATAGTCTTTGAGCCTTCAAGACATTCGGCTCAATTTTCTGAATGGTCACCTCACAAAGCCCTTGCCCATTTGTCCTGCAAACTTCATGGCATAGGGCCACAATTAGATAAGCTGCCAAGTGCAGCTTCCTCGAATTGAACAAGTTGTCCCTGAGGCAATGAGTCCACAGGTTGGGTAGCTGTAGGAGTAAGTAGATGGCTCTGCGGGCGGCTGGAGACAAGTCGAAATGTTTATTGTTTTCCGTTGATTCGGGAGCACTACCTTGCCTGAAATAATAATAGAATGCGTAACCCTTCTTGCAAACTGCATTGCATTGATAACCATCACCCTCTCTCTTGTAAGTAATTTGTAATGACAGCCCATGCCTGCCTTTGAAACTGTTAGTTGCTCATCAATGTTAACCCACTTACCCGTTACCCAACACCTCTGACAGTTCTTTGGTAAATGTTCCGGCAAAGGAGCCACCTTCCACAAAGGAACCTTCTTCTGAAGCTGCCTTGGATCCTCCCTGCAATAATACAGAGTCAAGAAACACCTGAACGATGGATGTGCTTTACCTGATATGACACACCCGCCCACTAGTCTCTTGTCAAACAACTTAGCAAAATTATCATTGCCATACAACTTACTGTTTGTTGAAGACAGAAAACAAAAGGTAATCTGAGGCTTCAGAGACATAGCATTGGCAAACAAGAGACCAAAAAAATGGTAGATCTCTTTCTTATCAAACGGAGCCCAATCTGGGTAGGTAGTTGAGCCCATGCCTTTGGCTACTGCACATCTATTTGTGGCTTCTGTGATGCTAGGTTGCAAATTCCGGAGGAATTCCGGTGGAATTCCGCATTACTCCGAATTATTTACAATTTTGGACCGTGACATGATTACTGTGCATCGAGGATTACTGTAAAATTTGTGAAGTAATTAGATTTTTGTCACTATTTAGATTGAACTGTGACACGGAATCTTACAGTAACCTACCGTAACCACCAAATAGGTATCCAGAACATAGTCTGTCCTTCTGTCCATTCTTGTGAGGCATGGCTGGTTGTTGATTGCCCTTCTCAACTGCACTTGTTGCAGCTGTCACTTACTTTCCCAACCCAAGGTCAACAACCATGGGAAAAATCCGCCCCTTCACAGGAAATCCTCCATATTTCCACAAATATCTGTCCAATAACCATGCGCCCACCATCATCCTTTTGCTGTTGTTACGGCTGATCGATGGCTACAGCTTGTTCCGTGAGTTTATTTGTTTGTTTTTAATTTCCCATCCAATTGATTGATTCCACTTGCCCCCGCCTTGACACAGGAAATCCTGCATACCTCCACAATACCCATCCAATCACCACGCGGCCACCACCATCCTTTTGCTGTTGTGACCATGGATCGACGGCTGCTGCTTTTTCAGTAAGTTTATTTGCTTAATTTTTATTTTTCAGATATTATTTATTAATCAATTGGTTCCACTTGCCGCCGGCCCAACACTGTAGAACCTTCCTAACTCTAGCTCGCCCTGAACTCTAGCTTGCACTGAAGTCTGCTGTTGCCACCCCTGCCGTGCATCTATTGACCCACCCTGTGTCGTGAGCTCTTTTGTTTTTTTGTGATATTGTTATTTTTCCAATCTCAAAAATTGAAAAATTCCCCCCATCCACATCAAGAATTTGACCTGGATCTCATTCACCGCGATCCCAACAAGTCATTGCCTTGGCCCGCTCCTGCCCATTGACCAGGCCAATCTCCTTACCTGCCCTGTGCCATGAGTCCTCGTGTTTTTTTTGTGCTAATACTCTTTCTCCAACTTTGCCGATTGAAAAATCCTCACTCCATCCACTTCAAAATTTCAACCCCTAGCTGATTGGCGGACAACCCAAAAACTCATCGCATTTGCCCGCCCCTGCCCATTGACCACGCCAATCTATTGACCCGCCCTATGCCGTGAGTCCTCTTTCTTTTTTGTGATAATATTTTTTCTCCAACTCTGATGATTGAGAAATTCTCACCCCATCCACCTTGCAATTTTGACTCCTAGCTCATTGGCGGCCAATCCAACAAGTCATTGCCTTGGCCCGCCTCTGCCTATGGACCACACAGATCTATTGACAAGTCCCTTGTCGTGAGTCTGTTTATTTTTCTTGTAAAATTGTAATACCCTCTTTTGCAGCTAAATTGTCGGTCTGATTGACAAGAAACACTCCCGGGCTTTACCTTTTCATAAGGGTATAGCTGCAGCCCTTGTGCTACACCACCCCTTCACACATCTTCCACCCTCCTATTGTCACAGATTCATGGCATGAACACAAGAGGTGAGTTTGTGGGTTATCTTCATGAAGAAAACTGTTTTCTTCCTTACTTCTTTCATTTTTATTCTGCCCCTTATCTAAAGTTCTTGCAAGATGGCAGAGGAGATAAGTCATCTCGCATTTCCCCCATAAATTTTGTTCCTGTGGGTGGGGTGTTTCAACACTATTTAACTAATTGTTTAATGTAATTGAAGTGGTTACTCGATGTTATTATAATGTAGATAACAGTCTTTATGTAACCCTGCTGCAGGAATATAACACTAATCATGCTCTAGCACTGCAGAATTAAAGTAGTTTACAGTAATTTAGACTTAGTAAAAAGAATTGAGCAGTAAAACAGTAATGTAATTTTTCTTCATTATTTAACAATAATATTACTGTTGATCTGGATGGTAGGAGTACATTTACTCCTACCGTAACGGGACCCAAAAAGTTGCATCGTGACAAAGTAAGTTCACCGGAACCTATGGTAATTACTGCAGTAATTACGATGTGTTTTTGGGACAGTAACCAAAATCGGAATTTGCAACGTAGCTGCAATGTATTTGACAAATTGTGATGTGATTTGGAGATCAAAGTAATCCTTGGGTTGATGATCAACAAAGGTACGGGGGAGGTTAGTTTTTGCATATCCTGATGGACCACCACATTCACTTATACAAGAAGAAGGTCGACCTCCAGCATGCAGTTCTTCCTTCGGTCATTCAGTGTTGGCACTTGTCTGCTCCTTCTTCTTCATTTTGCACTTGAAAAGGGTGAGATAGGACAACTTGGGAGGCCCAATAAAATTTTCTCTGTTTGTAGGCCCAAAGTATCTGTTCTCAGCTCTGGATTGTCCAACTCCTTCTGGCAGAGTCACCTCAATGCCAGTTAGCAACTTCCACTTTGGTCCTTTTTGCAAATGACTTTGAAGAACCTTCTCCTCAAACTCAAATTCGTCGTCTTTAAGCTTTGTTACTTTGCCAGAATCAAAAATGGCATAGAAGACTGCAGCTTGTTTGAAGTACTTTTGATGCCTGTGGCTTGAATCTGCAGCTTCAGGGACAAATCATACAGTACTGCGCTGTACCCGACTTGGTCTATTTGCTTTTGTAGTCTTCAACTCATACTGCACTTCTTCAGTCTCCCTGTCATCCCTTGCGGCATCAGCATCTCCCTGTTCTGCCAACATTTCCCAATCTGCAACACAGGGAATAGCAACATCCTCCATCCTGGCGGCTTTGTAGTCTTCATCCGTATTTTGCACCACAATCATGCACTCCATTGCCATCTCTTCTTTCTCCCATCCATCTGACAAATCACCAGAATGCAAGGAGTTCTCATTGCTTTTATGCGCAGACAAGTCGGACAATGCCTTCTGCAGTGATGGGGATTTGAATTCGACATCATGGTTGGTTCGCAATTGCTTCTGTGGGGGCGAATGGGAGGATGGAGTAGGCAAGAAGACAGGAACACATGGTGTAAGTGTTCAAGTTATTGACGGAGTGGCACTGAAGGAGTGCCATGTGATGGCACCTTTATCCTACGATGCAACGGTGATATCTCGGCCTGTGGCAGTGGTTGGAGTACTGGAACAGTCGGAGGTTGTTGAAGGTATTGTGGACAGGTGGTATTGATGGTTGGATCGTGTAGGTTGGGTGGTTGGGGAGCCGGTATTGATTTCTGCGAAGATGCCGGTTGGCCATTGTTGAGGCTTTTTTAAGAAGAATGAGACAAGATTAAGTAGAGCGACATAAGTAATTTTTGTTTCGAGGCAACAAGTGGAAAACTTCCAGAAAACCTTAGAAAATGCAAAGTTGAAAAATTGAATGCTTTTTCGGCGGCCGAATTTGGCCAACTTCTCATTGAGCTACTAGTACAAACCCTGATACAGCTAGAAAGCTGAGAATCTCAGCTTTCTAACTCATTCGGGTTTTCAAAAATGAGGCCCAACCTTACAGTCACCCTTACTCATACCTGAAGTTTGATTTTTTGTGTAGTTTGGATGCGAGTACATGAATCTCCGTCCTTATAACCGGAAAGTTCACCCTTTTGGGTAACAGGTTATGAGTGCAAAATCCACTGGAAAATGAAGTTCATTCTGGAGTGAAATCAGAGGTCACCCCAAAATCAATTGAATTTTGGGGTTGGTGTGTGATGTGTTAGTTACTGTTAGGACGGTGCATCCGTGGTTTTCAACACATTTTAGGTGTTGCGGTCAGCCAACCAAAGTTCAATATCATACACGACGTCACATTTTTTAGGTTGACGTACTTGAAATAATCTATGATTTTGCTGGATCTCAAAAGGTACGTCTTTTGCTTACTATTAATAGCAGCAATGCGATTCGGGAATGCGTAAGTGAACTGTAAGGAAGAAAACACGAAAACTCACACATATACGGGATTATAGAAAATAAGCTGAATTTTGGGTACCGGTACGGGTAAATGTAAGGTTGGGCTTGAATCTGAACATTTGTTGAGCCATGGTTTTCTCCTGAAACTTTATTGTCTACGTATGGGAAAATACCATGACAATGGGCTTCCTCCAATAAGGAGATAGCAGATGAGAGAAAATAGTGGCTGAGGTGTCACAGTGTCTGCTGAGCAAACATTTCCAGGAAAAGTCAGTCTAGCTTAAATAGTGCACAAATGAGCTCAGTCACCCTATGTCAAGTGATCTTTTCTGGTTGCTCCTTTGTGGAGTACATGAAAACCCAGTCAGGTTACATTGGTTAAATGTCAAATACAATGTTGGTCAGGCAAAGTCCTAATACAAGAAGTGACTTCTGGTTGTATCCCAAAGTCTTTCCTTTACACAATAATCAGTTTACATTCACATAGAACCCTTATCGCTGAAACTGTGTGTCAATTGGAGTTTGCCACATGCATCACCAAGAGGTGCAGTAGCGACCCAACTTCCTTGTTCATCAAATAGAGATAGGACAACATGTGAAAGACGGCAGAGGCAACCAGCAGCATCATTAGGGTTTCCACACCAGCGGTTGACAATGTTCACAGACTCAATGGGAAACAAGTCTCCCAAATCAATCTTCAACCAGGAGAAAGCCTTGTCATTAGTGTGAGAAAAGGTGTTCTGCTTTCCATCTACAGCCCTTGATGCAACAAATGTATTGAGAGTAGATGACTGAGTTGCCATCTTGCCTTTCGCTACATTTACACCTGCAGAATAAATTTCAACTTCAAATACATGAATCTGTTCCCCAGTGATTGAGTGCAACCTGACTTCTTTGGCTAAGGGAAAAGAGGGAGGTGAACTTGGTCCATTGGTGGGCAAAACAGTTGACTTCCCTGTAGGAGCACTGGTAGGTTTCATTGTTGGTTTGGGTGTGGGCTGGGGTGTGGGCCAAGATGTTGGCCAGGTTGTGGGCTTAGATGTTGGTTGTCCAAAATTTCCTTTAGGTACATGATTAAGTGCACCAAATATCAAATATGACTTAGTTTCCCTCACCTTTGAAGTAGGCTTTAGTGTTGGCTTTTCTGTTGGAAATGAGGTTGGCTTTGGAGTGTTGTTGTAGTTCTGAAGCAATGATGACGGGAAGAAGACAATTTGGTGAGACGAAATAAGAAAAAAACACAAAATTTAGGGAAACATAACACTAACAATGTTTTGGTAGCACACAGCAGAAGTAGTGGAATCAGTTGACGTAATAGGTCCAACACCCGGATATGTCACATGTCTATTCGCAGCAGGTGTGTAGTCGGACAAGTTGATATTGTTTGGGACTGCCCCCCCCGAGAAGGAGCAGTAACAAACCGTAGATGCTGATGCATTGTCATGATTGATCTCAACAGCAACAAGATCATCGTGGAGTTTTTGAGAACACCATTCAAGACAGTATGTGTCTGTAGTACTGAGAGGGAGAGAATCACTTGCAAAACCAGAATACCATTTATTTGATGCATCTAAACAGAACCCTTGTCCAAACTTAGTAAACCCTTCCACTGGAGGTACATTGTATGGATCCACACAGCTACCTCTGGTAGAGACATGCTCATACATAACCTTAAACGAAGTTTACATGAGATATTTAAATACCCATAAGCGCTTTACAGGAGGACAATAAAACACAACGGCACTCACTTTCGGCACTCGTCTTGGTTCATAGCTGAAGGGTACAACTCCTTCATTATCTGGAGTGGTTGTCAAAACGTCAGGATTAAGTTGAACTACACTGAATGAATATATTAAGACTGTCCAAACTTACCGATCCAGTTGTTTATGTCACTCCTGTCACCTCCATTCGAGTACCCACCGAAGGTGTATGCAATATTAGATGCTGAGATGATGATGAATGAACAGTACAAGATAGTGAATAATATTTAAATGGTGCTCTGATTCACAAATGTTTTCGTATCTTACATCCACCAGAGCATTCAGAATGACAGTATGACATGATCGTAGCATCTGATTATGAAAGCAGAACCATGTGGCGCTATGAAATTTAATTGCGAAGTGAAGAATAATCATTTAAATACTTTCGAATCTTACCCCCAGGCGAAACATATTGGCCATTCACTAAACTAGTGCATTGCTTATTTCCACAAGCATCAACTTTCGGCTGAAATCGGGAAAAGACAGTTAGAATAGCGAATAATAGAGAGGAGTGAGTTGATTTTGATTCAGGTGATGTGATCACTATTTGGGAATCTTACATTAAAGCCCTCGTGAGTGTGTCCAGTTCCAAAATTATGCCTTCGTATATTCAGAGCGAAATGGAAGAGAAAGTTAGATAGACTTTGACACTGGTTGTGTCTAGACCTCTAGGCATCTAGATTCTCACCCGATCTCATGCATGACCACAAGAATGTCCCTATGAATGAGGAAAGACGTATATTGTATCAATGACATATCATATGATGGAAGACGTGCGGCTTCATGAAACATACCAAAACATCTCGCCCCCAAGATTCGACAATGAACCCTGGACACCAGAAGAAACACCGTAACCCCAACGAGAATCACAGACGGTACCAATAAATGCAATCCCTGACGATGAAAGAGCCGAAACAGAACAACCATGATTCAGAACAATGAATGTTTATGCTAAATATTACAACACCGAGTTGCATCTTACCCCCATTCAAACTTCTGTATAAAATCGCATGATGAAGATCTGGCGATTCTCCAGTGTTAGGGTCCACATAGTGCCAGGACTGTGATGAATAGTGGTCCACCATCACGCCAAGAGCGTCTTTAGTGACAGTTTGACTATCGTAGAGGGTGCTCTTGGCAATGTGTAGAACGTTCACTGTTTCAAATAGATTGTGTTCGGTTGGAAATGAGCCATGACGATTTAGTAGAAAAGGTGGAACATCACAGTCGTCGCAAGGCACTTACAGTGTGTATCAACCTCCCTTTCGTAAATCGAAGATGCGGCGGTGATCAATGCGCTTACATATGCTATCGTGTTCGGCATATTCACGGCATCATTTGGATCATGCTTGTTCACAAGAGCCTCATCAATTTCAATATAAAGGTCTACTTGATAGGACCAAATGTTACCATTCGTTGATGCCCGGCGACGATTTCGAAGTACATTTGGATCGATGTTGCGAACTTCGGCAAAGACATCTTGTTGGCGCAGACCACGGAGGTTGAGAGTGTGATGTTGATCATCATGGACATGGTTGTCATCAAGATGGTGATGGTGTTCTTGGCCAAAATTTCCCTGGGTGAGCCCTCTTTCATCAGAACCAGTAGGGTCCATGGTTGTAGTATCAACACTGGGATCGAGCACGTCACATTTCCAGTCCTTGGGAGGGTCATAGTTCACTTCCGTCACTACAGTAGGTTTGCCTGGTCGCTGTTCCAAGTTGAACAATTTCCCATCCTTCTGCACAAGCCCGCTGACTACTCCCTTGTCTTCATCAATGGACAAGATGGAAAAAACATTGGACAAAGTTTCATTGGCACTGTGGTCTGCCACAAAGTATTTGGTGGTGGTTTGAACTGGGGTGCTTGCCCCGCCGTCGATGGAGTATGAAGTCAACTGTGTGACCGATGGCTCAGTGAGCACAACATCGATCTCGACCTGTTGGTTACTTGCGAAGAGACCGCCGCCGTCATTCAAGTTGGCAGCTAGGGTGAAGTGAGGATTTTCGATGCCACTCGCGATTTGCTCCTTCACTGCATTGATAATGCTCGTGTTTGGAGTCAAGCGACGACGACGATGCTCGGAATGGGCACTGGTGAACATTGAGAGGCCCGCGAAAAGGCACAACGAAGAAATTTTAGGCCAAAACAACAACATTCTCAAGTTTGTATGTAGCTCTGTGCTATATGATTGGAATGAACTGGGATTTTGTGTAGGCAAGAGAAGTGTTAAAAAGATTATTCAACCAAGTTCAACGAAAAAGTTGTTTCGACTTTTTGTGCAGTCGATTTTCTATTTTGCGAAACTCTGCTACGGCGTTCCTTGTAGAGCCGGAGCATTGTTCATAATAGCTGATAGCACATTAGTCTTGTTTTCCAGGAGGTGCGGGACCAAGAATAAGTTAAAGAGAAATTAGAACATGAAACAGGAATTTGGACAAGACCAAGAATTTGAAAGGAGACCAAGACCAAGACAACATGTGGAAAAGAATTCCGGGGTTTGCAGGAATAGTTAAAAAGGATTCTACTATCAAGATTTTTTCAAAATCTTACTTGTTTTGGAAACTGAGCCCCTTTTCTCCTTCTCCTTCTCCTTCTCCTTCTTCTCCTTCTCCTTCTCCTTCTCCTTCTCCTTCTCCTTCTCCTTCTCCTTCTCCTTCTCCTTCTCCTTCTCCCTTCTCCTTCTCCTTCTCCTTCTCCTTCTCCTTCTCCTTCTCCTTCTCCTTCTCCTTCTCCTTCTCCTTCTCCTTCTCCTTCTCCTTCTCCTTCTCCTTCTCCTTCTCCTTCTTCTTCTCCTTCTCCTTCTCCTTCTCCTTCTCCTTCTCCTTCTCCTTCTCCTTCTCCTTCTCCTTCTCCTTCTCCTTCTCCTTCTCCTCCTTCTTCTTCTCCGTCAGTGAGACAGTTTTTTCACTTTTTGCCAAAATAGGTACTTCAACAGTTGATTCACGTGTAATAACCTATAAATAAATAATTTTTCAGGGCGACGTGCATGGGTAGTCATCATGATTTGATCCCTATTTACCTTTAAAATTATATCTTATTTCAAAAATAGGCGAGGTAGCAGTGAATTATATCTGATTTCAAAAATAGGTGTGTTTGCATGCAAGGCCCGCGTGAAGCGTGCAAGGTATACTCGCCCATTTACAACTAAACGTAGAGACAAGCCACTTTATTATTAGGGGGTGCACTGACAAAAGGGTGAATTTTTCCCCTCTCAAACTGGAATGAAATTAACACACATGGTGGGTATAGGTCTAACTAGAATGTATACCAAGTTTGAGAACCAAAAACGGTCAAGAAGTAATGTTTTGGTAGTCTTTTGTACACAATATTAGAAAATTACTAGTGACTGGACTAGTGACTCACAGATGTGTTATAGTATTCTGTCATATAATATGCTTGCTCCGTGGTTCACAATATCAAATTAAAATTATATTAATGTTGCTAAGACACACGAAACCACACCAAGCAATCAGATCCTTTATAATAACAGCTTAATTTAAATATCGTTTTCACCAAAATACTGCCCCCATGCACCTTTTGTTGCTTTCCCCGGGTTCCATTTTGATGACAGCAACTTCTCTTTTGTAACTGACTGCTCCCCTGGATTGAGACAATCCTGACTCCATTTCACATAGACACAATTAGTTTTTGCATTGCACACTGACTGTGCTATCCCATGACACCAATTCACATAGCTAGTACCATCCTGTTCATCATATTGAAACAACATTTGAATAGGAAATCCAACAAAAGAGTCATCAACAATGGGCATGATTGTAGACTGTTTTGCCGACCAACGATCAGTCTTTCCTTCTTGTTCAAGTTTATCTTGTTCTTCATGTGCACATGTTTTGAATTCTTCCATTTCATCTTCATTACCCGCTGCATAGACAAATGATAATTTAGATTCCGTGCCAAGAAGTTGTAACTCTGGCGGTGATGGAAACTTTATGGGTGGTTCAACTGGAATTGGCAATTCATCGGCCATAGGGATCACAGTTTCTATCAAATGTTCCAATAGTTTTTTTTGAGGAAAATGTCACCCCACTTTTAGACCATGGATGATGTGCATCTTCCCATCCAAGACCCAAATAGCGAATCAAAATTTGCTCCTTTACAGCAATCAGTCTGGCAGACTCACTTTTGAGCTGCCTGTATACCGACTGTGCATGCTTCACAGTCTTCCAGCGTCGTGGAGAGTGATACTGTTCCCACAACTCTATTGCAACAATGTACTCTTCTCTGCACCTTGCAATCTTTTTTCTGCGTGCAATTTCTTCTTTCTGTTGACGCGACTCCTTTTGCTTACGAAGAGCATCGTCAAAGCATTTTCTTGCATTAGCGGCTCCACCTCTATATAGCTGTCTCAATGATTGATCGTTGGAGTTCAATTGGTAAAGCATGAAAGCATCCATAGGTGCAATCCAATCGTCCATTTTTTGATGATCTTCCAGATACCAAAGCATTGTGACCTCATCCAAAATCATTATTTGCTCTCGTCTGCCCTTCTCCCGCAGCACTATCCAATTGTATTGTACCACTTGTTTTGAGAGAATGAGTTGAAGAAGCATGGTTTGATTCTGCGATGCTGTTACTAGCCTCTTTGTGAAGGCATGCAATCCTATCTTCAGGGTTGACTATTGCTGCACTATTCTCCCCCCAATACTTGAAAGGTATGCAGATGTTGCTTTGGAGGTATCTTGAAATTCCATAAGAAATGTTGATGCAGCATCCTCAGCTAGCCTGCATGCAATTATGTTCATTTGCCAAATATCAGCTCTGGTGGGATAGAACAATTCGGCACGAAGTTCATCATACGGCAACACTCAACCATCTTCTGAATTAGCTCCCCCAACACATTGGCTTTGCTTCTCAGTGAACATGAACTCAAGATATGTTGCAAATGGATCCACTTTATCTGCTATTTGCAAACACATGTCCATCATAAAATCTTCATCAAATAAAAGCCCTCCTTTCTTTGATATCTCCTCAAACCGATCCTCCATGATGCCCAATAATGTCCCCATATCATAGTAACTGAAGTCATAATTACCTAAGTCTTTTGAATTCCCAGCTAGCCATCTTGTTGGGAGACAAATTGCAATATGAAGTATAGACAGAACACGAAGCAGGGCGACCATTTCTGTTGAACGCAATACAGAGAATGGTTTATGTTGTAAGATTCTGTCACTCCCAATACCAATGGAAAGTCGCCAATGGAGGAATTGAAGATAGTATGGGAGGTTCATCAATACTGCTGGTGCACCCTCTATACCAAGATCTTGCCTAGAACCACCACATGCACAAAGAATTGGGTACAGACATGATGTTGGATGGTATACTCGCATCCACTGTTCAAACATTGAACCGTGGCCCTTGGCATAGTTTGCAGTTAGTCCAAACTCCTTCTCAATGCATCTGAGCAAGTCCTCAATCTCTGTCGACATGCGTAGGATTGGAGGCATCTTGGCGATGTCATGTTCTAGAATTTCAGCTAATGTTTTGCCCAACTGTTTAGTAACAGCGCCAAACCATACATTTCTAAGATGCTGCCAGCAATCACCTTCGAAAATTTTGATATTATCTTCATTCCATCCTTTTTCAATCGCTATTTGCCTAATCTGTTCAATGAGTAACCGTCAAAGCCTACATGCAGTATTGCAAGTGTCGACCATGACCATACCCTTGCCTGCAAGTCTTGCTAAAGACAGGTCAACCGCAGATGGGATGAGACAAAGTAACTTTGAGTTGTCTGGAAACATTTCCATTGTTACAGACTGCCAATAGTCAAGCAACTGTCCACTTTCTTTGAAACATGTCAAGATACTGGAGACTAGATATTCAGAAGTTTCATTCTCCGCAAGGATTGATGTAGACAATGTTACAGTTTTGTATCCACCATCTGTCAAAATTCCAATGATGATATTTTGGATGGAAGTTTGACATCTGCTAGTTCCATCAGAGAGTTGTGAAAACGTTGCTGCATTACCAATCTGGTAGGCTGCAAGTGTTTTGGTAACCTGTAGCAAAATTGTGCGTGCTGCATGAACAAATCTCAAACTTGGTAGCTCATGAATGATCTTGTGTTTGGGAAAAAGAATTTCAACAGCGGTTAGAATATTTGCAGACACGCACAATGGTGGAGTCTGATGTGCTAATATTTCCAACACAATTTGTGTGACCCTATAGTCCCAGCTTTTTCTTGTTTTCTTTACTAATGAATAGTCTGCTAGTTTCTGAGAAAACACAAGCATAAATGAAACATGCAAAGTGAAATGCCCAATGCACTTAAGTTATGACAGCATGTACTCACATGTATCTCTTCCACAGCTTCGTTCAATTGTTCCTCATATTTTTTGCACTGTCTGTTCATGAGTGAATTGTAATAGCTCTATGATATTGTTGCAATCTTGAATGTCCCTTTTCAATGTGGTGACTAAGACCTGCTCATCTCTTACTTCATCCGAAAGGAAATCAACCTCTTCTTTCTTCAAATTAAGTTCATCCACTAAAGCTTTAGCTCGCTCCCTAAACTTTGATCTGTCTTTGTCTGTAATTTGCACCATTTGGCATGCATCCATGATTTCATCAAGTAACTCATTGAACATTTGTTGCATGCTACTTAATTCATCCATAAACTTATGAATTTGTGCATTTTTCAAATGAACTGCTTCGGAATGATATTTCTGTTGTTGAGTTAATTTCTCTCTGTGTTGGATTTTCATGTCATTAATGAGAAGCTTGTGGTCGTGAATAATCTTTTGCTGGCGTTGATGTGTGTCCTCGGCATCCAATTTGTACTTTAAAGCAATTGCATTTGCTTTCTGAATGGGGAATAGTACAACAGATACAGGTTGAGAACCAATTTCAAACAAACTATCAATGCATTAGTGGATTGATAATAGTGGTACTATACCTGAAGCTCTTTCTGCATTTCTGAAACTGCACGATTATGCTCTTTTTCAAGTGCATTAATTGTTTTAATATGATTATTTTGAATACATGAAATCTCTTGTCTCTCGAGCATGTCTTTTGTCATTCGAACTCAATTGTTGGCAGTGCTCATCCCTCAGCTGCAAGATCTCTTCCTTGTGCTTCGACTCCACTACATTCTCTCTTTTTTACTTTTTGCCTTCGAATGAAGAAGATATTTGGTAAGTCAACAGATAGGGAGCAGTAAACAAACAATACAAGAAGAATTACCTTCTGCCTTTCAAGGTCACATTGGTGAGAAGTGTTGTATTTTGACAACTTTTCTTTACATTGCTTTTCCAAGCGGTCAAGAACTACTGTGCTATTTTTCTGCTCTTTTGTAAAGTTAGACTGAACATTTTCAATAGATGCTTTCAAGCTTGCCTTGATCTTCCTCTTTTTTATTCACTTCTTGAACAGAAGCCCTTGCACTCTGCAGACTGACAGAGACCTTTTTATTCTTCTGTCTGAAGATATCTGCCTTCTTTGAAGCTGCTTCCTTTTGTGTTTGCAAAACTTTCATAGCATTTGCTTGATGCCTCACTTTGGATTCGAGCTCCCTCTTTGTTTTCTTTATAGTTGCACATTGACATATTGCTGGTTGATTGTTGGGTGGATCTACAACCCCAAACAATGAAGGTGCAGCAATACTTTCATGAGATGGCGGTATGACAGGATGCACAGTGGTCTTCATTTGAGCTCCGGTTTTGATGTTCCAGGTAAACTTTGGTGGGGAGCATTTGCCTTTGAATACACCAGTTTTGGTAGGTACAACTGGGAGTTGTTTGGCTGACGAGTCCTCCATGGTTGAACACAATTCTGTTAAAGTGGGAGGGCAAGAATTAGAGATGTCAACACAAAAAGTGGTACGCTAACTTTAGAACATTACTCACATTTTTTCACTTGTTTAAATCAGAACAGGGCACTATTGGTAAGCACAAGTTCAACAAGAACTGGTGCGTATATAGATGAATATGAGTTAGTATTAGTGGAGATGGTTTGATTGGAGGTCTTCATTGTCGCGATGTACAATTTCGCATGATTTTTTGATGGTGAAGTACATGATGTTGCAAGTGCACATTTTGTATGGTTTTTGTATGGTGTAATTCTTGACGTACGATCACGATCAACTCAAAAATGCATGATCATGGAAGGCAGCGGCACTTGCCTTGTTTGCCAGCGTGCCGCTGTATTCTCTGAATTCACAGAGGACTCGATACTGCGAAGATATTAGGGAAACAAGTTGGGATATTGGCTCAAAATTTGAGTGATGTAATTGAAACAGTCACAAAAAATCTCGGAGGGAGTGCGTGATGTGTGCCCCCCGGTTGGGGCTTCTCATTTTTTACTCACACTTTTTTTAGGGAGACAGCAAGACCATTTTTACTTCTTTATATCTCAAAGATATGTGGTAAGTAAAAATATGTCAATGCACCCCCTATTATTATTTTAATCCTATGGCTTCCTCTGTTTCTACATATTGCATTCTGTCTAGCTCGCTACAAAAAATCTTGCACTGGCTGCTCGTAATTTGGAGTGGAAATGATTATTTTATGATGCCTCAAAAACCTTTATGTGAAAAACACGTTTCACATTAAGAAAGTTCAATCAAGAGGGCAGCTAATGATAGAACATGAATCCGAATAACCCAGAATGTAAGTATCACTGGATTATAAGTCCCAAAGGGAAAATTCTACACCTGAGGGGATTTGCACCTATCTTATATCCCAGTTCCTTTTCAAACGGTGAAATAGTTCACTATTACTAGCTTTCCCCATGTTAAATCTAATAGTGAATTATTTCACCATTAGCTGTTCGATTCCTATGTGACTCCTGTAAAAGTCCAATAAAACTTATTTGCCCCCCAGAGGTAATTTTGGATTGGCATCATTAGTACCGAAAAAATACTTAAGCCTCATTCATGTCTATTTTACAGGTGAAAGCTAGGCAAATCTAATAATTTCAAAATTTTGTACCAGACATTCAGCACTTAGGAATTTGTATTTTTCTAACGGTGAACTAGTTCACCGTTAGAAAAACAGGTAATTATCATTTTTCTAATGGTAAAATAGTTCACCATTAAAAGGAACTGGGATATGACTCCAGACATGCTATGTGTGATCTTTACAGAAGGACACAAACATTGTAGAAATTGACTAATCAAAATTCGGGTCCAGCCAAAAGCTGTTATCTATCAAAATTTGTGGCAGATAGTCGTTTCACTAGTTGCGATTGCTGGCTTCTATTCTTAGTTGTGTTTTACTAGCAAACCCTGTGTAAACATAGTGACGACCCAAAACTACTTATTTTCATATATAGTGTATGGCTACTGCCCATCGATGTTGTTAGGATCTCCCCTCAATGGAAATAAGCCCAATTTTGTAACGTTCCTTATCTGAATGCCATTTGAGCATTTCTCTCCCTCTGCCATGGCCACCAACAAGGTTGGTGTCTTAATATTTCTTTACTTCAAAGAACCATTGCAAATTCTTTCAAGTTATGTGTATTGGATTGCTTTCTATAAAGGAACTCTCGCCAACAGAAACACTATCTTGAAATGGTTCAAAAGTACATTTCTAATCACTGGCTTCCCATCAACAAATTCAAGCTAGAAATTATGGAAAAAGCACATTAATACCTCCTGATTTTGGTGAATGTAGTTCAAGAATGAATTGTTTGCAGTGATGAGAAGTTACTCAAAGGGCAAGAGCTATACAACCAGAAGACTCAATGCAATATGTTAACAGGTGAAATACCTCTCTGTATCACAGATTCAGATTTTCATAACACATGCAGCATCACTGGTTTCTGTTTTGTGAGTTGTTGGAAGGCACTTGTTTATTAGAGATTTGTGATGGAATCAACGTAGTTACATTTGTCAGGCTGATCTTTTGATGTTTGATAATGTGTCAAAATCAAACTGGAAAGCTAGGTTGCAAATTATTGCCATTGCTACTGTCACCAAAACCCCAAAAATATTACTGTCACAGTAATCATGGTAATTCCCCAAGAATTACTGTGTATGCCCCAGTAATTTGGGAGGAGCAGTCTCGTTGGTTTTGTGAACCCCAACCCTAAATTGAATTTAGTTAGACAGTAATTTCACTACAACAAGAACCAACTTCCCTCCAAAAAGGCAAAATTACCCAGTAATCCTAAATTATGGGGGAATTACTGGGTAATTTTCAACCTAGCTGGAAAGTGTAATTTGGAATTATAGCATTTCCTCTGTGCTAGCTTTGGTTTCTTTTTGTTTTTCCTTCCAGCACAAACCCCAGAGTGGTACCCCATAGAGTTGGTTTGGAACGGATAAAGCTTGTTCAACTTGCAGTCTTTTAACAGATTGAGAGGCATGCAACAGCTTATGCTGCACATTATCTGCTCTCTCTGACAACTCATGATGATAATATTACTTTTTCAGACACTGTTCTCTTTTTATTAATTATAAGATTTTAAGAAATACTTCAGTACATATTCAAATATGCCATGACTTTTATATGAATTTCTATGAGTGAACATGATATTCAAAAAAAATTCTGTGTACATTGAACACTGCAAACGAAAAACACCGGTAACCTCCCCGTACACTCACAAAATGTCAGAGTGCACGGGGAGGTTACCGGAATTTCAAGAGTGTACGGGTGGCTTACCGGTTTTTTATACATTACTTAAGCCGCATTTTCATGTATCACGCTAAGCTTTGAAGCAAAAAAAATCTTCCGAGTGGTTGTTTGTTTCATGACTCACATTTAGTGAATCACGAGTTGTAAACAGCAAGATCACCTGTTGGGTCTAGTTTTGGTTTCAATTCTAGGCTTGATCTATGATTTCATTTGGTGAGTGCGTTTTGGGCCTATTCATATTTTCAAAATATGGTACTTCCAGAAGTGACTGCGCCAGAAAATAAGAACACAACATAACAATAATAAGTGGGGCTGAAAATTGGTGTGTGTGTCTACGTGTTTGTTACTTATTCCTTTGTATCACATCACCTAGTTCTTGTGTGGCATAATCGTATGATAAAACAGTTTAGTATATCTACGTATGGTACCATACTACAACAATGGTGCTTGACCCAGACACAACTGTAGCAGTGCGCCCTCTCACTACTTTCACATCACACATGTGTATTTTTTTCAATTACATCACTGATACCTCACCGGCCCATGATGGGAACGGCCGAAACTCAGTCCACAGACTGAGTTATCCCTCCCGCCTTGCACCGCCGTGTTGCCAACAACAATTGGCAGCGGCGGGTATATTTTGTGGGTGAGTAATCACGATTTCATCTTGTTCTACAATATTATACTCACCACACGGCCAATTTTTTTTCAATTAATTAGTTGCAGGCCTGCCGGCGAAATCGCCGAAACTCAGTCCACAGACTGAGTTAGGCATTCCCATTTGCACCACCGTGTTGCCAACAACAATTGGCAACGGCCGGTATATTTTGGGGGTGAGTTAACATGAACTCACCATTTTTCTCACTATAATACTCACCACACGTCCATTTTTTTCCAATTAATTAGTTACAGGTGTACTGGCGAAATCGCTGAAACTCAGTCCACAGACTGAGTTAGGCATTCCCATTTGCACCACCATGTTGCCAACAACAATTGGCAGCGGCGGGTATATTTTGGGGGTGAGTTTTGATGAACTCACCATTTTTTGCACTATAATACTCACCACACGCCCATTTTTTTCCAATTAACTAGTTACAGGTGTACTGGCGAAATCGCCGAAACTCAGTCCACAGACTGAGTTAGGCATTCCGCCTTGGACCGACGTGTTGCCAACAACAATTGGCAGCGGCGGGTATATTTTGGGGGTGAGTTTTGATGAACTCACCATTTTTTGCACTATAATACTCACCACACGTCCATTTTTTTCCAATTAATTAGTTACAGGTGTACTGGCGAAATCGCCGAAACTCAGTCCACAGACTGAGTTAGGCATTCCGCCTTGGACCGCCGTGTTGCCAACAACAATTGGCAGCGGCGGGTATATTTTGGGGGTGAGTTTTGATGAACTCACCATTTTTTGCACTATAATACTCACCACACGCCCATTTTTTTTCCAATTAACTAGTTACAGGTGTACTGGCGAAATCGCCGAAACTCAGTCCACAGACTGAGTTAGGCATTCCCATTTGCACCGCCGTGTTGCCAACAACAATTGGCAGCGGCGGATATATTTTGGGGGTGAGTTTTGATTAACTCATCATTTTTGACCCTATTATACTCAACACATGTTACTTATTTTTCAATGAAATAGTTACAGGCCCAGATCTGAAATCCCAAAAACTCAGTCCACAGACTGAGTTTGGGATTTCACTATGCACCGCCGTGTTGCCAACAATATTTCGCAGCGGCGGGTATATTAACAGAGGTGAGTTGAATAGAATACAATTATTTCTACACATGTCTTGACTACATCTAATTTTCAATTATTTTATTTCAGGCCAGGCACGGGAACAGCCGAAACTCAGTCCACAGACTGAGTTTGGCATTTCGCCTTGCACTGCCGTGTTGCCAACAACGGTTTGCAGAGGCATGTAAATTTTTATGGTGAGTTATTGAAGTCATACTATATTTCAATTGTTTTCATTTCAGCTTAGTTTCAATTAAATAACTAATTTTCTTCTACCTTGGTGATAATATTGTCCACAGTATCGTTTTTCATCTTGGAGCAGCTTGGGGCTGAAATTTTGGCACCTGTGTCCTTTTGGTGGGCGATGTGTTGGGTGGGCCCCTAAAATATGTTAATCTAGTATGTTTAATTATATTAGTCGAGATAAATTACAGATACATACTCTATTATTGTAGTTCAACAGTAGGTAGCCCTCCTGGTAACCCTCCTGTAACGTTCCGGTAGGCCTCCCGTATGCTCCGGTAACCCTCCGGTACTCTCCGGTAGCCTTCCCGTAACCTTCCGGTTACCCTCCCGTACACTTCCGGTTACCCTCCCGTACACTTCCGGTATGCCACCGGTAAACATTTTTTTTGCTACTAAGTAATGCAGTTATAGCCACTAATTAGATTGATATCGATTCTAAGACTTACTGAGAAGTCTGTTTTCCTGTGAAAGCGTACCAATTCCTTTCGTACGTAGAAAAAATCGAAAAGCTCCTCTTGGTCTCAAATTTCCGGTAACCTCCCGGTAGACTCCGGTAACCCTCCCGTACACTAGTTTACCGGAGGGTTACAGAAGTGTACCGGGAGGTTACCGGAAGATACCATTCCGGGGGCTCCGGTAACCTCCCTGTACGCTCGAGTGTACGGGAAGGTTACCGGTGTTTTTCGTTTGCAGTGAAAGTAGAGCCACAGCAGCATCAATGCAATCCTTACTGTGATCTACAATATCGCCACTCTTTTCCATAGCTTGTCCCTACATCAGAGCTGAGAAGACCTTCATTTCTTGTGCAGTTCAGGGATTCATCTTTCTATATTGGTGTGTCCCTTCAAGAAAAGTACTTCCTTCTTGAGAGATGGCATTGTGCATATCTTCATTGTCAAACACAGAAGAGTCATCCATTGAATGTTTCCCTAGTAAGAATCATCGTCTAGACCAAAGAATTCTGCTGCCTTGTGATCTTTCAAGGACACATTGGCGTTGTTGCCTTTGTTTGTAAATAATGTTTTGTTGCTGTCTTGACAATTGTTGTCATCATCACTTACTTATACAGATGTGCTAAAACCCTGAGATAAGTTCAGAGCAGTGCTATGAATAGAAGTGGAATGATTTGACTTGGGTCTTCAGTGGCATGTTCCTTGCATGATGGAAAATTACTCAGCTCAAAGAGGAAAACCCCACCCCCAAAGATGATTTCCAGAAAAGGATTGTCGGCATCACTGCTTTGTTTGAAATTATGGCTCTTTGGTGGTCTTGGAGGAGAGAGAGAAATGCTCCAATGGCGTTCACAGAAGCAAGGTGACAACATTATTGATCTCTTCTGAAATTGTTAGAGATTTGGTGCGGAAAGTTACAAAAAAATTTAGATGCCACTCACCACATCACCACTTGTCCTAGATGTATCATGGGACAATGCCAACCAGTTGGTGATGTCGAAGGAGGGGGGAGATGGCAATGCAATTGCAATTGCAATTGCGGTGGATTTATGCTCAAATTCGGGTGAAATTGATATTATTGTTTACTTATTTATCCTGGAGGGTATGATATCCAATTTGTCATAGGTACCCTTCCCTATTTGGTGTCAAGGCATAATAACAGTCCAGGTTCAGCGGTACTGGCACTAAGAAGTTGAATATAAGGCAATATTCTCAAAAATCAATTTGAATTGTGGTGTGAAAATCATTTTTAAATAATGACATTCTACTGGATGGCAGTGATAAAGTGGGTTGTGGCCAATCTCAAGATGTCAGTGCCAGATCTCTTCAATAGAGTGAATGATTCAGATCATTGCAGTAGGACCAGTAAGTTGGAAAGTGTCAGTTCTAGAGTTAATTACGATATCTAGGATTGGATTCTAGCAAAATGCTAAATTATTGCAACACACTTTGTGATGATGGTCTAGAAAATCCCAGGCATTCAGTTACTACCATCTAAAATCTTTCACATAATGCCTGTACAATGATTTCAATTGATCTTTATTGATCAATTTCAACAATAGAGCATTCTATGAATCTTAAAACCAAGCTGACTGGTAGCTGTGCACAATGAACCGTAGTCTGTTTTGCGTATCATCCCTGGTGTCACTCATTGTCTAGAATATTTCTTCCAAGGACTTATTACCTTACAACCCTCCAATGCCAATTCCAACCAATCCATTTGGGCATGACCCAAAATCCTCTGTCTTGGCAAATTTTGACGCCAACGAATTATAGGACTTCGGATAGTCTTCACCCCATTTGAAACCATCATGAAACTGGAATGCATTGAATAAACGAAGCAAAACGAGGAATTTTCTCGAGTTTGAGATGACAGATCAATCAATCAATTTAAATGATACCGCTCATTCCCAATGCATAACATGTACTCACTTGATGATATTGCTCTGCCACAAAAAACGGAAACTCCTTCGAATCCATAATAAAAGAAACTTTGGGAACATCCCCATCGTTTCCCTTCCCCACGGCAAAATCCAACTTATCTCCCGTCTTCACACTGGCCTCCACCAACAATTTGGCATACATCGAATCCTTCCCCCCGGGAACACCCACCAAATTCCGATACTCCCCACCCCTGTCTCCAAATTGATCCGGTCGCAACCCATTCTCATCGAACAACTTACAATACTCCGCGGCGAATTCTCCAAAGGATCGAGGGGGTATCCGCAACGACACCACCTCCGCGTGTCCCAGCGATCCGTAGTCGGCAATGTTGGCGGCATTGTGATAACACACTTTGCCGTTGACGGAGGATTTGCCCCCGCGTAGCCAGCGCGAGAGGTGAGTCGGTCGTCGGGGCGGGACAGAATGCGTCGTTCGGCTTCCACGAATTCGTGTTGGACGTGCCAGAAGCAGCCTGGTGCGGGATGGTTATTTTGTGTTGGACGTGATTACGATTAGAGTTTGTCGTGTTGGAAAGCATCGTTGGCAACTAAAGACTCACCGCATCCGAAATAAACATCAATGAGATCGTCATCATCCTCTTGGGCAAAACTAGGAGACGAAAATCCAGACAAGGACGAAATAAACAATAACGCAGCGCTGGAAGAAACTTCGTTGAAAAAGCCTCGTCGGGAGGAGGCCGCATTTGGAATCATATCATGATTGGACCCGGAATGGCTCGTTGCAGCAAGCTTAGACGGCAAGCAATGAGGAGGCCATGTAGAGCTAGACTGCGATGTGGTGGTCCACGCGTGGCAGTGCCGTTGGAGTAGAGCGACGACCAACGCTGGGATGAAGGTGCAGGTGCGGGCCATGGTGGACTGTTAGCGGTCGACGGGTGTTTTCATTTTACCCCTGTGAGCCGTTTCCAGGCTGTTGCCTGTGTACATGTGATTTCGAATATCCTACGAAGTTTGTAGGATGGAAATACCTTTATGTATAACGTCTACATATAAAAAAGATTTTAGTTATTTCATTTCAAATTTAGAGGTCATGCTTGCCATGTGAAAAAAATGAATTATAAGATTCTACCTATGACAAAAACATGACATCGTAACTCACATGTTGTACCTATAAGTCTTGACACGAAAAAGGTCATGCTTATATCCCCATCCTTTTGTACGTGCAATAATGCACCATAATAGTTCATCTTAATCCTTATAGTGCAATTATTGCCATAAATTTCTATGTTATAAATAAACTCTCCCCAAATAATGGCTTGGCATCAATATTTGGCGTTACATAAGCCATTTTTCAATATAACAGTGAATGCTAGAGCATATATATGCTTACGGCTTATTGCACCATCAGAAATCTATTTGTCAAGTGTATGTATTATTGCACCATAGCTGGGGGTGGGGATATGTATACGCCCGACAATATCATAAAACGTTTTTATGATGGATTTACCTTTATTTCTGTTCGCGAATTCACAAATATATCGTAACATATGGTTTTCGTAAAGAAGGTCTAACTTCGTTCGTATTATCAATTATTTAAAGATATTATACCTTTCTTTTTCATCGATTTCCCCTCCACAAATCGCTACTTGGACAAGGTCTAGCAATACTACTAGTACTTAGCTCAAAAAATTACATGTCCAAAAAATTAGAAATAATCTGTTTGTTATTTCTGTGTTATATCTGAGACTGCCCCCTCTCCTCCTACCACCCATCCTATGCTCAGTCCCATGCACATGGAACACACGAGCAAAAAATACTCTACACCACAAAATACATCCTCAATTGATAACACAACAACTTCCTCCCCGTCATATCCCACCTTGCAACCATCTTCCAAGGTACATTATTCACATGAATGAATTGATTGCTGTGTTGCTGTGTAACATATTCCTTCTTTTTCTATGATGATGCCATGAGCTTGTGTTCATTTCAAACGCAAGTAAATACTGCACTATGACTATGAAGAAAATGATAGTTGTCATTTACATGACAGGTTCATACCGTACTTCTTGGTTTCTATATTGATGCTCTTCAGCTGAAGCCAAGCCCCCTGACAATTCTATACAATACACACCATAGCACTGACTTTATTGTTGTGGTGTCAGTTCAAGCCATATGGTTCTTGATCATCTGACAATCAAAATTCACTCCAAGTTCCAATCATACTTTCGCAATCAAAAAAACTACATTACCTCGAGGGGTTATAAAAATAATCCCACTTTACACAAATTTGTGTATGAACTGCACATCAGTAGGTGATATTTCATTTCATTGCTTAAACTGATCACTGTGTATTTTTGTTCGTGTTTGAAACAGTTGTAGTCGCCGTTGTGTAAGTATATTGTCACGAATGATTTGTCAGTGTCACTGCATGGCCCTTGTTTTCTAATATGCTATAAAATTACAGCCAAATTTCTTTCATTATATTGTCTAGTAGCAAATAGTACTAACACGCTCTACCTTTTAGATATTGCAGTGTCTTATCCACTGATACCTGTCACCTAAAATGTATATTATGTACCCGTATTCATAGGCATTGGTATTTATTGTCATTACCTCAATGTTTTAGTATTGGGCAATTAATGTGTGTGCTGCCTTCCTTGGATATGGAGCTGTCTCTCATGCTCCCTCTCAGAAATTTTGCCCTAACAATGCGTTATCCGTCAAAGTCTTAGGAGTCCAAATTCACAGGATGGTGTTTGTGGAGGCAGACTTAAATAACTGACTCTTTTTTGTTACATAAGAAAAATACCGTATAATGAGTAAAGATAAATTAATTCACTCTTTTGAAAATGGTTGGGATATGAATTTGTCAATAGAGTCCAGCTGATGTTATAGCAAAAGATTCTCTGTCTCAAACAACTTTGTAGAAGTCGTCGTTGTGTTTTGTTGGAGGTTTTTGGTTCAATCATTTAATCTAATCTATGCTTCAGCCTCTATATCTGCTGCCTGTGGCAATATATATATATATATATGACAAAAGTTTCTTTCCCGTAGTTGCCATTGTGTAGAAGTATGCCATATTGGCAACAATCTCTGCATACATAAGTACTTCAAAACACTCTTTGTGTTGTGTAGATGAGGCTGGTGGTATCACATATTCGTTAGTGTGCATTGTACTGTGGCATCATACCATTGTTGATGGCTAGAACACCATATACTGTAAAATGTACATAAAAAAGAGACAACAAAGTTGGACAGTTCTTGCTTATGTTGGATTCATGACATTATGCAATACTAATTATTTACAGGATATATTTTATTTACCTAGACGGTATGTTAGGTAAGTTATAAGGCATATTATTTTAAAAAAATAATGGATAGTTACCCTTTTACCTGTATTGTACGGTACCTTATGGAATCGTACGATAACAGGAATATCATAAAACATTTTTATGATATTGACGTCATCTTTTTCAACAGTGCAAAATAACCATGCTTTTTGTCTCAGCGCGCACGAAACTCGCATTCGCCAAAATCATAAAAACTTTTTATGATGACCGTGCTGGGATTACGGGAATTTTTTATGATATTGAGGGATGTTTTATACTACTATCCCATTTATGGCTAAACAAAAATTAGTATCACCACGAAAATGAGGAAACATGTAAATTATTATAGCAAAAGTGTGCCCTGGAAGAAACACAGATTTTTCATATTCATGACGTAGTATCATGTAGACTATGGTGCAATAGATATTGTACTAACACACATACATGATATAGGCCGAAAAATTGGGCATACACATAAGATTGAGGTTTCGTAGAATCCATGGTACCTTTACTTGTTATAAGTTGTTACAAAAATAATCGAAAGTAATTCAATAAAAACTTAAATAATTTTCCATACTACTAGAGGTTATAGTCAATGCGGGTGGAAGAATGAATTACCTTTAAACCCAAAAATCATTTTGTTCCAGTCGCCCCTCTGTCGCCCCACTGTCGCCCCACTGTCGCCCCACTGTCGCCCCACTGAGGGTTCAAGCAGTCGCACCATGTCTGGTCTGTCCGCGTGTCCGCCGTGTGGAGGATGTCCGGCGTGTCGCTCATGTTCAGCATGGTGAGCATGTCCAGAGTGTCGAGCATGTCTGCCGTGTCGTGTCATGTCGAGCATGCCCGGCGTGTCGTGCCGACGTGTCATGTAGAGCATGTCAGTGACTGTAACCCCATTGTCGCCCCACTGTCGCCCCACTGTCGCCCCACTGTCGCCCCACTGTCGCCCCACTGTCGCCCCACTGTCGCCCCACTGTCGCCCCACTTTCGCCCCATTTTCGCCCCACTGTCGCCCCACTGGCACCCCACTGGCACCCATGCAAAATATCCACCAAAAGGTACAAATATGGACGCCTAAAAATGTTTTTACCTTTATTATTCTTAACTATTTATTCTCCACGCAAACAATAAATCAATTATGAATAAAACATCCAATAATTAATATAGGAATTACCTATCAATGTTGTGGAGAGATATTCCATGATTGAAATTGGCCTTAAAACAACGTATGTGTGACTCCTTTGTAATATAGTATTATGTATGTAACATGTGTAAATAATGTAGTACTCCACCTAACAATTCAAATGCTTGCCAAAAATCATGCAGTTTCTTGTTTCTTCCTGAAACACATTATGACTAACTTTAATGTAACAATGCAAGCTGAGCCTGCAACTAGCCTCACACTTAACCTATTTCAGAGGAAGTGTAATTCATTGATCCAGCAGTCTACTCTCCCAAACACAACTCCAAATTCATCATCCAGTGCCTCTCTCTTCTGTTCATTCTGCTGTCTTTTCTGACTGAAAGCACTAGGTATCAAATAACTCTCACAAAACATAAAAAGCAAACATGAGTGGCATAACACAATGGAGGGGCAACTATTTCATTGATACTTTATATTAGCATGCTGCTGAAACAAGTTTGACAAATGGAACAAAACACATTATCTTACGTGTCCTGCCCCCTGTTTTCTATTTTGTGTCTGGTAAGCATGATTGTAGCATATTGTTTCAGTGTGCAGACTGGAATATCATTGTTACTATGATGGGGGACCTCTCCAGTTACAAAAATTGACAGTTTCATGAAAAAACATTCAAAATTGGAAGGAGCGATATCTTCACCTGTTCCTTGCAGACTCTAACTTCTATTCCTCGTTGAGTGGGGAGGATAAAGGTGGCATCTCCAGATTCTATCTGGGGGCCGAGACACTAATCAATGATGGGTTGGTATGTAAGGATTTCAGGTCTAAAAAATTAACCATAAAATAAATGTAAAAATGGGAAATAGGTTTTCTCCTCACCATTCACTTGCTTTCCCTGTTTGTTCTGTTGTTTGCAGCATTGTGGCAGATGCGACATCTCCAAGTTCAGCTTGGGGGTTGAGTTATCAACCAGGGTGCAGTAACTCAAAAGTGACAAATAAGAATATTAAATCACAATATCACCTTTACAATAGATTCGAGCTCTCACGATGTGGTACTCACCACATTAGTATTGTGTTAACAGTGGGAATGAAGCGGCAGAGTCACCAGATTGAACCTGGGGTCTACAATAATAACTGTGGCGCGTTTGGTGCATAAATAATAAACTGACAAAAACTCAAATAAAAACAAAGTAAAAATGGGACATTAATACCATTTGCACAACAGTGCCAGTTTGAGTTTGTTGTTGGCAGTGGGTTGGAAGTGGTGGCGGCACCAGATTAGTCTGGGTTCTGGGGGCCAAGATCTCAGGGTTTCAGTAGGGGCGGTGAGGATAGAGATACTTTTCATGAGCTTTCAGTAGGTAAATAGGCATGTGGGTCCCTGTCTCCGAATGTGGCTTCTCCATCAAAATCATATTTGAATGTCAACCTTCAAGAAAAAATACGTTACCACCCTCTGGTGTTGCTGTGTTACACAGGCCATAACTTCTCTGTTAACAAAAACAATCACGACAACATAGTTACACCTCACTCCACACATGAATGGGAGTGGGTAGGAGCTTCAAGAGGACTGCTAAGTCAAGAACAGAAGTAGACAACCCCATTATATGTAGTCAATGTCACTGCTACAACTACTGTCAGTAGAAAGAGAACCACTTTAACTCAACTTTAACCTCTGAAATTATGTGTAAAGACGTATTCATATTACTTGTTTTCATTAAAATTGTTCATGCACATAGCTCTGCTTCTACTACATACTTAATTCAGTAGAAAAAACTCTCTTCTGCCAACCACCACCATGTCCACATCTGTTCCATCCTTCGACTGATGACAACTATTTCAATCACTAATTCACCATAATTGTAGCCACACAATCATGGCAGCAAGAACTCTGCCTTGTCAGCACAACCCATATGAATTCTACTGTATATGGTTGATTGTTGATTCTGGTATGCAAACCAGTGAAAAGTATACCCACAAAAGTATCCTGAGTGCCTAAAGCCGAGTATTTGCACTCTGCGTTGAATTTTTAGGCCCCAGAAAACTGTGACGTGGCGCGAGTTAGAGTATTTGCGCTCAACACCTACCAGCAGTCCCAATTTTTTTCACCCTCTTGCTTCGCGAAGATCCCATTGCCACCTTTGACACATCACGTCAATATTGCCACGCTGCATTCAACAAATCATATCGATTGTGCCTAGTTGCCTCCAACATATTGCGTCGATCATCTGCACTATAGTGTTACTAAACAAACGATCCACCATGTCGTCTGTTTCTGAAAACAACCACAATGTTCTGGAGGCTACCCCTCCCCCTCCTGTGGCAGTTGAAGCCACCACGCCAATTCTAGACAGCAGTGAGACGTGTCGAATCGCAAGTGTAGAATCGTCGTACCCTGCTGACAAAGGGGGAGCAGATGTATCTCCTCCTACCCAAGGTACAGCACATGAAGCTGACAAGCGTGCCACCAAAAAATGGAGAGAGAAAGAAGCTGAGAAGGAGAACCTCATGAATTGGGCAAAGGGGTTGAAGTTGACGGATGTAGTCTTGACGGACAAGGGAGATGATGTTGAGACTCTTGGAGTACGCCAGTGGAGCGACCTGAAAGCGAACGTCATGACTGCATTCCTCACTGCAAACAACATTCCCATTGCACAAGACCTGTGTCTAGGCAAAGATCTTGGGAAGAATGTCGCCAACGAGATCAATTGCTCAGGATACAAACAGAAGATGAAGGCCAACCGAAGCAAGAAGAGAGGAGGAACCTCAAAGCCTGAATGCATCAAGAGTGACGGAACTCTCTACCGTGTCATCAATGTTATGATTCAGAAGAAAGAGCAAGTCATCATAATCAAAGAGGCCCATGACAAAGATGATCAAGATTCTCGTAAGCCAAAAGCAGTAGCTTTTGGTATTCTCTATGCAGATTACTGCACCATTGATGAAGACCTAGAAAGGTTCTCTCCTGCAGGTGGGAACGCTCTCATTGGGTACTCCGTAACTGAATCAATTTTGGAACGTTACGATGCGCTCACTCTTGATGAATTCAAGGAAGTGCTAAACTTCATCCAAGCAGTCTACCGTGCTGCATGCAATGAGAAGAATTTTTCTGGTAACCATGGTGACTTTGGTGCTGCTGTTGGAGGTAAGGTCTATATCCTTTATTTGCATCATTGTTTAATTGAACTTGGAGATAAGGGCTTCGAAAGTTGCTATTATCCTGAATTGGGAGAAAATACAAAGCGTATTTCCAGCGCCGGACGCTATGTACCCCTCAACAGCAATAGGAGTCGAAAGTCCCAGGGTTCAACAGCAACCGAGCGTAGCCTGTCTCCCTATCCTGATAATGACAATTTTTGCAGTAGGAAGTTCTCCGCAGTGGAAGCAACAGAGCAGGCAGCAGCAGCTATTGTGCAGAGAGAGCAAGAGAGGGGGTCTGTCAAGAAGTTCAAAGTGATGCTAAAGATGAAGTCGAATGCTCAGTTCTATGAGAAGAAACTGAGTAAATTGAAGCGCAAATACACGCAATGTAAGGTTGATGGCTGTGACGAAGGTACTTTGGTAGAGATTAGGGATGACGGCAAGTACGCAAAGAAAATGAGCAAACATTACGCACAGAAATACAACGAAATGAAGGATGCGATGAATTACAATTCTCCTGAGTGTACTGATGATTCTTGGTCTAATGATGATTAAAGAAGTATTTAATATTATATTTATGTGACATAGATCTTTAGAAAACTCTAATTTGGACTAACGAATTCTCTATCTGTTGTATTCCCATTTGGCGATACAACAACATCCTCCATTTGCTCTTGCCTTTGCGTTGCAATGTTGTGCAAGGGTATACGAATGTCGTACTCACGAATATGATCAACAATGGATTCTCTTGTTCGTGAGATGCCAGGGTACGCCTGGAAGTCTTCATCTGGAACAATTGGCAAATACGACATCCCCAAAGGCGCAGCAGGGTTTGGAGTAATATCATACGAATCATACTCTTCTACTGCTGAAGAGTATTCACGTTCGAATGGCCCATCCTCCCTCATAATGAAATTGTGCAATCTTGCACATGCTGTCAATATCGCAGACACACGCTCTACATTCCCACCTACTTTCCCACTGAGAATTCCAAACTTCTTCACTAGTCTACCAAACCCCATTTCTACCCGAATACGCAGTTGAGACAAGTAATAGTTAAAGGCATCTTGAGCTGGGTCAAGTCGATCTGCTCCAGTGAATGGAATTAATAAGTTTTCGGAGAGTGTATACGCAGCATCTCCTAAAGCAAAGAGTCCAAGTGGAAGAGATGATAATGCAGCTTTCAGCTTGTCTGCTTGTGTGTATGAAATATTGTAGTTTGTTGATCCTGGACTGACAACTCCAAAGTACATACATTGCAACTCTGGCTTTACGCATGCCTGACAATTCAATCCATATGATTCGTAATGGCCAGAGTAATAAGATATTACATTAGCGACTTCTTTCCTAGTGGGCCTATTGCAACTCTGAAAGAAACCATCAATGCATGCGACACAACCATCCATGATCTTATTTGTGCTCTTCTTTTTGTAGTTGTTATAAATTGTATTCCACCCCTCTGGTGTGGAGGGCATTTCAATTGCGAGTTCTGGAGCTGTGTTAACCACATTAACAAAATCAATGAAAGCTTTGTAAGATGCATCTTTGCACATGCCAAAAATCATGCGTTGACACTTTGGCCTCCCACCAGATACAATACGCAGCCCATTTCCGACAATATGTTCAACCAAAATGGGCTCAGGTCCACGGCTGTTGTATTCCTTTTGCTGCAACAATGGATCCAGAATTCGGACGAGCTTGCCATGTGATCTCAGAGACATCAAGTACTCATTTTCAAATGAGCCCTTGTGCTGCAGTTGAACGACATGAGCATTCCAATTCAAACGTGAATGCTCCCATCTGTTGTTCCTAATTTGTTTTACCCTGCCAAGGAAAGCCACAACATGCATATCCTGCAAACGATCTGTTGGATTGTCAGTTGTGCTTGTGATGGGGTGAACATTGTGGTTGTCATGACTATCGTTCAGGTCAAAACCCTCATCCTCACTCTTCCAGTCCGAATTTGTAGATGACGAATCCATAGCCATGGAGGACTCGTCATCGCTGTCATGACAATCAAAGAGTACATGGTCGATGGGCTCGCTATGGGGGCAGTGAAGCAAGATTCGGCTCGAACGTGAATGACCTGATAGGGAAGATACGGAGTCTGCAGACAGCACACAATCGAGAACGGCCCGTGGCATTGCGTTATAGACGTTGATAACTTGTGCGTGATGGGATGATGTGTGTTGCTTGGTCAACTTTTATAGTGCCCGTGGCATTGCGGATATACAATACAATGATAACTTGTTCGCGATGTGGTGATGTGTGTTCCTCCATCAAATATTTGGTTTGGAACGTGTCACCATTACCACAAGATTCTGGGAGTGCTCCCATTTTGTACTCCAAACGCGTCAATCAAGGAAATGTGTGAAAAAGAAAAATCTGAGGAGGCAGTTACGGGAGTCCTGACACTCAAGCCAAAAAATGGGGGGAAAAGAAGAATCTGTGCACAAGATTGAGTGCAAATAATCACCCTAACCTAGGAACATTTGGCCAATGATTTATGAGGAAGAATGGCTATGAAAATCCACTTACATTCACTGCAATCCCATCTGCCTCTCTTCCTGTCATGCCATGATGTAACAAAAAATACCATGGTAGATATTGTGTGATTTCTCGCACAATAATGCAAAATGGTCAGATCCAGGTTGGAACAGTATTTTTGATGGATGACGTGATGAGGTGGCGGTGGCTGAAATTGTCATTGTTATTTTGTGGTCATTTTTTGTTATGTAGAATCTGTTTTTTACGTGGAGTAAGGTAACACAACAGTGTATGGTAAATACTATGATACAGTTAAACACGTACGTATCTGTGCCATAATGTTGCGAAGAGGGCCCGTGATAGTCTGGTGTATGAGAGCCCAAAAGATAGTGTTTAGGTGTGAAATAGATGTTTAATTTAAGTAGTACGCTCTTATTTTGTGAGTGTAGTCAAGTTTGACATAGTAAATCGTACGAATATTGTGAGAAATACTTGTGTGTTGTATGTCAGAAAAGAATGTGTATGTAAGGAGTTGCATACAAAAAAAGTAATAATCTCCGATTTTTTAATCTATTGTGTGTTTGATTATTCCCACCTCTGATAGTAACAACTTATTGAACCCTTTAAATTTTGTTACATGTTTTCACTCTAAATATACTTAAATTTTTATCGGTGATACACATAACAGTTACAAGTGTAACCAGTTTGGTGATTGCATTGCAGTAAGAGGCAGCAAGTTACTGCAATGAAAGGCCCTGACTTGATGACATTGTAATGTTGCTTTTTTCCAAGCAGCCTAGTCACAGCCTGTCGGGAAATTCAGTATTCCATAGATTTCACGACAGTAGTAAAGATGGCTAAAAACAGGCTAAAAACCATCTCGCAACATGCATCATCATGTTATTGTCGTGCATTTTTTTCACATGACATACCCACGATGAAATTTCTGCTGCTGTCCAAATCAAACACCCCGATCTCAGCCCCCAGGATGAATTGCTCAACGCCGCTGCCATTGTCTTGATGCTAACAATGAAAGCGTACATGGGCATTGATCGCGAGGTAAGACAAAATTATGTAGTTCAACTTTTTAATCATGCTTCATCACTGACTTTTCAATTAATTTGATATTATGCTGTGTGCGCCACAGGAAATATCACAACCCCCAGGATGAATTGGGCACCACCACTGCCATCGTGTCAATGTTGGAAAGAAAAACGAACATGGGCATCAAAAGCGAGGTAAGAAAAAATTAGTTCAACTCTTTAACCAAGTTTCTGCACTGACTTTTCAATTAATTTGATATTATGCCGTCTGCACCACGGTAAATATCATAGCCCCCAGGACGTATTGGGTACCGCTGCTGCCATAGTCTCGGTGTTAACAAGAAAAAGAAACAGGGGCATCTACCGCGAGGTAAAAAATTAGTCCGATTTTTAACCATGTTTCACCACTGATTTTCAATTTGATTGATATACAATGTCCATGCCACAGGAAATGTTCAGACAGGGCGAAACACAATTGCTCACATAAAGGGTCTTTGATACCTGCTACGGGGCAAAATTGAGAGAACTGCTAATCCTACAACAGTTGTAGGATTATCCTTGCTCTTTTTTAGGAGAAAAATCTTACGTCTTAAAATGTGTCACTTATCTAGTATTTCTCTTTTTCATGAGCGAGAAAAATCCTACCAAAATTGTAGGATGCCTAGTAACTAAGTAAAATTACCAGAAAACTGTAGGATTTTCATGGTTCCCTAGAGAGAGAACAAGAGCTATGTTACCTCTTGTTACACATTGTTGTAGATCTTTTTGGGCTCTATTCAACCATGTAAAATGACCATCCTTTGTTCCATAGTTCTCACCTACCGTAGTTACGGGTGTATAAGAACCACAAATTGTCCGGTCATTTTCAAAAGATACAATAAGTGGTTCTTATACTACGAATGAAGTTAGTCTTGTGGCTATGGACAGACGTGGCGGCGCGCACACCACAAAGAAGTGCCGCTAAGAGGATAGAGGTAGCTCCATCCTCGCAGCCTCATTCGTTTTGTGGAGCGGCACCACCAATTCGAGCTCCGTTTGAGCGAGTGCTTGCACTGTTATAGTGATATGTTATAGTGATAGTACCTATATCTAGTTTGGCACTACTTACTATCCTCTATCTATATACTCTCGGGAGGATGATTCCAATAAAGCGTCGCTCCTTCCGCATTTTGTCCCGGTGCCATATGACCCAAAACGGGTTTGTTGTATATGTGTGTGTATATAATCTATATATAAATTATCTTTATCTATATTATCTATATCGTTATTCACATACATGTATTGTGTATAATTTTTGTTTTTGTTTTGTATGCAATTTGGTTGAGTGATATGTGTGTGTGATATTGTGATAGTGATTCAGGTGAATGGCCAGATATACGATAAGAGATAGACGTTAGAGACAGGTATTTAATTTAATTCAAATTATGTGTTGTATTTGATGAAAATAAGACTAATTTGTGATTTATTTTCTGAATAAAATATGTTCTTTGTTAGTGGGTATAGAATAACTTTCACAAGGCATTAGTTTAATACATTTTGTCAATACTATATATGACTTGCATTATGTGTTGGTGTAGAATAAGTTGCGTAATATATATTATATATAGTATATAGTGGTGACAAGTGTTATTTGTTTGAAATAAATTTCATTCAAGTTGGTGAGATATAATAGTCAGTGAAACAACTCGTTTCAATTCTTCATTGCATTGTGTCTTCTTTGAAGCAAGGTATGTTCTGTGCGTTCAGCTCTTTTCATGAATTGAACTAATTCTTCCATTGGTTTAAATGACTGTTCCATGTTGATTGGTTGGAATAAAAACAGGCCTTTGAGAGTTTTCACTCTTGATAGAACTACATATTCCCAGTTTCGGAAGCATATGTTGTTTTTTAGTTTTGGCCAAAACAATGAATATGTCTTTCGATCTCCCTTGTAACTTGTGTCCTGTCAATGATATGTTTATGTTGACAGAGAACATTGCCATGTGACATCTAAATGTCTCTTTTATATCACCTAATCTGGTTGGTGTGACAGTGACAGACACTTCATGTTGCTCTGGTGGTATGTTGAACTGTCTCTGTTTTCGTTTGAATTGCAGAAGGCGCTGCAGTGTGTTATACTGTTCGCTGTTTGTGATTTTGTTAAGGTTGCCAAGTTTGTACTCCAAATTTGTGATTTCCTCTGAGTCATCTGCCAGTTCGACTGTCAACCATTCAACATCCCTTATATTTATACTCCAGACTTTTCTCCCATACATTTCACGCCATCTGTGTGTTGCTGCACCTTGCTTGATCTTTATAGAAATGAGAGTACAAACAGTTCAATTCCCATGTAGTGGCTTTTCTTCCATTTTTTGTTTGACATTACACATATTAGGTTGATTCCCGTGTATAAACCCAAAGCTGGGTCTGCATGTTTGTGAGAACCGTACGTAATGTTGTCATCTCCGCATGTAGTTAGTATGCAATGGTGGAGGGTGTTTGTTACTTTCAAAGTTGAAGCATTTTTTTCTTTGATGTTTGGAAATCACTTTCGATGAGAATTGTGTGTTCCGGTGGAAGCTCGTTGCCAGAAGCAGTTGGGTGGGTATTTGGGACATGTTGTTTAAAAATTCCTGCCAAATTGGCATTCCGCTCCTTATTTGTTGGACATGCATAACTCCAATCGATGTTTGATGGGATATCTTTTGGGATGTCAACATCGGTTCTGGTTGCAAGATGTTTGTTGATGGTATTGCGATCCTTGTGTGTGAGTTCCCCTCTCCAGAAACGTTTCAGTAATTTACCGAATTCAGGATCATCCTTAAAGCGATGTTTGTTGTCAAGAATGATTATTCCTGTCAGTATACTCTCAAAGAACTGTTTCGAATTTCTCGATTACAATAATTTGTGATTGTGTCCTCTAATTAGTTGTCTGAAATCACCACCAAAAATAATTGAGTATCCTCCAAATACCTTGTTACGATCTTTGTACTGCCGCAATTTCACATCCAATTTTATTAATTCATTCTCTGTCATGAAAGAGAATTCATCGATGACTAGGAGACAAACACTACTCCATTCCGATCGCTGTACTTCTGTTACAGTGCTAGTGAACATGCCTGATGCCTTCACTATGGTTGTACCTCTAAATGCAGATGCTGCAGAACCAGTATAGGCTGTGTAGAAATATGTGGTATCTGTCCACATGATGTTGCATGCAGAACAGAATTCAAAACAGAACCGTTCGGCAGCTTTAATGGCAGTAGTCTTTCCAGCGCTGGCTTGTCCTGTAAGGAAGACTAGCATTTGATCCATGGCTCCACGAGCAAGAAGTTGTTCCTTGATGTCATCAATAAGTTCAGAGTTGTCTCCCATCAAAATGGAAACACCTGCCTGTTGATAAATTGAGGACATTGGGTCAAGAGCATCATCTATGAGTTGGAGCAAGAAATTGCAGCAAACCATTTCATAGGTTATATATTGCTTTTCATCAAGCTCTTTTCCTTCACGGCGTGCTGGGTTCTCAGCAACACCAGCAATCGTCGGGTGAGGTTCATGACCATGTGCAATGTGTTTGTTTTCATTTGAATCCTGTTGCAAAACATTCGAAACGAAGGTGAACCAACTAAAGAACCATGAATTAACTCTAATACTAGTGTGTCCTCCTAATTGGTTTTGCTGACAGAAGGACAACATTAATTATTGTTATTCTTTGAAAGAAATGCTTCGTCTATGATAGATTTGTCCAACCCATTGGTGGGTGAAATAAGATCGGAATCTGAGAATTTACATTTGCTGATGATTTCATCTTGATTCAACCAAAACATTTCGCAATTAAGGCCATCGTCATTGCTTTCACTCAAATCACAATCTTCGTCAAAGAAGTCTTCGTTAAACCTAGCACAATTGATTTGTCAGGAGTGTTGTAGAACAAAGGTTAAGAAAATTGATTTGACAAGATACGATGAAAAGTCGGAAGTCGGGCCATTGACCCAACCTATGAAGCGTCATGATTTGACAATCGTAATCCTGGTCGACGACCCAATTTCCGATAAAAACTAAGTTCAAGATTTCAACGTACCCTTGAATGTCAGTGATATCTTTGTCATGTCTCCCGTAGCCTTTCTTTCTTTTGACTTTCTATCTGTGTCCAGTTTGTTAACGGTATGCGTTGAGATGTAATCCAATCACTTTGGGATATCTCTCTGAAGGAGGCAACGGTTCTCTATGTTTTGTTATATTACGAATCCCCTCTTCCACATTCTTGTATTCTTGTTATGTTTAAACAGAAGAAGTTCTCTGTGAAAAAATTTCCAGTAACTTCTGTCAATTTGAATGTCATCCAACTTTCTCAGTGGATAAAACATAAGCAATGCCAATTTTGCATAAACTTCTCTTGGTTTTGTTGTATTTTCTCCACTGCTCTCATCTCTGACACGTTCAAAGATAGTACACAAACGCGCTCCGTCGTAATAAGTTATTGGAACAACCCAATTCTTCATTTTTGACAACTTCGTAAATTTCAAAACTTGATGTGTGGACAAGAATTCTAAGGTAGTACCTGTTGACGTTGGCTCAGAAATTTCACCGTCAGTGGGATCAGAGATAACGTCATTGTCATTGTTAGTGGTACCCTTCTCATTGGAGACATCCAATCCTGCTCGTACTGCTCTTTTTGATTTCACAACCTTTTTGTAATACATTGTCATCATGTACAAAACATATGCCATCAAGAGACTTGGGACGGTGGATGTAATCTTTGCTGCTTGAATCTGGCCAAAAGTATGTGTCATCATCCACTTTAGTGGTCCGTACCCGTACATCCACCTGATTACCTTTGAGAGTAGCTTCCAATTGAGATACAAGGAGGTGACCAAAGTCATGTGAAAACGTGAATCTGGTACCATTTTGAGACGCAATAAGGTGAGCTAGTGTTGCACTGACAACATGTCTTGAAGAAGCAGTCCGCATTCCAGATAATAGCACACACAAACTCTTAGTGAATTCGTCGTTTGCACTTAGAAGGCTTTTCTACCAAGAATGATATCTTCTTCAATTTTAAGCAATCGTCTAACAACTGCATGTAGGATGTGTTGTACTCTTTCTCTATCTTCTTTCTGCGTGGATTTAGATCCATACAATGTAGAGTAGTACACCTGCAAGACAGGCAAGTTTGCCACGTGGATGATTTTTGAGCGATTAACTGGCGTCAACTGGCGTCAACTGGCGACAACTGAAGACAACTGGCGTCTTTTACATTATCTCGTTAATGTGACTGACTAAGTGACGACAAAAGAAGGCACCATGTGACGACACTGAAGACAAAATGACGGCGCTAAGTGGCGACACTGAAGACAAAATGGCGACCCAAGTGGCGGCACTGAAGACAAAGTGACGACCAAACTGAAGCCAGTTAACGACATTTTAACGACCCTTCGTGGCGACACTGGCGAACTTCCTGGCGACACTGGCGACCCCTACGTGGTATATATTCTACTGCCTACTGGCGATAGTGACGAACAAAGTGGCGACAAAGGCGACTGGCGACCCTAAGTAAAAAACTGAAGACAAACTGGCGACACAAGTGGCGACCGTGAAGTCCTTCTGACGACCAAGTGGCGACACGGACGACTCAATGGCGACCCAAGTGGCGACACCTGACGACATTTTAACGACCAGTAGTGAAGGCATGAAATGACCATATATTTTTAAGTGACGTCAACTGACGACATCGGACGACATTGGACGACTCCATCTGGCGATACTTATCGCCAAAGTCCAAAGTTGCCTGTCTTGCTGGGACACATTGCCAATTTGAATGTTCGTGTTGCAATTGAATACGTCGGAACACACCCTGTTGTAAGTATTGACATACTCACAACCTACATCATGTTTCGGAATCAAGTGCCACGGGGACAACCATACAACCTCTGGATCCTTAAGTTGATGCCAAGGGACCATCACTTCAGGATCCAACTCTTCTGGATCAAGCCTCATTGCTTCATTACAGCAAAAAGGGAAGAGAAACCTACACTCACATCCTTTTTTTTAAACACGACGGGTTATGTGATATTGAGTGATGTTTGAATCTGTGGCGTAGCATGATAGTGCGTATGTCTTCATCACCCCAAAACACGCGTGTCTTCATTAAGGAAGTGATATGAATAAGAATACACTGCCACATCAAGTTGCTCATTTGTGATCGTGGTAAAAACTTCGATTGGAGTTGCTATGAAGTATCATATAACAAATTGATTAGTGAGAATGTCACAAAATATGAACAACCATGTATACTTACCGAAGAGTTTGTATCAATACAATCCAAACAATATTGATGCATTTTATGGCGAATTGATAAATCTACCAAATCAATGGGCTAATAATCCTGTCGGCATTTGCGACATCTTACCAACTTTCTGTTGTCGTTATAACACAGAGATTTGTGTCTTGCATCACAAAAAAGTTGAACGACTTTCTCCTTGAAAGTGATATGTGTGGATTCCATGATTCCCTCAAAATCATTGTCTTCCAAAAGTTGTTCACAAAAGAAGTGGTCAGATAAGTTGTTGAACGAATACTGGGCCATCCCAGCATTGACACTTTCAGAGTTACATTCTGTGTGTGCATTTTTGTTTGCATAGTCGCCTATTGAATCATTAGCAGGACCATCTCTTGGTACATCGTAAAGGTTTTCAAGTGGAATTTAGTAATCCAGGTCATCCACCTGGATATCATCTGCACCGTCGGATTCCAAATTGAATTGGCCAATGCCCCCCATCTGGCTAATGACGTTGATTGTGTTGTTTTTTACTCTCATGGAGTCGTAATTCTGGTCAACAACCCGATTTCCAATTTCTGATAAAGGTTCTGAATGATCTCGTTGGTTGTTGTCTTTCGAAAGCTCTGGCTTGCAACATTTGTGTGCAAACTTTAAAGGCTTCGAATAGGTGGCCGACATAACTTCATCTACATATTGATAGAAAGCTTTCCTTGCCTCTTTCCAAACATTGTTGTCACTGCTCCATAAATCGTCCCGCACGTCTTGAGATAAATCTTCAGTCCATACTTGCCAGTGTGAGTGTAAAGTTTTCCTTCCTTGTTCCTCATGACATGGTGCAAATGCTAGAACTCTTCCCAAAATACCTTTTCCACATGCTTGCTGTTTTTTACTATCCCAATTCAACATACAGTTAATGAAGATACAATGATTTGTTGGTATTCTAAAGAACATGCTCCTGGATATCTCGTGCGTATGTGCTTTTGTAAGTCACTGTCAAATTTACATTCTTCATAGCTATCAATATTTGGAAGTATGTGCTGCAAAAAATTGCTCTGAAGAAAATGATGACAAATTAGTCACAAAGAAATGTGTAATGGCATACCTCATTATTGGGATCAGCGTACAGTCTGACATGAAAACTGCATTCATCATCTGGGGTGATTGTGAGAAACAGGCTATTCAAACCGAAGTGATCCATCATTGCAAATTGATGTTTCTTTGATTCTTGAGCAGCCTCAGCTGTATGAGCAAGTGCTTTACATTTGGTTGAGATTGTTTTGACAACATGTTTGACATTTCTACTTAACGGTGCTTCTGTGTTTGTCGAGGATAACTCAAAGTCTTTTGTTGTCAGTCTGCTGAGAACTTTTCCAAAATCTTCTCAAGGATTCTGATTCCTACATGTCGTAATGCCAGTTTCATATGACTGTTGTCAAGAGAATAATTGGTGTAGAACTAACACTACATCTGCAGTCATGAATTGTGGCATCGCCAAACAAAAATACCGCTGAATGCATGTCTTGAATGATATTGCCGTAGGTCATTTCGATTTGGGTCCTCCAGTACCGTACAGAAATGCAAATGGTAACACAGCTTCCATTGGAAGTTCATGCTCTTTTGCAAAATTGCCCCCTCTGACAAAAACTGTCGGTGCGGATCTGTTCACCAATGCACAAGCAAATCGCCTAGATGTCTCATACACAGATGATTCTTCTGTTGGATTCTGAGCACTAGAAAAGAAGTACTGTGTCTCACCAAATGTTGTTTCCAAAGATGCATCGATTTCTTTGGCCGTATCGTTATGTTTTCTATCCTGGATCATTGCTGGCAACAGTGCTGATATATCGTTAGGTACTGGGCTGTCGCAAAACTCCTTGCACGTGCTGTCGTTGATAAACCACATTCGTAAATCTCTGTACAGCTCTATGTCCACCGCAGTCTTTGCCATTATGGCAGCCTTTTGCTTTGGGGTAGTTGTGCCGAAAATCACGATTAAAATATTGTTGACATTGTGGTTGCTGTGATAATTCATTGCACCTGTTACACACTGTTGATCTGTTTCAAAAAATTGATAGTGACCTTTAATGCATTTCTGACTTCCTCCAAAATGTTGAAAAACTTAGCCAAATGGTCTAACTGGTGCCACGAATGCCTTCATCATATCATTTACATCTTTTATGACATCAATGTGTCTAGTCTCCCCGCAATGTGCTGCAGGTGCGCAAGAGATTTTAGGAGGGAGTGCCCCTATGGTGAATCCGTTTGTAATTGCAAACTTTGGAGGTTTCTTAGAAGAAGCATGTGACGGTCTCATAGAAGTCTTGCAGTGAGAGCAAACTGGATACATCCCATGTGCCACCTTCCATGATTGAGGAGACAATAACATTCCAGGAAACCCAGATATGGTATAATGTGCAACCAAATCTTTATGTAAGGCAACACCTTGGCATTCTTCGTAAGCTTGTAGTCCCAACCTATAACAGTGCTTCTTGATATCCACTACACTCACACTAGATATTCGAGAAGATTCCGACATCACAAAACAATCGCATATCAAGCAAACAATAGCCTTGTGTGTTGAATTAGTCTGCTTTGACCAGTCTGTATTGGTGAGATGAAGTGCTTTTGCAGCATTTGTCTTCATCTTTTGAATAGTATTGTTGAATGATGATTCGACAGTCCTACTTGTTGTCTGAATCAAAGTTGAAGTAGTGCATGTGTTGTCACTTTGTACATGCTGATTGCGCCGGGCATCATTTGCTCGGGATCTGCGCAGTGCCCACCTTTCTCTCTCCACAGCTCTCTCTTGAGTGGCTTCTTCAGGTGACATCTTCATAAGTTTTGCCCTTCTTGCATCGGAATTTCGCTTCCGGTGTTCTTCTGGACTGAGAAATTGTCCCGTACACTGTGGCGACTCTTGAATCCAACAAAAGCAACAGAACAAACCATTGACAGCAGGTTTCAACAAACCAGAAACAGAAACCCAATTGAACGTAAAGTCTTCAACAGCACTGCTCGTGAGTGAAGTGACACTCCTACAAAAACCTCTTTTTTGTAGTAAATCAACCAAAACCCTCTTTCCAAACGCATGATGACTACAGCTGAGTGTAAACAAACCACAAAGTGAACTTGAGCTGATACGGCTCGGGTAAGATGAATGGTCAAAAGTCGCAGATGATGTAACCCGATCGAATCGTTATGCTTGTCATTGAAAATTAACAACATGAAAAATCCGTGACCAATGAAGTACAATCAGGAGCATTCTGTCACAATCCACTGGTTTGACAAAAACACCCAAAATGTCAATACTGTAATGAAAACACAGTATGGAACGAGTGGCATTTTAGAGAATCCTAACTTGACCGACTTCTTTCTCTTTGTCTTTAAATACTTAGTAGAACCTGGTCAACAATACTTCCAACGTACAAGGACATTATCATGTCTGTTGTAATGGTACCCACTTTGGTTAGCCATTCGAGAGTTTACAATTGCTTTGTAATGCAGTTGACCAATTTGGTGAGTAGCCGGAATGATATGTAGTAAATCGGGTCGTTCACCAGGAACACGATATGAAGAATACTCACCCCAAGCGTACCACGAAAGGGCATTGCTAAACACAGAGATTTTGACGAGCATGTGAATAATATGAATGAAGATCATTACTTAACAAAGGGGATTTGGATTGAGAGAAAATTGGGAACATGCACCATTAACATATGATATCCAAATATATTTTGCGACAGTAAATAGCTCTTGTTGATTACGTGTTGTCTAGTCCAAAATACCGCTGAACAGTTGATCATTTATGCCATTGGTTCCGTATAAAAAGCGTGAAGTTGTTGATGAAAGGAATCAATACAACACGGATGGTTCCCATATTTCTGTGAGAGATTTCATTTGGTTACATAAATCCGACATTTGTGACACTACTGAAAGAGACAACTCAACAACGCTCTGAAGATTGATACCTCTTGTCTTGTGGACACAAATACATAGAATGACAGACAATGCTATCAAGGTCAACCATTTTGCCATCTCCCACCTTGCACGCAAACTATGCAATTCATGACATTTGTTACCTAAAATTAAAATAAATTAACAAATCGTCATTAACATGAATCCTTTTATTCTTCTTAATTCAACCCCAGAAAAGTAACCAATAAGAACTCAATCAATCATTGTACCGTTGCTTCTGCACTTCACCCCACACAGGTACATTGAATCCCGCTAGCATATTCGAAACAGGCACGCAACTCCTTTTTGTTCAAATCATCAAATGATGTATGCCCAAGACCCATCAAAAACAACTTAATGTCAGAATTCATCATGAACTTGTCCAAAACAACATTCCAATTATACTGGATGGGAGATGTATAGAAGGCATTGTTAAGCTCTTCAGTGATACACTCTTCTGCAAAAACGCGGTTACCACTTCCCTTGCTTTCAAGGAGAAAGTTCAAAAAGTTCTCAGCGCTTTTCGTTTCCAAAAAATCCAGCAACATTTTTCCTTGACTGATTCCACCAATTTTATACTTGCAAAAAACCCTTCTCAAGACATCCTCAAGCATGAAACGGACCTGGTCCTTGATGCTCACTTCATCATCATCATTCAACAAAGTTACAGGATGCTACACCATTTCAACCGTCTTTCCGCTAGTGTTTTTTTGTACTTATCAATGCCGTGCTCATCTGCACGGATCAAAAAGTCAGTGAACTGATCTATCCAAGTCATGTCTACATCTTTGTACTTCATCATAAACAATGCAGTTTTCTCCATTCCTAGCAAACAAGACACAAGAAAATCAGACTTCATGTACCATACACACTCACGGAAGTTAGACTTGACAGCATAGATGTTCTTGTCCTTGTCCGTTTTATGGAAAACATTAGACACGAACACTTGAATACACTTCTTAACATTCTTTGGAGAGATGTACTTTGAAGTGTTCAAGACATCGTCATTGTACACTGTCATGTTCATTGGATCAACAGCTTTATCACTGTTATCTGTCACATCTATGACTTCAACATCATCACTATAGATCTTCTCCTTCTTTATAGCAACTTCAGTGATTTTTGACGGTGATGCCATGACAGTTTCCAGGGCTTTTTTAGCAGCACGCTTGGCTAGTACACGGCGAACAGGTGGTTTCTTCTGCCCAAGTGTTTCCATTACCAGAGACTTCCTTGCTGTTGACGGCAAGTTTACCTTTACCACTGGTACGTCCTCTTCATTTACATAAACAATGTTCTCTTCTTTGTCAAGCAGTTTGTTCAAGAGGGAAACAAATTCATCTGCAACTTCCACACAAGTTTTCATTTGCTTCAAGCGTTCAAACATATCAGCTCCAGACATACCATGAACGTTAACAGCGTAATTCCAATAAACCAATTTGGCGTTGTCAATCTCAAGATACTGCATGAGATAAGATACGATGTCGTCGTAACTCATCAAACACCACTTATCTGTGGGTTATTGTGGAGACACTTTTGCTGCCTGCAAGACCAATGGATAATCAAGCCAACCTTTGAACGATTTAATTATCCTTCCTTTGACACCTTCAGATTCCGTGGCCACCATGTCTTTGAAGTTAATTTTTGTCAAACTCAAACTGCCTGGTGACCCAAGAGTAGATCTAGACACAGCTGACCCAACAGTTGATGCAGTCGATACTGCTACATCCTTGATCTGGTTACTTTTCAATGGAGTCTTCTTAGTAGGTGTTTGTTTCTTACGAGCTCCATGCCTAGGAGAACCTGATGCAGATGCACGTTTGGGTGGCATCTATGAAAATCAAAACGGGACCCGGTCATTTAGACTTGACATTAATGTCGGATATCGGGTGAACAACCAGGATTACGACATTACTATGATGAAAAATAAATATTTCACCCGACGAAAACAAGCCAATCGTAATCCGGGTGACGGACCAGGTTTACGACATGACGAGTCAGGTTGTACAATATTTTACAATACATCACCATTTCCGGTCTAAATTAGTGAGCAAAGATTAAGACACAGACTAATAAGTTTCCTAGCACTTAAGTGTTTCTAACAAAACAACATCCATTCTGACAAGAAACGCGAAACAAAACATTGCATTCTTCTGATGTCACCAAGCACTACCACATCCTTACCTCCAAAAAACCGATTTGCTAACGGATCAGATTACAGAATTCTGTTCGTTAATACATTGAAACGAACGATCTTCTGTCCATAGAAGATTTATGAGCATTAGTTTGAGTACTTGTAGAAAATATTATGACCGACAAACAGCATGACAGACTCTCTATGTTCGCCATATAAATTGCAACCGACAATTAATATGTTACTTTATGTCATTTATTAAAGAAATGGTCAATGTAACATCTGGTATAAAAAGGACGTACGGCAAACTATCGTAAATAATGTATTTTGAAAAGCTTAGTATACATTGTACATACGAGAGTTTCATCGAATTCCCATGTACATCGATTGATGTGTAAAAAACAGCAGGCAGAAACCATCAGGAATTGATACGGCAGCTGTCAATTTTTGCTGAATTTTTATGCAGAACAAACGTAATCACAGTATCCGTGGCTTATTGCAAATCAGAACAATGCAAGATTCCATTCTCGCTCAAATGCAATGAGTTCACAAGAATATTCATGTATTCAAAAAAAAGAGAATCAAATGACACCAAGAAGACATATGCCTGTTGTCATGAAAATTAAGCTGCTTAGGCATGAAAATTTCATTCACGCATGAACGGAATGACCTCGTTTGTGTTTGGCACCAATCACGCGTGTCAACGCAGCGAAATCTATTGCCCCACGAACTTTGAGGGTGAGAATTTCTAGCAGTCAAAAATTTTGGAGGAAAAAGCAGAATCAGAATCGCTGCCATTTACAACAGTCAAACAATCTTCCCATATAACACGATAGCATTGTCAAAGCATCATGTCATCCAACATAACACCAAACGATCAGGAGATGCTCCAAGACAGCGCCAACGATGCCTTGTCCACTGAAAATGACCCTGCTCTAATCCAGCAAAATGACGAGGACATCAACTAACATGAGGCAGAAGGTAAAGCGGTTTCTAGCACTCTATTTTGATTCAAAAATGTGCGTATTTCTAACATTTTTGTTGAAACAATAGAGAAGATCCAAACGATGATGGGCGTGATGACGACATGGACGTTGAGGAAGTTTTGGGGTGAAACACGACCAAAGAAGAGGGTAAAAAAAGAATTGCAAGTTACACGTTCTTTGATGATATAAAAATCTTGCAGCACTTGTATGAATTGCCTTGTTGTTTTCTTTTGACCTGTTGTTGATTTTGGATGTCGTAGATCTGGTGGATGACCCGAAACCCGACCATGCCTTTCATGGCTTCCATGCTTGTTACCTTGACTTTCCAACAGCATTGTATGTCCGCCTATATATGTCGTAAATCTTGCCAATGACCCAGATATCGTTTTCTTGAATTATCCTCATGTGACTACTATAACTGACTTTTGAAAATGCCTTTACAATTCCATCGTTAGCACCAAAACAAGACTTTTGCATGGATGCTGCCCAATCAGAAGACTTACGGGTTCAAAAACGTTCAACACGTTCACGTAAACAAGATAAGGACAAATTTCAACCAGGTATCACAATTTCATGTAATCAATAGAAGCATCACGAAATCACTTTTTGCTAACGCAATGTATTATCTACCTTTTTGCATACACAGATCTTCCGTCCAAAAGCACTCAAAAAAGTATCCGTATGCATTCATCCCCCCAGAAGAACGTATCCTCGAATCAAACACCTAAAAAATGTGATGAAGCACATCAGTCTCGTTGCAAGAAGATTACCAATGTTGTTAATGAGATCATTCCTTCGAAAGATGCCTTGACGAATAGAAACACACAACCAAACTACCCGACATACCTACATCTATTTTGCCTCATTCTGAAGCAGCATGAATCCTTGACACCTGCTGTACTCAAAGAAAAATAGAATTCCACAACAGCAACAGGCCAATTGTATGTCACTTGTATGAAACTCACGATGGCACTACTGACGAAGTACCCCAAGTATATCTCCTCAACTGTAACTACAACGTTTCCTATAACTGTTCTGTCGCCAGTGAAATTTTATTCAACTACTCCAAATCTCAAGCTACCGGTCTTTATGAGAGTAAACACATGTCAAACGCAGACTCGGATATGAAATCATTCCTGGCATACACTGATTTTGCAGATGCTCATCCTGTTGAAGACATTACTGCCTTAGTACCTCTGGTTCAGACAGTGCTAGCTGATCCTTCACCTGTTTCAACAAAGCTCTTGGATGTACCAGGAGACTGGGATGCACCCTTCTTTGAGGAATGGCTCAGGTTCTCAAAGTAAACTCATTTACAGACGAAGGGAAGATGGAATGGGCCAAAGCATGCGGCCTGAAAGACGACTTCAAACAACTGTTAGACAGTTACTCTTGACTCAACTTACACCCCAAAGAATACAGGAATGGTGATACTTTACTCACGACGTACAAGAACCGCTTGTTCTACAGTTTTCTTCGAGAACACCGTCAGCCACCATTTTGACTAGACAACGTTGAAGGCAAACATCGAAGGTTGGCATATTGTATATCAGCGTGGGTCGTTACATTGACCCTAACACTGCTTCAATGTCTCCCAAGACAGATCTCACCTACACTCACTTTGTAGAAAATGGTATTATCTCTCACGAAGAAAACACTTGGCCCAGCAATTAAACATTCCTATGCAAACTGGACAATGTCCTCAATGGAAAGGTGAACTGTCATGCCTTGCAAAAGTGTTCAACTATAGAAGTTTACTACATGACCTCACCACCAGAAGAAGTGGCTACAGATGATGTGATGGCTGCTCTCAATACCTTGAGCAAACAAATATATGACGGGAAACTTGCTTCAAATCATCCCCACCCCATGGATATGTGCACTGAATTTGTTAAGACAATGGCAAAACAAGTTGATTCACAGGCTTTGGAAATCACTCCAAACATGTCCCATCACACCATAGACATTCCGAAACATGATGCCACAAGTACAGTTAAAAAACAAATAGACAAAAACGGTCCTTCCGAGTCAACAGAGTCATCTATAATGTTGTACTTCAAGGATCTGGACCTACCGGCTGTACAAAACTTTGTCACTCATCCGACGAATCCAAAATATGAGACTGATTTCATCAAGCGCTTTGCCTACATAGCACACGAAGACGCAACCATCAGAATGCGCCCACCTTTTGTGAATTCCTTTAAAAGCTTGGTCATAAATCCTAGCTCCTCTACTGTCCTGGACTCGTGCGACGTCACTGAAGAAAAGGCCGCCAAATACTCCAAGTTTAATGTTCTCACCACTTCACGCATTAATCGCATTTACTTCACCATAAAATTGTTCAACTACTTCAATGCAGCATTCAAAAACGTCTCCCTTGACAAAGCAGAGACCACCAAAGCCCAGTCCCTCCTGAACTTCATTTTGCGTTACTACATTAACTCGAGGACATCAACCCAAGGCCATATGATCCATGGCGCTGGACCGATCTGGTACTCGGACGTAATTCCATCCAAGTCTCTGTATTTTAACTTCAGCGAAGCTCAGATCATTGGAGCAACTGTTATGGTTGCAAACATGATCGATGCCTTGTTTGATCACCCAGATGACCACCACTTGGAAATTCCATCACCCAAAAAACAAAAAAGAACCAAGGCAACACCGTCCCCTGCTGATGTTACATTACATCTGTTTAAAAATCACTTGACCTCCTTGGCCACTGCTTTCAGTGCAATGAATGACGCACTAAACTTCTCCATTGCTGATATCTTCTACAACCTGAGTGAGTGCACAAAGACTTTATTTCATTGCATAAATCGGGTATACCACCTGAAATACGACACATAAATGTCGTAAACCCGGTGGTTCGCCAGGCTTACAATGACGCATATGCCTGATTTTGGATTACATTCAGTCACTTCACTATCACTGCTCACTTCTCACCTCCACGTTTTATATCTTCCTAAGCCTTCTTGGACCTTTTGCTAAAGAATTACACCTCTCTCGTGCATGATGCGGGGTATATCAAAGAAAAAAATGAACACAACTCCCAGCTTAAGGAAGACAGGTCATACACTCCGATGCGTCACGACTTTATTTTGCAAAACGTATACTACGAGTTTGCCGATATCTTCCAAAGCTTTGGTCTCAAGCCTTACTTAGTTTTTGATTACGACGGGTGTCCCTAATCAGCAAACACATGGCTGACAAGGTCACCCCTCTCTTCCAATTGCTCAGTAAATCAGGTAGCAAACCAATGAGCAACGTTCATCCAGAATGAGTCCTATACCGTCAGGATTTCCGCATCTCACCCCTCCTACCTGCCACTTGGGCTCTACTACACTACATCAAAACAACATTTAGACAAAAAATGGTTTGTTGCAAAATGTCTTAGTGTTTTTGAGGGCAGGATTGAAATCCAACACATTGAACAACGTACGCATGACAAAACAAAAAGAATCCCCCTATAATGCTGTCAGACTTCAAAAAATACACAACCTAAAACCCCAGCGCACCGTCAACAAAATCCCTCTCAGTGTCTTCACATTCTCTTCTCTCTTATTCACTCCACGAAAAATTCAAGATTCCAAACTCAAGCCATACCATCGTGAACTTGAATATATTAACAATTCCGACACCTTTCAGCCAAGAATCATTGAATTTGACCTTCCACTACCACCTGAGGACGACAACAGTATCGACAAAAAAGAATCCAAGAAACAGGGAGATAAATTGGTCGTCCACAAAAAAGTGTCAGTGTCTCGGTCCTACATTTGCTCGATCAAGCAATCGAGCAAATTATTGACATTGACAACATGCAACGTTTGATTCAAGACTGTAGAGATTCGTATCAAAAAACTCAAAAACATGAGACAATTTGTTGCCCATAACAAGCAACAGGTCTCGGACCGCATAAAATTACCAACACTTGAAGAACCCATCATCGAAGAACAAACTCACATGACTCTCCTCAAACTCATACGCAATCCCCAACTCGGTGACTTCAACAATGTCTTTGAAGCCAGGAGACATCTCAAAAAAGGAAAGCCCTTGCCTCCAAACTTTAGCCACCACAACATCAAGTCAGTCCTCCGAGATTTTGCTTATCAGTCAGCAGGGAATGTATTGACTCTCAAAATTACACTGGAAATAATCCAACATTTGTTGGGTCAAAACTTCTCGCATTTGCAAGTTCTTCCAATGCCAACTGAAGACTGTGAAGCGATCTACTTTCAGGTGAACAGAAAGACAGACCAGACTCTCCTTCTTGGTGTAAGGCTTTAGTTGATATGGTGAAATTTGTTTGTAATTTGAGAGAATGGAACTTCACGACAGGAGTTATTACACAGATCGACATTAGAAACGACAATGCTGTGAAGTTCCTTCTCTATCCGACTGATTTCAAAAAGTCACTGCAGCCTCCACAAAATGATGAAGAAATAAACAACAGCGATGATGGCAACACCTCAGAATCCAGTAAATCCACTAACTAATATAAGCAAAAACCCTCTAACACCACCAAATAAATCTCGTACCTTCTTTTCACTTAGTTAACCCAACCTTAGCATGTAATTAAATCAAACTAAACACTAACACAACCAGTGTGTAACTTAACCACATTCCCCATACACACGTCCATCCCAAGAGAACCTAACACCAATGCATAACGAACGGGACTGCTGTCGCGGAGAATTTTGGCCCTAGCATAACAGTGATTCACAGGAGATGTATTATTCTCGATCATCTTTAGATGTTGCGCGTTAGACATGTTCGGGTTCTTATCAAAAAACTGTTCTTGCGTCAACTTTTCAATGTGTGGCAAAGCATCCAATGCCACTGTCGCATCCCATGGACGACATACCATGACATCAGTTGCACGATTCCCCTTAATTAATTGATTGTCAGGATAGTCGTGTGTAATACCTTTCTTGTCAACACACCACGCATGGAAATCAGTTACCATTCTTGGGTCAAACTCATTTCGAGGTGCCCATCCACCACCCGGAATAAGATTCTGCAGCATAATGCAATTGAGGGTATTTCGATTTGCTGACACAACATCTTCGTCGAACACATTGGCTAAAGCGTTACGCAAGTGACCAGCAATAGTAGAGAAATCATCATTCAAAGCTGACAGGGTGCCAACATCACTCGATGACACCCCCTGAGACACCGTCCCAGATGTGCTGTCTACAACACCCCTAACAGTACTATACTGATGTTCTTGATGCTTCTTCTTTGACTTCTTTCCCATATTTACTCAATAATTTACTTCCGGGGAAGAAAAAAACTTGAAATATAAGATACCTGGTACCTAATGGAACGGCAAAATGTCCCAAGCAACCCATTATCACCCCTTCACAACACACCATCTACAACTCAGACTTCGGGTGATTGACCCAGAATACGACACTGTACATCAACAAAACAGCTGTTTATTGCCATCTTCCATCAAATACATACTCAGCTCATGGCACAAGAACTTTCCAATGGTATGTCTAGCTTAGCCAGACTTAATCACTCTCGGCTTAAGTAATTTTGTCAACTCTGGTTCGACTGATCTAAATATCCTACCCAACAGAACACAGCATAGAGCGATGTCCATCCTCAAAAAAGAGCAACGTGATCTGTATTACTTATCAACCTAACAAATCCTTGTATTACAGAACGTAAGTGTTCCCTGAAGCAAAATTTATGAGTTTGAATGACAAATTAATGATAATAATAAAACCGACAACATACCACTGACATTACATATTCAAGCGTAATCACAAGATACCAAACACAATTCAAACACAACGAAAACACATCACTGAAATCTCACTTCTTCACAAAGATACTCCGGAACTTAATGCAATACCAATGCATAGAGGATCACGCATGTACAAAAATCCTACGGATTCCGTTGTATGATGTCGTCCCTATACCACGTGGAGGAAAAACCCTGACACTCAACTTACTTTGGGAAACGTCGTAAATCAGGCAACTTACCTGACATACAACATCACTTATCTCAGTCCACGACACCCAGTCATTTCAGCGCTATGCAGAAAAACAACTCGAACCTGCTCAGATAGCACGCGCAACAAAATCAGAGCTTGGTGCGGCTGGGCGTAATGCAAGTGTTGCAAGTGGGTTTCGGAATGGTGTAGTTTTGTCTTTTTGAACTGCCAAGCACACCACCAATACCAACACAGTTGTTGGACTAATTTGGTGGCTACTTTGGACCGGGAACGCGGCACTGAAATGCAAGACCAACAACCAGCACCCCCAGTTATAGCACCCTCCAATGAGCGCGAGACCTGCTACGACACCACCAATGACTACCTTTGAGTACAAAATCTACCACCAACGTGGGGTGGCGTAAAGCGCACCAGCAGTCACACAGGATGAAGAGCCCAAGATGGAGGAGGCATGACCACAACACCAACAGCAGTGGCAATGCCGAGGAGAGGGGCAATGCAGAAGGTGGAGGCCCACATGGGCACGGGGAACACAGATGCAGCAACGGCAAGGACGGTAGTTGCAAAGAGGAAGATCTTGTCAGAGCAAATGAAGAAGGAATTTTGGTGGCAGAAGAAGGCAGGTGTGATGGCATGGATTTGGGAAAAGTTCAGGGATGAAGTGCTCATTGCTACGACAAACCTGGATGTTCTTGTATAAATGGCCGACAAATCCCCTTTCTGCAGGTGATCCATAGGAAATCAACAACTCGGTGATTGGTTTTGTAGGGGAAAGAACAAAGTTTCAGGACCCACACCCTGTGATTTTGCCGGTTCAGAATGTGTGGGCATGGTCAACAGTGATGGCGTTTTTGGAGAAGACCAAGGCAGACAGCTTTTATCAACAGGCGACGGATAAGAGAGGGTGTTGGGTAGTTAATAACGATACTAATATGCAACAAGTTTGGGTTCCACAAATGGTTTTTCTCCCAACACCTCTGGCAGAGTTCGTGCTCAAAGAACAGCGAACACCTTCGGAACTGAGGGTGGAGCTGAAGCAGCTGGCAGCTGCTGCAGACAGTAAAGTGGATGAGTTGGATTGTGATGTATTGCTGGAGTGGCTATTGGTGGCAAGCCAATCAACCAGCCCCACACCGTGTTCTCCAGTAGTGCAGATGATGTTGAGTGCGGTCCAGACCAAGTGTGAAGTCTTGTCAAAGCCCAGCAGGGAACAGGCTGCGCAACAAGTCCCCAACAACATGGATGCCGTTGCAAGTGTAGGAGCCATCCAGGGATTAGCAGAGTCAGTTCAACGTCTAGCAGTGCTACACACCCAAACACCAACAAGGCTAACTCAAGGGGACACTGCCGGGCACCAAGGCCGATACAACCGCTTTCTCCCAGTATGGCTTATTCGCCCTCATGGGAATGTGACGTGCCTCCAATTTGGGCTAGGCTTTTTTCTACATAAGATGTGGGAGATCAGCAGGCAAATATGATGGCGGCCATGAAGCGCTTGGCAGAAGCAAGCAGGATGGAGTTTGACAATAGAGTCTAATTCTCCGATGAGACTATTGAGGTGGTAGTCAAACTGCAGCTAAACCCAGGCGATGCCATACCCAATTTTTTGACAAAAACAATGCAGAAATTGAAGAAGAGAGCAAAACGGGCGGCAGTGGAATGACAAACAATGGCAAGTTGTACCCTGCCAGAAGCTCTTCAACTCGAGAAGGGAGATAGCCGCGTACCGGTTGGGAATTATGACCAACTACAAAAGAACCTTTCAATGTTTGCCCTGTGGAATACAGCACTGTGGGGGGATCGATGTGACTTTGGGCAGAAGTTGAAGGTGCTCAATCAAGTGCTACTTCTACCGTCGGTTAGTGGTATGGACCATAAGTTCACAGCAATGTTCTGCAAAAAAGTGACGTGGGCAATAATCAACGACAAATGCAATTACTTCTACAAACAACTGGTGCCGGAGGACTTTAAAGGTGGAACACCTCCACGCTTTCCTAAATCCCTACTTGATGACATTGTGCTTCAGCTGATGTTCCAGGAACCCATTCATTGGTCCACCTTCCCAGCAGCATGGACAGACATCGCTCCCCACCAGCCATTGAGTTTACAGTTATTGCCACCAATAGGCGCAAACCCGTTTAGCATTTCACCTCAGCCACCACAGCACATAACTATACAAGAATAAATGACGCACGTTCACCCCTGGATTGCCAACAGGATGCAAGACCTACCATGCACAATTCAAAGGGCAAGTCATGACGACAAAAATCCTCAGCGGGGCTAACACTACATTTGACCAACTCCCCATCCTTCAGGAGTTTATAAACAGACGGCAAACAAGAACAAACTCTGCTACAACCATGTGATGGGAGTATGCTCTAACAAATGGTGTTGGTATAGGCATGCAAACAGAGCACAGATACTGGGTGAGATTGTAGGGGACCTTATCCAAGTATGTGGACTGGGTATCGACTACGTCTTGCATAATGAGCCGGACTTTAGCAACAAAGGAATGGGAGGCAGAGGAGGAGACACCAGTTATTATGGCAGGAACAGTGGGTGTGGAGCCGGCGGCGCAGCAAGCGGCAATACCCTGAGGTGGTAGGGGTGGCTACGATGGTAAACAAGAATACACTGAGGGTCAGAGTGGAAATAGCAACACCAGGAAACAGCAGCGGAAGGGGTGACAGCGACAGAGCGGTTGTGTGGCTAGGGACAGAGTTACAGTGGAACTAGCAACAATAGAAAGCAGACCACGGATGCTATCCTGGCGACCTTGCCAATTACACAATCCAGCAAGATAAAATAACAACACAAATCAAGTCAACTGACACTGGCGTATTGGTGAAGAAGTGGCAGGAAACACGCGGGAACAAGTTGATATTTGGCAGTTAAGGTGAGAGTGAGCGTGCAAGTGTGATGAGTGATGGGGGCAGTGGTAGCGTAATGGCAGAGAGACGGGAGCAAAAGAGCAACCAGGCAATCACACAAGGCACAACAACGCCAATGACGAGGATGAGTCACTAGACGGTACAAGCACCAATGCACATGACGTAGTGGGGGGTGATGAGCCAGTAGCAATGACAACAGACCATATGCCAGCCTGGGCAGGGCACAATGATGAATGGTGGCAACAGGTACAGGAAAGTCCAGAGCAACGTTGCCAGGGAGGCATACGCTGCACAACATGGCAACAAGCCCAGCGGATGGTGTGCAAGATGGAGAACGGCACACCAACAACGACCACACGCAACTGGTCAGCAAGTCTTCAAGTGCCTAGACTGCAAGATGGCAGACTGGTACAAGGGGTCTTAAAAGTCCTGTTACCCAAAGAAAACAAACAGAAAGAATTGCAACGACAACAGGAGCAAAACCTGTGCTTGTACTGGGTACGGCATGAAGGCAGCTTTGTCATGCCAAACACACCAAAGGGGCAAACACCATACTGGAAGGGTGATATGTGCCCCTGAGGTATAGCACTACACCATCTGGTGGCAGGTCTACTTCTTGAATATGCTACAGACGGTTGTCCGGTGAATGCAGGGCGCCCATGGTCAATGGAAGAGATAGAGGCGGCAATCGAGGGGGGGCCTCGTGTATCGGCGCTGGTCCCAGAGGCAATCAAGCAAATGGCTAGGGAAATTGAGGACAAAATAGCAAGAGGGCAAGCACGAGTAATTGAGTGGGACAAGCTCAAGCGGACAGGGGTGCCAGGGAACACAAAATATTGCCATTGGCAATGATACCACACAAATTGCGGACATTCAGGGCAATTTTGGATCTGTCGTTTGGAATAACACTGAAAAACAGCAGTAAAGTACCATCCATTCACGAAGGCACCCCCCTCAGTGCACCGTGTGATGCCATTGACCAGTACAGATGCAGGGCATCAGACTAGATACTCATAGTAAACTGGTTTTGCTATTTTATGAGTGCTTGTCTTTGTGCACCACATCTATGCGTAGAATGAGTGGTCTTGGTGACCAAGTAGGCTGTACCTGCTTACTGGGTAGATACGGATTTACCTGTATCATCACACCCTTGCAAGAGGACTCAGTTGGAGTTTAGGCAGCTGATGCAGCAGGTTTGGTGCGATGGCTGAGGCGTAGCATTGTCACGACGAGTTGTGGTGTGACGAATTCCTGTCGTATGTGTTGATGATGAGCGGCAGGGTGATGTTTAGTCCAATAGTCAGCGTAATTGAGTTTGCCTGGGCGCCAGTAGATGTGGAACTGTTCCTGGCATTCGCGATCTCGAGCCAGTGGAATCGCATGTCCATGGCTTTGGTCCGTTTGGGTTGGATCTTTCCGTTGGACGACGCTTCGGGCGGTGGAGTTGTCTGTTTGGAGCGGGGTGGCGGTTGTGTGTGTCCGAAGTTCCTCCAGGATGATGCGGATGAAGACTGCCTCGCGGGCCATGATGTAAAGCGCCGCCAGTTCCGCTTCGGTGGCAGAGGCCATGACATGTTTGATGATGTGGGCAATGTTGAGGACGGCCCCGTTGTTGGGTGGGATTTCCGCATTAGATGAGAGAAAGAAATGTCCCCCTGCTCGGCTGCGCGCTGCGGGTTCGCTGAGAAAACTGGCGTCGCTGTGGATGGCGAGGACCATGTCGCTGGCGTTGTAGGTGAGCACTGCTTCGTCTTGGGTGGCGATGTAGTCCAAGAGCTGTTTTGTCTGCTTGAGTGTTTCGACAGTTGGTTTGGAGGATTGTGAAGCGATGGCGCTGATAGGACACAGAAGTGTGGGATCTACAGCACGGCCGAGGAAGAGGAATTTTCCACAGACTTGTTGGATGAATTTCTTGCCCTTTGGGTCGAGGGGTGTGGCTGTTGAGGGTGCTTTAGCGTACTGCTGGCGGGCGCCATAGTTGATTGGCGTAGCCGGAAAGGGTGCATGTTGCGGCGTCTGTGGTGTGGGGTGTTGGAATTGGCTGAGAGCCTTTTTAACGTAGCCTGGCATTGAGAGGTGAACTCGGCGTTTGCCGTAGTCCCAGTCCAGGGTGATGCCGATGTAGCGGGATCCTTTCCAGTCGGTAGTCACTGTATAGTGCTCCTGCAGCACCTTGAGGAGATGTTGTGGGTGTTCGTCCCCAACGTATTTTAGACCAAAATCGTCCACCACCAGGGTGAATTGGATGGGTCGCCAGATGTGCTTCCACAGGCCTGGGACAAGCTTGCTTTGGTGGTAGCCGTGGGCGTTTAGGCGTTTTTCTAGAAGTTCATTGGCGAGTAGCCCTGCCTGTGGGAGACCGTACATGCCGAGTTGCACGAGGACATAGATGGTCCCATCCGGCTCCGCAAGGAGGTCGAGGCGGTATTCTCTGATGATTTCAGTGGGTATGCCGCTGAGCTTTAGGCGTAGGTATTCTGGCCGCGGAAGGGGGGTCATGAGGTAGAAGTTGGAAATGTCCATGGTCATAAACTTGGCACCTGGTGTGGAAATGACGCTGTTGAAAAGAAGTTTCGCTGTGAGCATTTCAGCCGTGGGGGTGGCTACTTCGCCCGAGTAATTGATGCGGTCGCCGCCGACCGTGAAGCGGGTGCGATTGGGCTCCGCTTTTTTGGGGCGGACAGTGCAGACGAACCGTCCATATGTGACGTCTTTTGGCGGTCCTGGGGAATGTCGGACTTGCGGATGAATCGAATGGTGTCGGTACCCTTGATCCGTCCGCCGACGCCTTGTGCGAGGCGTCCAAACTCATTTGCGGAAGATATGGTCCAGTCGCCTTGGTAGACAGGGTGCCGCAGGAGTTGACGGTAGTTGAGCAGCTTACCCGTGGATTTGTCCAGCACGGCCAGTGCTTTGTGGACTTCGTTTTCCATATGTGTCAGGCGTGAGGTTTGATGGCGGGTGATCGGTGTGGGAGGCGGGATGCGGGAAGTGCGCGACCGCGTGTTGAACGCGGGAGGCACGGCGAGTTTGGCTACTGCTGCGGTTTGGGATCGCATGTTCCGGGCTGGTGTGTCAGCGGAGAGGGGGAGAGATGGGCGGGCAGAGTGGCGTCGTCGAGGGGGGCTGTGACGTGGTGCACGTGGGATGGGCATGGGAGGCACGGCCGGGAGAGGAGTTGTCATGGAGCGTGTGACGCGCATGTTGGGATCGAGCACTCTTGGAGGTGGTTGCTCTACTTGTTGTGCCACCCTTGGAGGTGGGTGCGGCGGAGTGTGTTGTGGTTGCGGTGGGCCTGCCGAGTTTATCTGGGTGGATGTTTGTTGGAGCAGCTCTTGGAGCTGGCCTAGGTTGCTGGCACCTGTGGGAGGTGCATGCGCGAGTAGAGCCCGGGAGCAGTCGGCTATGGCTGCCATGAGTTTATCCGCGGGGGTGAGGGTAGGGTTGGTGATGTGTTTGTGGTGAAAGTGTACTGTGTCACTGAGGCGATCACTGTTGGTGGACTTGATATGGCAGCGATGCGCGGCGGTAGTGTTCGGGAAGTACTGACGTACCACCCATCTACGGAGTGGAAGGCCCATGTCCCTCGTGAGTCGGTCTTCTCATGAACTTGGGCATTGCATCCCATGGGAGCTAGCGGCATTTTGTTATAATCGAAGGGGCCGTTGAGATGCGCGTATGCAGAGACAGTGGGGTGGCATTGGATTGGCGAAGGAGGTTGAGAGTGATCTCGGCTTGCGGTAGTAGTTTGTCCCACAGCTTGAGAGGGAAATCGTCAGCAACCCCTGCCAGGACGCTGAGAAAATGCGACTTGAAGTTTCGGATGGCTACCTCGACGGCGTTGCGGCGGTGACAGCCAGGTGGAACCAATTCGAGCGACATTTTGTAGGTGTCCTGGATGATGTCTTTCATAGCGGCGGAGATTTCGTTGTCTAGTACATGCTTGCGTGGCACAATGCCAGCGCGTCGTAGTCGGAGCATGAGGGCAGAATATGCGCGGGTGAGTTCAGCGTCGGTGCGGTTCTTGATGGGTTCAACAAGGATGGCGCTGCTGTCAATTTCTACCATAACCATGATGTATTTGTTGCCTGCCTGTGAGCGCACGGGGAATTGGCCTGTTTGGTCGGTGAATATGGTGTCGCGCACTTGGTAGGTCGTGGTGTAGATGTCGTGGACTTTGCGGCCCCGGAGTTGGTTGGAGTGGATTTCCTCGAAGGGTGCCCCGGTTTGGGTTTGGTAGAGCGGACGTTCTTGCGTGTCTGGTTGAGGTGTCCCTGGGGTGTTTCGGCCGAGTCAGGGTAGTACTTTTGTACATTCTTGGCGGTGAGGAGTGGCCAGCCGATAAAGTTGCCAGCTTGGACAGCCTTGAGCCAAGTGGATTTGACTGGGTAGCCACAGACCGCGTGCATCTGTTAGGCCGAGTGCTTGGTAATTTGCAATTGTCAAGCAATTGCAAAAATGCGCAAAAATCACATTGCAATTCTCGTCGATTTTGCACTACCAAGGAATTGCAAATGATTCCTCGACAACTTCGGTTTAGCTTGGGATTTCTGCAACGACCTCTTGTTTGGCATCAATTCTGTTGTGTGACGCGTCGGATTGGCATCAATGTGGCATCAATTTTTCCGTTCGACAGTACAGATCATCAGTCATCTCATAGCTTAGTGAGCAATTTCAATTCCTTAGGAATTGCATAACTGATTCAATATGTTCGTGATTACAATTTCTTAGCAATTTAATTCAAGATAATTTTTTTTTGGCATTACAATTCCTTAGCAATTGTAACAGTGCGTTTGGTACATGTCGAGTGCAATTCCTTAGGAATTGCACTCGACTACCATATTATTGTAGGTTACAATTCCTTAGCAATTGCTATTGTCTCTTATGATATTACGTGCTTGCAATTGCTAAGGAATAGCAAACGCAAATATAATCTTCATTCGACACAATTCCTCGAGAATTGTATCTAATATGTAGCCTAATCACACTTCCTAAGGAATTGTATTTTGTTTAATATTTCCGCTTTATTACAATTCCTAGGAATTGTAATCAGCCCGCATTACAAGTTCTAGGAATTTCTATGAAACCTAGTATGACTTCTTGGTAATGAAGTATTATTGCAAATCAATTATAGGATTTCGAATTAGACAAGATTCTTGACGCCATTTACTTTTATTCCAGGTACAAACAGTCTCAGTCTTTTGATCCCATCATCAATTACTCCTCTTCCTCACAAGGAATACATAGATCTGTACTGTTTGGAGGTGGGCGTAAGGAACACTTCTTGTCTCCTTTTGAACCTCTACCGCCATGACACTTGAAGTACAAAAGATCCCCTTCGCTCTACACCCGCACCTAGTTTGTGGAGATGCACAATCACCAGTGCACCTACATTTTCCTGTCACACCAACAACACTGTAGAGAGATACAGCAACCTGCTCCGTCATTCCAGCGATACGAAAGTCTGAACTCATCTCATCGATAGACAACAACTCCTTCGTGAACAAAGGCATGTGATGCAATTCTTGTCGCTGCATCTTGCGAATCAAATAACCATGTTTGGTTGCAACCCTATAAGTTGTCACACCCTTGCGAGTAGTAATCACTTCCATCACGGCCACTGGAAGATACTTCGGTCCCTCCGCACCTCGAATTTTCCCTTCCATTTTAACATTGCAAATATCTCCCACCTCCAACAGCTCCTTAACGAATTTTGCACGGCGATTGTTGACCTGCTTAGCTTGTGCTTTTGTGCACTTGAATACTTCATCTCGGATGGCTCCTCTAGTAGGTGTGTCACCGTAGACGTCACCCTCCTTGCTTCGTTTCTGCGGAGTTGATAGATCGTCCGGTACCTCGTCATCTTCATCCTCGTCCTCACTGTTGTCTTCTGGGTGAGTACTTCCATTGTCAACACTGTCACTCTTACCTCCTGTACCTTCAACATTATCCCCACTCTTACTCACACCGGTACTGTCTCCACCAGTACTGTCATCAGGGTGTTAGCTCCACCAGTACTGTCATCAGGGGTGTTAGCCTCGTTATCCGGTGTTGTCTTGTCCTTCCCAGTCTCTTCCAATCCGTCAACATCCCCGCTGTTCCCACTGTTTTCCACTCTGTCACTATTGTTGCTCCAATCTCCATTTCCAATGGACTCATTGTTGTTTTCGTTGACATCATGTTGCGTACGAGCCACCTCATCCTCTCCGTCAATCAGAACACCTTCATCTCTCAACTCCTGCAAGAACTTGGCATCCGCATCACGTATAATTTTCTCAATTGCCTCGTTACTGATGACTTCCTTCGTAGTTTGGACGGCATTGTACGCCGCTTCAAGTCCTGCCTCCGTCTCCGCCTTTTTCACCACAGTGTGACCCAAGACAGAATACACGGATCTTTTATCATTCTTCTTACCATAAAAGATTTGATTGGGACTGTAGTTTGCCTTCGCTCGAGAAGGTCGTCGGTTCAAGGAGGCATTTACAACATGCATACCATAGCGGGCCCAGTTCTTGTCCTTGTTGTCCATCGTCCATGCGAGGAGAGCTTCCTTGAATGGACGATTGCTTCGCTCCACACCACCTTGCGATTGTGGGTGTCTTGCCCGACCCTTAATGACATGGCACCAAGGAAAGTACCTACAACACAATATACAAGAAAAGTGAGAAGTAGATCTGACATATTGAAGTCACACATGTTCGTACCGGTTGACCATTGCGACGGTCTCGCCAAGAAACTCTCCTCCATTGTCGGATTGAAGTATGTTCGGGATCAACGTCGACGCCATGATCCTGATCACCACCGGTGCTACCTCTGCTGCTGTCTTGCCCTTCGTGGCGCCTCACGTCGCATTTTCCTGAGTGGTGATCACGATAGCGCCACGATCCACTTGAATCCATCTTCAGTTTCATTTGACGTCATGTCTACGAGGTCAACTTGAGCCCTATGACCAATTGTTGGCGAAAAAAGCATCTTCAATGGAGTTTGAGATGTCTTGATTCTGCTTGTATTGCCGATACAAGTAGGACACAGATCAATCACCAGCTGCACATCAGCAGCAGTGATACCGAACCAACTGTTCTTCAACTCGAGGAGGATGTTCCTCGCAGTACGGGCATGGCCCATTCCAACATGTGCGTCACGTATGACGTCAAACAAGTCTTCATATATTGCGACACGGCAGCCTGTTTGACGATGTCGAAGACAGTTGGTACCACTGCCAATTGCAAGCTCGAATTTCTCGCGAAGACGGTACTGGTGCCTCGTGTGGGCACAGCGTTTCCGTTTCTTGCCATCACTTGTGAACGCATTCCAGTCCTCTATCAATCGGATCGTCTCCAATGCCTCTGCCTTCGTCTTGAAGAGTGGACGGAAGTTTTGCGAGTTTTCTCTTGATTCCGCCAACCGTTTCTCTAAGTTCGAATAGAACTGAGTACGGAATTCGTCGTCACTTGCCTCTTGACATTCCTCTTCTGTTGGAATGCGGGGAATCTGTAGCCCTGGTGTCTCGAGGTCGTCGATCGGAAGGTCTCGAACAGTATTATCAGTGTCGGGCTGCTTTTCACTCATATCACCACTCTGTGTGAGAGAGTTGGTAGAGGCAGCTGGTTTCAAGGCCTCACTGTCACTATCGATCGTGCTTGCGGGGGCTTGCACCTCGTCACTTGTTGGGCCGGTCGGTGACTTGCTCCTGTGCGAAGACAAAGCGGCGTTGAAACATATAAAGCAAAGAAGTGCGTCGTTTCGATTTTTGGAGGCATTCGCCTTCCCTTGTTCAGAAAATCGTGAGAGGAGCTGAGCTCGATCGATGCCTTCTGGTAGGCCGTCGGGGTACTCGTGACCGCAGAGTCCCCCATGCATAGGTGTCGCACAATTAAGACAGTTGTGACGACCCTCCTGAACTGGCACGCCTTTCATGCCACACAGCTCCTTTGCAGCAGTCGAACTTCATGGTAAGAGGCGATGAGAATGCTAAGCAATTCAGGTGCTGGATGTGATGCATTTGAGCACTATTCCCGAGGAATTGTGTCAAATGCATCACGGATGATGCAAACGGAAGACAACACAAACTGAGAGAAGATACTGAGTTACATAGGGATTAATACATTCTAAATCACAGTCAGTTGGATGCGTTTTGGCGCCAAATTTGGCAAACAACTACATCCAAACTGACAAGTCTCGCAAAATTCAAATGCAATTCGGCTGTCGTCAAAGAATTGTTCTGCGTATTCCCTAAAAAAATGCAATTCCTTGGCAGTGCAAACGTCGACGAGGAATTGCAAAGTGGAGTTTGCAATTGAGGGCAATTGCTTGGCAATTGCAATTTACCGAGCATTCGGCCTAACACATCCACTTGATGGCCTGTTCTGTGGAGGGCAGGTCATACACACTATGTGCTTGGCTGAGGAGTGTGCGCGCCTTTTTGGAGGGGATCCGTGGTTGCCATTGGCCACGGTGTTGGACAAGGGGTATGCGGTAGCGGCCTTGTACATCGCGGACCCCAATGAGGAGCGGTTTGCCATGGCACGTGATGAGCACGTCCTGTTCTTTGTGGATCGTGACTCCATCTTTGGTGAAGATGGAGATGGTGCCGTCGTCGGATGTTTTGCCTACGCTCATGAGGGAAGTAGGGAAGTCGTCGAAGGAATCGGCGGCAGCAGCTGTTTGGGACAGAAGCGGGAAGGGCAGAGTGGTGGCATGTTTCCCCATGCTAGTGCTGCCGTTGGCGACACCGACGCGTTTGGTGGAGGGGACGTGAATGGGGAGCTTGGCCAAGTGGCGATCAGCCGCTGAGGTAGTGGCCATCGGCGCCGGAGTCGTAAGTTATCATGGGCTCGCTGTTGTTGGGATGGAAGTAACATACTTGTGCTTGTGCCTGGAAGGTGACATGGTGAGCAGAGGGTAAACATTTGCAAAGGGTTTGCCTGATTTTGGTTGCCAGGGCGTAGCCGGTGTTCTTGGATGCTTGGAGGAGGGTAACCGTCGGCTTGGCGGTGCGCGTATGGGCATTGTCGATAGCTCGGCGTTGTGGGTGGAGGATGTTGGCTTTAGCGGCGGTTGTGCGTTCGTCCTCCGCCCATGTGATGTGTTGGTCAAGGAGCTGGTGGTCGGCTGCGGTCTGGGCCCTTTTGTGTTGGCGGGCATGGAGGCGTTGCATGGCTTTGAGTTTGTATGTGCTGAGAATGGGAACAGGTGGGGGTAGAGATGAATTGTGAGTGGGGGTTGAGGGGACAGGTGGGTCTGCAGCATACTGCGGAAGAGTGGAGTAAGCGTTGCTGATCGCAACATAAAATCTAGGTTTGGAAGTGTTACTATTAGGATGAATAGTGTGGCCTTTATTTTTAGGAAGTATTTTTATCCACTCGTCTGCAGTCGCCGACCCCTCCCGTCAATCGCCCCCGCTGTCTGAACCACTGGAGTCTGGATACCCACCCAGTGTAGAGGAGAATTGGATGTGGGGCTTGTAGGTGATGCCCATCTCCTTGCACACCCATTCCTGGCGAAAACCCTTAAACTTTGTGTTCCAGAAGCAGTCCTGCTCGGGAATGTTGGGATGTTGGCGGTGGCGTTGAAAACGACGGCAATGCTTACACGGGTTGTTTTTGTGGGAGCGCGCTGCTGGGATCTCGGCGTGCACGGTCTCGGCCCGACGAGGTTCACGGTTTGTTGTTGTGTGCTTGGCGTGGTTGCGTGTGCCATGGCGAGTCTTGCTCGCTGAGGATTCACTGTCCGATTGGGCGGCATAGGCAGCACCCTCGGTGTCGTCAACGGGCTGTTGGTGGAGCAAGGATGTTAGGTATGCGATTTGATCGGTGACGGCGTTGGCGGCTCCTGTGGATGTTGAAGGGGCTTCGTTGAGTTTTCGTACTCCATCCGCGCCCGTGAGTTCTCGGAGTATGATGGTGATGCTGTCGTTGGTGTGCGCAAAGTTGTAAGCGTAGGCTCGGCGGATGGTTTGGAGAGCTGGACGAAACTCCCGGCCCCACGCTTCGCTGGTTGCGAGCTCGATGTTGGCGAGGAGTACGAGTGCGAGTTGGGTGTCATCAGCGACGATGCCGTAGGAGTGCATTCGTGCGATCTTGGCGCGGAGGAGCTCGACGTTCGTGATGACCTTCTTCTGGAAGTCGAATCGGAAGGATAGAATGGAGGCGAGTTGTTCAAGGACATCGCTCGTGTTGGGTCGGTCGGCGCCTTGGATGGCGGCGTTGACGAGGTCGTGGAGCTCGTAGTCGTCGATGCTCCTGTAGTCCGTGCCATCGGCTGTGCGAAGCACAGCGTCGGTGATGTCGGAGCCGACCTTTTTGGTGATGGCTTCCGTTGCACCTTCTTTTGCGCCAATGACGGCTTGATTGATCATGTTGATGCGATCAGCTTCGTGTTGGGCGTCGGCGCGCGCGGTGATGGTAGGGAGTACTGGGAGCTGGGCGGTGGATTGCGCATCTGCGATGGTGCGCGCTTCGTCGAGGACCGACGTGATCGTGGCGGCGTCGGTGGACCGGATGCGAGCGAGGAGCGACGGTGGGTTTGCGGTGCTGCTGATGAGCAGCTTTTCCATGCCGTTGCCCGGATCGCCCGGGTTGTAGGTGCTTTTGAGCACGCGACGGACACCCGTGAAGAACGTAGTGATGGCGTCGTGGGTGTACTGGTTGCTGGAGTTGCGAGGTAGCGCAAGTTTGGTGATGGCGGCCTTCACATGATCTCGTGTGGTGGCACGAGCGGTGAAACATGCATCGGCCATGGTGGTGTTACGATGCTGTTACAAAAATAGCAAAACTACAGATGCAGGGCATCAGACTAGATACTCATAGTAAACTGGTTTTGCTATTTTATGAGTGCTTGTCTTTGTGCACCACATCTATGCGTAGAATGAGTGGTCTTGGTGACCAAGTAGGCTGTACCTGCTTACTGGGTAGATACGGGATTTACCTGTATCATCAACCAGCTTGGACACGCATTGATAAGAGTTATACATGCCTTCACCAAATCTGATGCCAATCGTAAGATCTTCATGGCCAAGTATGACATCAGGGACGGATTTTGGAGGCCAAATTGTCAGGAAGGCAAGGAGTACAACTTTGCATACATATTGCCCCAACAACCGGATCAACCAGTCAAGCTGGTGGTGCCATCATCGCTTCAGATGGGATGGGTAGAGTCTCCTCGTACTTCTGTGCAGCATCAAAGACAGCACGAGACATGGCAATGCAATACATTGAACGGCCAATTGGCAAGTTGAAGCAATACAAGTTCATATCGCATGCAACGGTAGGGACTGATGTGCACACACTACCAGAAACAACCACCTCTGGTGATTTGCGATATTTTGTGGATGTTTACGTGGATGACTTCAACCCGTGCCATGGTATTGTCATGCGAGCAGCTGCAACATGTTGCTAACGGGTTAATGCAAGGGATACATGATGTGTTCCCGGCAAATACACAGGACGACAAGGATCCAATATCAACGAAGAAGCTCAAAAAAGGGGACGGAGTTTGGGCGCTCCAAAAGGATATCCTCGGTTTCACGTTTGATGACATGGTAGGAAACAAAACACTCCTCCTCGAGGCACCACAGAGGGAGTTCTTGCTGCACACACTACACAAATGGATTCAAACAGCACTCTGCTTGGGTGCACCGGTACCACTTGCCAAGTTTGAATCCATCATTGCTAAGCTACGATATGCTTTTATTGCGATGCCTTCAGGGGTGGGCCTGCTGTCATGCTGCAACCAATTCCTTGGGAAACGCCCGCGGATGGTTGCCCTGCAAAGGAATAAAACCTGCCAGGAGCTATACACGACTGCAGCACAATCCTTTGAGAGGCCACAACATGCCCAACCCCTGTAGAGAGCTAGTTGCTGCTTGGCCGCAATTCATTGGGGTTAGGGATGCATCCAAGCACGGCGTAGGTGGAGTGGTCATGGTGAACACCTCCAGTGCACGCCAACTGTCTTTCGGGTTGAATGGCCCAAGGACATGAAATATTCTCTCGTGTCACAGGCCAACCCCCAGGGGTCCCTGACAAACTCTGATTTAGAGATGGCAGGCCTGCCATTGCTGTGGCTGGTAATGGAGGAGGTGTGTGGTTTTAAACCGGGCGTGCATGTGGCGCTATTGAGCAACAACTCCCCAACTGTGCATTGGGTACGTCATATGGCTGCTAGGGGGTCTGTGGTGACATCGCAACTGGTGCGAGTGTTGGCATTACATCTGAAGCTCAAGCAAGTCTCTCTGCTCACGCCACTATACATCCCAGGTCAAAGAAACAGCATTACGGACATCATCCCGTTGCGATTATTTGGAAGTGAGCTTAAGTGGCACTGCACTTCTGACTCCGAATTACTAACCCTTTTCAATGCTGAATTTCTCCTCCCTACCCAGCACTCCTAGATAGTCTTCCAGATTTCAACAGAAGTTTTTATAAGAGTGCTTTCTGTGCTGTGGATGCAGCCTACAACAACGGAGGAGTGAAGGCGACTTCCCACAACAGGTAAGTTCGTTCGCAACATTGGCAAGCATCCTGCCACCCTTTGGGACTGGACCCTTACCTACAGGGTGTTACCCATGATGCAATGCAGACACCTCATGGGATTTGCAGGGGCAGTGCGAATTGGATGCTATGATAGAGGATGCCAAGTCAGAGGTGGCACAGCACTTACAGCTCTCACGGCCATTGGGCAGAAGATTGCTCGGGACACAGAGGTAGACCCAATGAAAGTGGACGGCACTGACAAGTATCTGCCATGCATACAGCAGGCACTCAAGGGCTGGACCAAGGAGGACCCATACACACACACACAAAAAGCTGCCAGTGGAGGCAGATGTCCCCAAGTTGATGGGGAAATGGGGAATGGAGGCAGGCGCATCAGCGGTGGTGCAGGCCAGTGGTGATCTGGCATTGGCGGCATTCTATTTTCTGCTCCGCATTGGAGAATATAAGATAAAACACTCATGCAACAAGAGTAAACAGACAATACAATTCAAGATGGAGGATGTAACATTTTTCATTGGACGGAACTGGGCCAATTGCAACAGTTAGGATGGATGGCAGTGTTGGATAAGATCCTGGCAGCCGCAGGAGAACGGGCATAAAGGGATGTGCATCCACCACGAAGCCAACAGTGATGACTATTTCTGCCCAGTAAAGGCATTGGGCCATCACTATGCCCATATACGTGACAACATGGATGAGGATTGGACATAACCTCTCTTTCAGCTTATTGGGATGAGCAGAACAAGCAAACCAGTTGACAGCACTACCAGTTGGACAACACAACAAAGCCAAGGACAGCACTTTCGTGATACAGCTGGATGAGATGCGCCCATCTGATACAGTGCCCGCACAATCCAGACCGGTGTGGTGGGGCTATGAGTCCCAAAAGCATGATCCCTCAGCAATGAGCTAGCCCCTCACAGATGCGCTTGGTGGGCAGTGCAATTGCCACGGGGTTTTGAGTTTGTGGTTTTGACATAAGCCTAACCCCACTCAGTTTTTGGCACCACTCACAAAGTACTTATAGTAGCCTGGCATGATTGGTATGCCATGTGTTGTTCTCATTGATTGTATCCAACACTCTAGCAATGGTGCAGTGGAGTCAAACAAGAGCCAAGGTCCAGTGCTCGCACTTGGTCCCCACCATGATGAAAAAATAATTGTATCTGAAAAAATACCCTATATACTTGGAGTTAGCCACTATGTACCCTTTCAACCATTGCTTGTCCGTGTGATGTGTGTGTTTGTTGTGAGCATGATGTGTGGTGAGTTTTTGGTCATAGTACTGTAACTCAGTGAATAATGGGACCCATGTGGACCTAAACATATGGGCGTGTTGTTCCCAATGAGGAGAATCTAAATAGCAAATGCTTACAGTCAACAGAGTGTGTTAATTGACCGAAACAGAACATGTCCATCAAAATGGATCATTTTGCAGTGGTGGTTCTTATACACCAGTGGTTCTTATACACCGGTAATTATGGTAGTAAAATTATTGCATATCCACTAACACGCCCAAGTGAAAAGAGGTGAAACTACAATACCCTCTTGCCTAAACATATTGGTTAACATCTCTGCAAAGTGCACGCACCAATGACAAGCAAGGCACAGTATGTGAGAATTTTGGAGGTGCAACAAGGAACAGAAGATGTGTACTTTTGGTATGCCCTTTTAGCTGGTGAGGTTCCAGTGCATGCTGTCCCAAACTTTTGCATTAAACATTGCATGATCAGAGACTACATCTTCGAGCCTCTTGCTCCTTCTTATAGGTTCCCCATTAACTACAATCTCAGGATTGTTAACAAGATCCCTTGCAAAATTCCTCCTAAACTCCAAGAGAGTCATTTTTCATTTTCATCCCACACAAACTACCTCATTCAGAGATAACACATTTACCTCTGTGGCTGCCAAAAGATACTGGAAAACTCTCAGTGTGCAGCGTGCTGAAAGTTTGTCTAGTCAGTAGACTGATTAGTTTGTAGATTAGATAAATTGTGAGGTTTAGATTTAGATATCAGTGCTAAAAACTATTTGTAAACAGTAAACTAGGTAGATAATTAAATACAGTAAACCGTAGAAGCACCAACGGTGCGCATAAGCTTCCAACACCCTGCCTTGCTTCAAGGTGTGTCACCTTTTAGTGCCATCAGGAGTCTGTCATTGCCACACAGCTTTGCTGAGTGCCTATGCAACGAGGCAGCATCGACATTCTTTGTGAAGATGTCCGCTTACTTTTCAGGCCCAGGGATGTGATTGAATGCCACCATCTCATCCTCCTTCGGTTTGTGGTGGGAAGAATATCCGCAAGTCAATGTGCCTAGTCCACCCTCCCACACTCCAGCTGCTAGCCAGATCACATGCCCCACTGTTGTCCATTTATACTATCATGGGTAGTTCAACTTTAAGGCCCATCATAATATAGCTAATAATCCTATAAATGTACATCATCTCTTGCACCATAGTCACTACTGCCGGTAGTTCCGACTCTGTCACAGACAGTGTCACATGCTTCTGGGTGACACTAAGTACACAACAGTACCCATGATACCCCTCCTGCTTTCAAGATCAGTATCATAGTTAGAGTCAGACTGACAACAAATCTTGAACTTGAAGTTCCTATCCTCTCCATCCCAGCTACCCAAGGGCTTAAGCAAAGTCCCCTTGCAGGTGTGCCCCTAACATACTGGATACAGTCACACATAGCATCCCAATGAGCTTTGTTGGATTGTGACTAAGACGAGAACGTTCCCTAACAGCATTGGAAATATTGGGGCTACTGTGCTTAGTTAAATACAGTAGTTTCCCTACACCAGTTTGGTACCTGCTGTGCTTCTCCGGATTCAAGTTGGCACTATTCTTGCACTTTGTGAGAATGTTTCCAGGCTTTGCAGGCACGAATACTGCCTTGCCCTGAGCAATATCCTCAAATTCATCAGTCAGACTCTGCAATCATCTGGCATGGCCCTCATCACCATTGCCAACTGGTTGGGAATCTGCCACTCATCAGACCATAATATTATGGATTTTCATCAAAACTCTTTGCACCTTTACTGATTTATGTCATCGGCTGCATCCTCTTGCACATGACAGGTTCTTTACATTTGACAATTCATCACAGCAGGCACTGTTTTAAATCTACATGCTAATCCTGACCTGAGCCGTTCGGCGCAAAAAAATATCACGCAAAAAGTATAGATAAGTTCGACAAGGGTCAAAGAGTTTATTTTTATGGTTTTATTTTCTCTAATTGTGAGGATGGAAGGGCAGTGGAGCTGCTCTTCCAGTCCAAACGATACAAACAAAATGTGTGTACATTCTACACACACTTGGTATGTATTTAGCCTTCTTAAATGAAGGGGCTATGGACTCTGGTGTTCCGGAGCACATAGGGCAGTGGACTCCTGTGGTGGGGAGTCCTAGCCTTTTGGACCAGGGCGGTGGACTCAAATGTTGGGGAGTCCTTGCCTTTTGGATCATGGGCAGTGGACTTCCCCCTGGGGAGTCCTGAGAATGCTCCTTTTGTATTTTGTACCAATAGGTACAAAAATGGGCTGATTCTTGGCCTGTGTCACTCGCCCCCACGTATGGAGGTATCAGGTAAAAACGGATCAAAAAAACTAAATGTGTTCGTAGGTGAAAAAAAGTGTTCTCATGAGAGTAACTGTAACAAACTAAAGAGTCTGTTAAATATATGTAACGAGTAAGTGTTGGTTGAAGAGAGAGATGCCGTATGTGAAAACTTACATTAGTGTTGGTTTACGTTTGGTTGGTAAAAAAGGTGTAACTCTTCGAATATTCAAACATTCTGATTTTGTTCTGCGTTGAATCCTGATGGAGCCATTTGTATGAACTGTTGTGATAGTCCAAGGATCACTTTCATACCTGCTTTCGCCTTTGCAGAGTATACCATCTTTAATCAGAAGTACTTGATCACCAATTTTGTAGTCCCAATCACGACATGAGCGATTTTCCCGTTCTGTGTTTTGGTCTGTTTGATGTGGCCTATATTCTCCAATTTTATTCCAGTCAGCCAGGAAGGGAATGTCGAACAACATGTCCTGTCCAAAAATGGCTGTACCTGGGGAGGCTTTTAGTACTGTGTGGTATGTTGCGCGAATGGCCCAAGCGATGTTCGTCACCAACGTATCTATGTCGCTTGGCTCTACTGAAGGGGCCATGTGAATTTCAGCTGTATGGAGCATAGATGATATCACCTGGTGCACCCGTTCTAGAATAGCATTTGCTTGAGGATTCTTGACACTGGTAGGCTTACTCGTGACCCCATATGATTCACATAGGGCTTTGAAGTGAAGTTTGAATTCGCTTCCATTGTCATAAATTATGTATTGACAACGTGGATACCTACTAAACCAGGTCTTATTCACTAAGTTGCTGATCATTGCTGATGACTTATCAAAGTATGCTAACTTAGGTGTTCATTGTCTTTTTTGCTCCTACGCCCTTTTGTATCCAGGGGAATATTTGCTTCGGTGATTACCGGCAGTTCAACTATTTCAAACCAGCTGGAAGCTGGATCAATCATAGTCAGACACATGAAATCAATTACTGTCCCATCTTTACCTTTGATTGTGTAAGGGCCTATCAGGTCCACACATAGTACTTCCCAAGGGTTTGTGATGGCAATCTTAGTAGGGAGTTTCCCATACTTATGCTTATGCGTTTTGTTTACTTGGCATGCATGACAGTTTTTGACATATTTACGGAAGATATTTTGTATACCTTTCCAGTACATTGCAGCACCAAGGGTTTCTTTGAGTCTGGTGTGTCCAGGCTGCTGTAGATAGTGGTGGTACCAACTAACTGCACGGTGTTGAAGATCTTTTGGAATGATCATTTTTCCATCCTTACAGAGGACTTCCATACTTTCGACCAATAGTGTCGAGTACTGATCTTTCATCATCTCCAAGCTGGCATCAAGCTTTTGTGCTTCTGCAATCTCTTGTACTGTTAACGGGTAGATTACATCTTCTTCACTGCGGTTCACAAATACCAGATTCATTTCCTCTTGGTATGCAGAGGTGTCGATTGCACTCTCTTCCTGTATAGTGTAATAACACCAGCATTTTGTATACGTCATCCAGTTTTCATGCTCAGTCGGAATCGGTCCGATGTCTAAGCAAGAGATGGCGTCAGCAACAGTATTATGTGTGCCTTTTATATGCACAATTTTGGGGCCAAATTCCTTGAGGAGCAATCTCCATTGGTAGACACGGTCAGAGGTTAATCCGAGCGCATCCTGGATTATATTTTTATGGTCAGCGTAGACTTTTAATCTTTGTCCCCACAACATGCCTTTGAACTCTTTTAGTGTCTCCACTATGGCCAGTAGTTCAAGCTTGGTCACACTGTATTTCTGTTGCGCTGTGGACAGTTTCCTACTGAAAAATGCAAGGGGAGTATCACCCTGGGTGATAACTGATCCAAGTTGTTTAGACGAGGCATCAGTATATAACTCAAATTTCCTTGAATAATCAAGATAGGCTAAGACTTCATCCTTGGCAATTGTAGTCTTTATGTCATTGAATGCTTTTTGATGCACCGTGTCCCAGTACCATGGACGTTTCTTTGTCTTATTGGTTCTGGTGACCTTGGTGTGTCCACACTCTCCTACCAGTGAGGTGAGTGGGGCAAGCACTTTGCTGCGTCTTGCCCAGAGATCTCTATAATACTGCAAGACAGGCAACTTGCAAAAAAACGAACATGTTGGCGATAAAAGTTGAAGACACTAGCGACTTGCGTGACTGAAACTTACGACATGTGACGACTCGGACACCGAAAGTGACGACTTACAACCACTTGACTAGCGCTGAGTCGTTATTTATACGAACTTACGACCGTGTTACTACCTCAAAAGTTGTCACTGACGACCGTGTTACGACATCCAAAGTTGTCAGTGACGACCATGTTACGACATCCAAAGTCGTCGTGACGACCCGGTTACGACAACCAAAGCCGTCAGTTAGTTGTAAGTACGACAGCCAAAGTCGTGAGGTTACAACCATGTTACTACCTCCAGGTGACTACTCGTGACTACATGTTTAACAGTATGGTATCGTAGTGCTGTCGCGTTACATCGGCTGCCGTAAATAACATACAAAATTGTACATACTACCATTAAAAAAAATCGCGTCGCTACTTTTCTACACAATGATGATTTCCACTGCCGCCGCGGCAACACATCGATCATGGCAAATACCATTGCAACACCCGATCCGTCACAATCGTCCTCACCGCAACATCACCCACGACCATTCTCCCGCTTGGTTTGGTCTGATTCGCTGAATTGCCAGAGAAATTGCACCGTTTCTACCATGCAATTTTTGATACATGCTGACCATAATGCATTTAAGTGGGAAAGTTGGGATTTTGGTGAAGGTAAGTTCATTTTTTAATCAAGTCCCCTGCCAATATTCCCTGTAAATCATTAACTTAGTTTCCATATTGCACTTTCTGTTGTGGCTACCTCGGTGGGCTACATTGCTTGCCTATTTCTTTCATGGTGATACTTCACCATGCATATAAAAGACTCAACAATCAACCGCAATACTTTGCAATTTGATTGGGTCAAGCCAGCATGGGAGGTTCTTGCTGCTGGAATTGATTTTGTGGTTGCGCTAAGATGGGTGTTAGAATAGATATCTGTCATTTGTTGAGGAAATGAGAGTAGGAGAGTGGATGATATGGGTGTGGCTGGACGACGGGACAAAACTGTTTCATATTACCAGGCAAAGAGTCTTTTTTACTACAAAAACAAATCAATAGAAGAGCATTAATTAAATAATATATTTTAACAAAAGATTATATTGAAATTATAACTTTATACATAATATTTTCACTGGTTGACATTAATAGGACTCCTTCTGCACCTCTGCTGTGTCTCAGCAGTGGATCCCACAATCATTACTTTTGTCTTTTCCCAAATAACTCATTCCTGCCGCCTTCCTTCAGCTTGGCTAGCTCAGCTCACTCATTGGCAGTGATGAATGCATATTGTTCCCCTTCCCCATTGTTCTCAAATTTTCTGCAGCAACAAAATCCTTCTCGCCCTTTTCCTGCACAGTGTTTAAGAAAGCACTCCCTATTGCTGCTCCAAAGGCACAAGCACCACCGCCAAAAACGTAACCCCGCTTGATTGAGAGGCAGATAGGGAATATAATCAAAGAAGCAAGGAGAAGAGGGATGAGTTGAACCGAAAGTTGGAGGAGGCAGACGACTCACCTAATAATTCGTCTATCATGTCTATGTCACCCCCTGCTGACGTTCTTGTGTCACAGGACAGCTCATGACAGCACGGAGGAAGCCGAAGGAGAAGAAGACAACACAATTCATGAGGCGGTGATGTAGGTTAATAAAATAAGTCAAATTGTCTTTCAAACAACTTACTATTATCAAAATTGGTGAATTCTCGTCACGTCGTGTCGTGCCAAAAAATGTAAGAGAATTGGCATGTTGGTGGAGGGATTCGTTCTCCCACAATACCATGAACTTAGGCAATTGCGCCGGGGATATTGTTGTTGCAGATATAACCGTGGATTGTGTGGTGGCGGAAGTTAATTATCTGCAATGGTTTTTGCGTGGTAGGCAAAATTCTGATGGTGCCGCGGAAATTGTCATTGTGGGTGAGTGTTGACCCAGCATGTGATGTTTTTTTACTTGATACCTACTAGTAAAAAATGTCACGCGTCATTACTACACTTAAACTCGTACTGCAGCAACCTCCTGAGTCGTACTACCACCAAAGTCGTAAGTTACGACAAGTTACTACCTCAAAAGTTGTTAGTTACGACAAGTTACTACCTCAAAAGCCGTCAGTGACGACCATGTTACGACAGCCAAAGTTGTCGTTACGACCCTGCTACGACAACAAAAGTTGTCCTTGACGACCCTGTTACGACAGCCAAAGTCGTTAGTGATGAACTGTGTACGACCGTTTGTCGTCAGTTCGAGGATAACTGATGACTCAAACGGTCCAGCTGACGACAACTGATGACCCGAATACGTTCGCCGTGACAGACTCGCCAAGATTTTTTCGCTAAAAAGAAGATATTTTTAGCGAGTTGCCTGTCTTGATGGACCATTCCCAGGAACTTACGGAGGTCTTTGACATTTTTCGGCGGTGAGAACACGAGAATCGCTTGTTCCTTTTTCTGTTGAGGTTTAATCCCGCGTTCGTGTGAGGGTATAACCTTAAATACTCAGTTTCTATGGCACAGAAAGACAATGTTCGGGTGTTGATTCACAAGCCCGCCTCTTGTAACCAGGTAAGCACCATTTTCAGTTTGTCAAGGTGGTCTTCCAGATTTGCCTTTCATCAAGGTAATCTCTTACAAACTCTAAGGCTACCATTAGTGATGACATTTTTGCTTGAAAGATGTCTGGTGAACCAGCGATGCCCATTGGCAATCTGAGGTAAGAATATTTACCCCATGGAAAAATGAAGGTACATATTTTGGATGAATCGGGATCCAATCTAATGGTATAATAACCCATGTTTAAATCTAGGGTTGTAGCATAGGAAAATCCTTCTAGCTCTTGCAGAACTGTACTGATTTTGGGTAATGGAAATGGCTTTCTGACTTGTGGTTTATTTACCTCCCTAATATCAGTGAGAAAGCGTACAGTTCCGTCTTTCTTTGCAGTGATAAATGATGGTGACGCCCATTCCAATTTGGGCTGAAACTCTACCACTCCCAGTTCGCATAGTCGATTTAGTTCTTTAATCGTTGTTTCTTTACGCAATTTTGGTACTTGGTATGCCCTACCTAGATATGGCTTAGCACCTTCCTTAAGTTCAAGGGAGACGGGGTCTGTGTTCCAATCACCTAGTGTTCCATCAAATAGTTCCTCAAAATGTGTGAATAACTCCAGCAACGAGTTTTGGTCTTGGAGACTAAGGTTAGTACAATTGGTGCTAACAATTGATTGGAGAGTTTTGTACTGCAAGTCTTACTGATTGCACTTAAATGAATTTAATATGCATGCAACAGCGGTCACTCTTGGAATAGTTCGCCTGAAAGTATCAAAAAAGACCCTTAAATGAAGTAAACACTCCATGTCCTCTCACGTCCTGTCACGTCCTGTCATGTCCTCTGTTTCAAAAAAATCATGTCTTGTGTCCTTGTTAGAAAACACTAAAAACACGAGATATCCTGGACGTGTCCAGGACATGTCCTGGATGCTGTCTTTTTCATCAATCTTTGGACGCAGATGCAGAGGACATGTGAAACTAAGTCCTCGAGCAGGTCTCTCTTGTCCACAAGAGGCTCCATTTGGTTTTTTCCCTTGAAGCTAGGCTTCAGGGTTCCATTGGATTCATACTTCTGGCAATCCGGAGTGTTGTGGGTGGTATGTGCGCCCCCATGCTTCTTACAGAGAGAACAGTACTTCGACGTTTCTTTGGAATCCAGTCACTAAAAGAGACCATCTTCTTCTTTGTCGAGTCATTAGACTTGGCTGCATTTTTGGGCCCTTCTCCAACCTTCTTGGTGGGGTAGGCCTTCTCAATGCGTTCAAGGACTTTGAGAAGTTCCCTGACACTCTGTGGTACCAAAGCTCCACTGAGCTCATATTTGTCCTGCCAGTTCCTAGGAACCATCCTGAGGATTAGGCTTGCCAAGTCGGCATCATCGAAGGGTCTGCATACTTTTGTCAACTTTGCAGCCTTCGAAGAGTAAAACAGGCATGGCAAGAGTTCTACATACCCGTTAAGGCGTTGGATCCTCTGCATGAAGTCCCTGATGGGTACCCTGTTAGGTTTCTTCAGCCCATTGCTGATGTAGAACCTTTTTTGCTCCGCTGCATCAGTCCTGAAGACAGTCTGCAGGTGCAACTGGACACATTCCCTGAAGGAGTCCCAGGTTGCTGAGCGTTTTTCGGGGTGTTCAACCCCATAGATGTCAGTCCATGGTTCACAGTTGATCTGTTCCCCTACGATGGTGGTCCAAGGCCAACGAGCAGTTTTTGACAGTTGGGTGGAATACTGCAAGAAGATTGCTTGGCCAGTGGACTCTATGGCCTCTTGGCTACAGATTTTGGCAGCAGTTGCCTTTGTCCATGCCTGGAGGATAGGAGAACTTTTGTCCGTTCCCTTGTACTTGGCTTTGGCCTCAGTGGCCACAGTCAGTTTTTCCTCAGCCTTCTTGTCTGCCTTGCATGCTTCCTTATAATCCATGTCTAGGCCCCTCTGGGAAATGATCTCCAGTGAGGTCTGAACATGGTTCAGGAACTGCTCTGGACTTCCCTCATCGAAGACGGTGATGGACAAGGTCATCTTGTTGGAAACCTTGATTTTATTTACCACCTTGGTGGTGTCCATGACAGTGGGAATGTAGGAGATGGGTGGCTTGGACCACCCAGAACTCCTCTCACACTCAACATCACAGCACGATGAACATGGCCTTGGAATTCAGCCTGCATAAGACTGTTGTCCATGTCAGCCTTCAGTGACACAATATGGCAAAAGCATGATTGTTTCTGATGTTTTCAATTTTCATCATTCTTAAGAGGGGTGTATCCTTGTTGTAGTAAAATGGTGTGGTGGCTCTGTAAGGGAAACGAAAAGCAATTTGTTTGAGTTTAAACTATTGCTTGTCCGAATAAAGCATCCTTATTCACTTAAAATCACTCGCCTCCTTTGCCAATGCATTTCAAATTTTCCAGACCATCTGATGCACTGATCCTCATCACTAACAGGAACTGAAAATCGTTGAGACATTCAATTAAGAAGACATTCTGTGTGAGTATTCCTATTTGTGTGTGCTTAAATATTATTCCTCTAGCATGCCATTTAATGATGTTACTAACTCCTTTTCAGACACAATGGATGGACGGCTGGGCACAATACAACAAAGTCTAACCAGAGTGGATAGCTAATGTGATTGGCTAATAATAGCTGCCAGGACGTTTTATCATGAACCCAATGATGATGGTCTTTCGCAACCCCACTTTATCAGTAAAGTCCATCCATTATATATTTTCTTCTGCTCTACAGCAAAATTAGAAGTTGAGGGAAATAGCCCATGGAGGGCGATCGATTGAATCATTTTTGTTTAAGGAGCAATCTACCTATAGTACAAGACTAACTCTACAAAAAGATCTTTTTTTATTTTTTCTACTTCTTGGAATAATAAAAGAACAAACTGGAACCTGGATTATAAATTCAACTAGGTAGTGGTATAATATCATCATACCCTACTTACTCCTTCAACTGATCATAATGCTCAACCTCAACAAATTCCTCAACGTCCTGCTGAACGGCAATATGACAGCTGCTTTGATTAAGCTGCTGGATCGTGGAAATTCATGTAGCAACTTCCAATCATAGCGAATGGGTGTTTCTTTGAGAAAGGACGATGCTTGGAAATAAGTCCGTATCCTCAAGATTAAGCCGATTTAGGCCGAAACGGACGAATCTAAAAGGATGATTTTCAAAAATCGTCCTTCGCACATAGATTCATCCTAGACTATTAGGAATCAGTAGCATTTCTGCGAGAAAATTTAACTTTTAACCTTAGTACCAAGAATCGTCCGAATTGGCCAGAAATGGACGATTTTGAGAAAAAGATGAATCTTACGATTCATCCTTTTCTCAAGTATCGGCCATAACGGATGAAACTTCTCCGAACGGATGACTTTTCAGAAAACCATCTGTGAACGGAGCGAACTCAAAAAGGGTTCCTCTGTTCCCAAGCAACCCGATTACAACCAATGCACTTCATTTGGCTCTGCTGATAGAATCTCTCTCTCTCTAGGTATTGTAGAGAGAGAGAGGTGAGAGAGGGAGAGTTTTTTTTCTCTGGACTCCCAATATTTTGGGAGTTGTTGCTTATTACAACAACTATGGATGATGTTACGGAACAGTTGCTAGAGTTGTTTACTTCAGTAGTAAAAAAGTCTTGAAATAGTGTATGAAAGCTTTAACTTACATTTGTTTGGTTCAACTGCTTAAATTTAATTTTTTTGGACCATTTCCCTCAACTTCAATGGATGGACGGCTGGGCACAATACAACAAAGTCTAACCAGAGTGGATAGCTAATGTGATTGGCTCATAATAGCTGCCAGGACGTTTTATCATGAACCCAATGATGATGGTCTTTCGCAACCCCACTTTATCAGTAAAGTCCATCCATTATATATTTTCTTCTGCTCTACAGCAAAACCGAACAGAATTGCATTTGATATGGGCTGGACTGGGAATGAACTGCATGTTGTCCATACTATGACTGATCTGTGATTTCTAGCTTAGTTGAATGGGGGGAGTTGGCTGTGAGTCTGATTGCTGTGTTAAGCTCTTGGTACACAATGGTTTTGCCTAGGTTGTACATCAGCATCAGCATGTGGTATTCTGTTCCTATGCTTGGGGTATGTGTTGGTGCACTGTTGTGTGCTGTATCAAGTTCAACCCCAGAGGATTTTTGATGGATGTCGAATTCTGATTAGTCCATTCTGTGGGGTACAAAATTTGTAATGCTATCTATGGACATCACATTGAGTATGTCTGGAGTCATTAGATATGTATGTATCCCGTCATGTATAGAATTATTTAGGTGGGGCTCATAATCCATAGTGGCACTTATAATCTGGGTTATTCTGAATTCTATGGAGGTGAAAGAATGTGCTCAATCACAATACAAAACCTTAAGTTGTAATAAAGGTAGCCATTGAAAATAGCTTTTTGAACATAAGGTGATCCATTCAACATAGTGCTACATATGTTGGGACTGAATAGGTACTGTCCACGTGTGAGTATTGGGGCACCACTTCCATCCAGCGCTAGTGCTGGGTTGTCTACATCCTCATAGAGGAATCAAGTCACCATGGGGCGCCCATTACTGAAACTGGGCTCAACAACTTACCAGAACTGAGCACCCAGTGATGGAACTGGGACAGACTCTTGAAACCCTGAATTGGAACCTGCCCCATGTTTGATTTTGGCACAAGTGCCACAATGAGGCCTCACCAACAGATATTCGATAATGGCCAGTTCTATGACCTGTGATGAAATTGCAACTTACCTAACTTTTGCCGAAGGCAAAATGGCTAAGTCTAACTTACTTAACTTTAGCCAAAGGCAAAATAGCTAACTCTAACTTACCTAACTTTTACTCAATTCAAAATGGCTAACTCTAACTTACCTAACTTTTGCAGAATTCAAAATGGCTAACTTATTTTTGAAAGTTTAACTTTTTCCTAAGTCTGGTTGATGGTTTTGAAATTTTTCATAAGCTAGTTTGACAGGTATGGCCTAAGTCTCTGGCAATATGTTGTATTCTCTCTACATGATCATGGCAAAGGTTGACACATGCCCAATAGTAGTCAATGCTATGCCCTCCAACAAAGAAAATGGTTTGCTGCTTTGACAATATTTTTATACCTGCGGCAATGGCTACTGCTCCCATGGTAAAATTCTTGCCAATTAACCTACAACAGAATAAGAATCCAGAGTCCTACTATGGTTTAGTCTCTACCACAATGAAGATATGTCCCCCAAATTGTCACCAGGTTGATGTGACTGCTGGTTCCAGTATGGGGATCTAAATGTCCCAGTGACAAAAATTTGTCCCATTGCTGAAGCTGGGACAGTGCCTATTTGGAGCCCAACAGACATACCTGATTTTCAACAAACAATATTATTTTCAAATGTTATGCTATTTTTAAGATGACATAGTATATTTATGGGTAGTAACATCTATATAAAATTTATGCAAAGTCAAAGACAAACTCGTTACTCCTTCTCGCTCAAAAACTTCAGTCCTTGAGCCTGTATCCTGTCGTTATACAATTTTCACAAACTCTCTGTACCATGAGCATGTCAGCAAATCCCACACGTATGAGAAATATATGTGTCTTCTTACATGCAATGTTTGTTCTTATGATATGTTTATCGCTGGCCAGAATCAACAATTTATATGCTAAATCCCCTCTCCAATCTGATGACAGGCCAGAATTTTTCAATGCGTATCAGTCTTATCTTATAAAGAACAGATAGGAAGAAGAATTACTTCAATAAAACATACAATCTGAAAATGGCATTTGAAGGAGACCAAGAATTTGGCAGAAGATCAAGATCAAGATAACAACACTTTCTGCCCCTTACAGCGAAGCCAATATGGATTCATTGTCACCCTGATAGTATCAGTTGCTATTCTAGTTTCTATAGTCCCTCAAATGCTCCCCCATTAGTATCCCATAAAGAAACGACAACAATAACTTCCACACATCTATGGCACTGACTATATCACAATACTGCTGTTTTGTCTTCAATGATTACACATCTGCCGAGAACAAAAGATTTCTCATGATCTAGGTGGAAGTGATACAGATCATTTGATACATGAAAGTGGCATTTGTTGGATGTCACAGTATCTTCACCAATATGAACAGTGACATGACATTTGAAGGCATGCTGGAGCCTGGAGTTGAAGGTTCCAGGTAGATGTAACTGTTACAAAAATGATTGCTTTGAAGGAGATAGTGTCAGATTGAGACATCATTGTATAAGCTTGCTTCTGCTTTCATGAATCTTAAGATACATCTGAGATATCCTTGCATCCAAGATCCTTTACTAGTGAGTTTGACTTTAGTAAACACATTGCCGATAATTCATGAAGCTGAAGGATGAACTCATAGGATCTATTGGTTCATTGGAAGCCTTGTCATGACCCTGAACTATGAAGCAAGTTGCTGTACTTTTGTGTTATTAAGATAATGAGGATTTGCAAATTGCATGGTCCACCTGTGACACTGGTTTTTGAATGTCATCCCCTCTCTTAACAAACCTATTGTTTTCTTTGGGTCTGGTGGAAAGACTAAGATTCTTGGTGAGAGATCTCATTGGATTGGAACTTAAGCTGGGACAGGTGCTGCTGGTAACCCTGCTGAAAACAGAGTCGGCTGTGCAGGGACAGGGAAACGAGGTCCTGGAGTGTTATTTGGGTGGACTGAGACTGGGGTAGACACTGAGGTTGTTGGTAGGAAAGCAACTGGGACTGAGACTAGAAAGAGTGTTGGTGAAGAATGAATTGGTGATGCAGCATCTCCTGTAGTGGCTGGGGTATGTGCAAGATTTGATTCTTTAGTATTCTGATGAGCTGATATTGATTTATGTGTGATGGATTGTTTCTTTTGGGTGTTGGGACCTATGGATTGGTTTGAGGTTGTGTTCATAGCCCACTATTTAGATCTTAGTCTTTTGGGTGAATTGTGACCAAGTGCAAATTTTGTCAATGATATTACTCCTGACAATGTGTGGGTGAAAAGACTCCTTAGTTGGTTAGAGGTTGAGTCTTCCCCTCACTCTATAGTTCTTGGAAAGTAGCTGCATTGGGCTCAAAAGACATGTTATCCTGAAACAAGGCAAAAAATGATAAGGAAAAGAAGAATATTGGCTGAACCTGGTTGTGGTACTTAACTTGAGTCAGTAACTTGCTGACAATTTGAGCTGGAAATTGTTGTATGAAAAAGATGGACTGGAGTAGCCACAATTATACTCAGAAGGGCAAACAATGAATGGAAGCCTATGCAGGGCATGATCCATTTATTCAAATCAAAAGGACAGTTTTGAACATGTCAATACATGAATCAATGGAGAAAGCTCTGCCTATGAAATTTTCACCTATCAAAAGGACAGTTTTGAACATGTCAATACATGAATCAATGGAGAAAGCTCTGCCTATGAAATTTTCACCTATTCATCAACCAAGAAAGCTTTGCCTGAGGAATTTGCTGATGCATTCCCTGACTCCAAAAATTTTGGTGGATGACTTCAAAGTGTAGGGATTATTTTGAAGTTGGTTATGATTTACATATTTTTTATGTTCCATTGAGAGATATTTACTTCCTACAACATATAGGCTTTGTACCTACAAATCTCTGCAAATAGTAGCTATCACCCTTGTTGGCATGCATAGTCTGGATTTGGACCAGCAAAAAGTCATATCACTTTGTCTGTATATCTTGTAGGTGTGCACCTACAAATTGTTCCCAAGAGATGAACGTGCAAATGTGACTCCCAAACATGAATTGAAAGTTAAGAGAAGGAAAAGAAGGAGAACAAGAAGGAGGAGAAAGTGCTCAGTTTCTAATACAATATAGAAAAAGAACTAGGAAGTCACTCAGTTTCTGAGACCACAATGATTTTGACAAATCTGCATTCTCTTTTTTATAGCAGATAAGTGAAAATATTGGCAGAGGTGTCACATTCACTGCTGAGCAAACATTTCCAGGAAAAGTCAGTCTAGCTTAAATAGTACATGAATGAGGTTGGTCATCCTATACCAAACGATCTTTTCTCGAGGGAATCATTTTGGAGAACTTGAAAACCCAGTCAGTACACAAATGAGCTTGGTCTCTCTATGTCAAATGATCTTTTCTGGCTGCTCCTTTGTGGAGTACGTGAAAACCCAGTCAGGTTGCATTGGTTAAATGTCAAATACAATGTTTGTCAGGCAAAGTCCTAATACAAGAAGTGACTTCAGGTTGTATCCCAGAGTCTTTCCCTCATGCAATAACGAGTGCACATTCACATAGAACCATTATTGCTGAAACTGTGTGTCAATTGGAGTTTGCCACATGTATCACCAAGAGGTGCAGTAGCGACCCAACTTCCTTGTTCATCAAATAGAGATAGGACAACATGCGAAAGACGGCAGAGGCAACCAGCAGCATCATTAGGGTTTCCACACCAGCGGTTGACAATTTTCACAGACTCAATGGGAAACGTGTCTCCCAAATCAATTTTCAACCAGGAGAAAGCTTTATCATTAGTATGAGTAAAGGTATTCTGCTTTCCATCTACAGCCATTGATGCAACAAATGTACGGAGAGTAGATGATTGAGTTGCCATCTTGCCTTTCGCTACATTTACACCTGCAGAATAAATTTCAACTTCAAATACATGAATCTGTTCCCCAGTGATTGAGTGCAACCTGACTTCTTTGGCAAAAGGAAAAGAGGGAGGTGAACTTGGTCCATTGGTGGGCAAAACAGTTGACTTCCCTGTAGGAGCACTGGTAGGTTTCATTGTTGGTTTGGGTGTGGGCTGGGGTGTGGGCCAAGATGTTGGCCAGGTTGTGGGCTTAGATGTTGGCTGTCCAAAATTTCCTTTAGGTACATGATTAAGTGCACCGATACTATGACTTAGTTTCTCTCACCTTTGAAGTAGGCTTCGGTGTTGGCTTTTCTGTTGGAAATGAGGTTGGCTTCGGAGTGTTGTTGTAGTTCTGAAGCAATGATGACGGGAAGAAGATAATTTGGTGAGACAAAATAAGAAAAAACACAAAATTCGGGGGAACATGAATACTCACAATGTTTTGGTAGCACACAGCAGTAGTAGTGGAATCAGTTGAGGTAATTGGTCCAACACCTGGATATGTCACATATCCTTTTGCAGCAGGTGTGTAGTCCGACAAGTTGATATTGTTTGGGACTGTCCCCCCCGAGAAGGAGCAGTAACAAACCGTAGATGCTGCTTGATTGTCATGATTGATCTCAACAGCAACAAGATCGTTGTGAAGATTTTGAGAACACCATTCAAGACAGTATGTGTCTGTAGTGCTGAGAGGGAGATCATCACTTGCAAAACCAGAATACCATTTATTTGATGCATCTAAACAGAACCCTTGTCCAAACTTCGTAAACCCTTCCACTGGAGGTACATTGTGTGGATCGACACAGGTACCACGGGTAGAGACATGCTCATACATAACCTTAAACGAAGTTTACATGAGATATTCAAATACCCATAAGCGCTTTAGGAGGACAATAAAATACAACGGCACTCACTTTCGGCACTCGTCTTGGTTCATAGCTGAAGGGTACAACTCCTTCATTATCTGGAGAAGTTATCAAGATTGTTAGCTTAAAGTTTGAATTACATAGTATGAACACATTGAGAATGCCTGAACTTACCGATCCAGTTGTTAATGTCACTCCTGTCACCTCCATTCGAGTATCCACCGAAGGTAAATGCAACATTAGAGTCTTCGCGATTATGATTGACAGATCAGAACACGACAGTGTTAAAAAAATTGGATAAAAGATTGTTAAGGAACACCAATTCACAACGCAACTTCATATCTTACCTCCACCAGGGCAATGAGTATCACAATAAGACATGATCGTAGCATCTTCAGGTGTGATAAACATGGCATTCGTGATTTTGTTGTGTTCGATTTGGATAGAAACAATGGCAATTAAAACATTATCGGAGCTCACCTCCGGCAGATACGAATTGGCCATTTACTAAACTTCTACATTGGTTGTTGCCACAAGCATCAACTTTTGGCTAAAGCAGTAAAGGATTGGTGGACAAGGAGTGAGAGCAGCTTGGAACTTTTTGAAAAAGTATACGCGATTGTTCTTTGGAGATCAAAATTCTTACACTAAAGCCCTCATGAGTGTGTCCGGCTCCAAAATTATGCCTTCGTAGATTCAGAGGGTAACGGAAAGGAAAGTTAGATAGACCCTGACGATAGTTGTGTATAGACCTCTAGGCATCTAGATTCTTACCCGATCTCATGCATAACCACCATAATGTCCCTGTGAATCACGAAAGACATATGTTGTAGTCAATGATACTTCACATGATGAAAGACGTGAGGACATCTTTAAACATACCAAAACATCTCGCCTCCAAGTTGTGACAATGAACCTTGGATACCGGAAGAAACACCGTAACCCCAACGAGAACTACAGATGGTTCCAAGAAATGCAATCCCTGATGACGAAAGAGCCAAAACAGAACAACCATCATTGAGTAAATAAAACAAAACATTAAATGCTCGTGCCAAATATTACAACACCGAGTTGCATCTCACCCCCATTCAAACCTCTGTATAAAATGGCATGATGAAGATCTGGCGATTCTCCAGTATTGGGGTCCACATAGTGCCAGGATTGTGATGAATAGTGGTTGTGCATCACGTCAAGGGCGTCTGCGGCAAGAGTTTGACTATCGTAGAGTGTGGTCTTGGCAATGTGGAGAACGTTCACTATTTCAAATACATTGTGTTCGGTTGGAAATGAGCCAAGGCGATTAAGCAGGAAAGGTAGAACATCACAGTCGTCGCAAGGCACTTACAGTGTGTATCAACCTCCCTTTCGTAAATCGAAGATGCGGCAGTGATCAGTGCGCTAACATATGCAATCGTGTTCGGCATATTGACAGCATCATTCGGATCATGATTGTTTACAAGAGCCTCATCAACTTCAATATAAAGGTCGACTTGATAGGACCAAATGTTACCATTCGTTGATGCCCGGCGACGATTGCGAAGTATATTTGGATCGATGTTGCGAACTTCGGCAAAGACATCGTGTTGGTGCATACCACGGAGGTTGAGAGTGTGATGTTGATCATCATGGACATGGTTGTCATCAAGATGGCGATGGTGTTCTTGGCCTAAATTTTCCTGAGTGAGCCCTTTTCCATCAGAACCAGTAGGGTCCACGGCTGTAGTATCAACACTGGGATCGAGCACGCCACATTTCCAGTCCTTGGGAGGGTCATAGTTCACTTCCGTCACTACAGTAGGTTTGCCTGGTCGCTGTTCCAAGTTGAACAATTTCCCATCCTTCTGCACAAGCCCGCTGACTACTCCCTTGTCTTCATCAATGGACAAGATGGAAAAAAAATTGGAGAAAGTTTCATTGGCACTTTGGTCTGCCACAAAGTATTTGGTGGTGGTCTGAACAGGGGTACTTGCCCCGCCGTCGATGGAGTATGAAGTCAACTGTGTGACGGATGGCTCAGTGAGCACAACATCGATCTCGACCTGTTGGTTACTTGCGAAGAGACCGCCGCCGTCATTCAAGTTGGCAGCTAGGGTGAAGTGAGGATTTTCGATGCCACTCGCGATTTGCTCCTTCAAAGCAGAAATAATGCTAGTGTTTGGAGTCAAGCGACGACGACGATGCTCGGAATGGGCACTGGTAAACAATGAGAGGCCCGCGAAAAGGCACAATGCAGAAATTTTAGGCCAAAACAACAACATTCTCAAGTTTGTATGTAGCTCTTTGCTATGATTGGAGGATGTACTGGGATTTTGTGTGGGCGGGAGAAGTGTTAAAAAAGATTATTCATCAAGTTCAACGAAGATGTCCGTTTCGACTTTTTGTGCAATCGATTTTCTATTTTGCGAAACTGTGCTACTTTCTTTGTAGAGCGCGAGGATTGTCCATAATGGTATCGTACATTTAAGTCTATTTTCGAAGGAGGTGTGGGACCAAGAATTACTTGGTGTAGAGAATTACAACTTGAAAAAGGAATTTGGACAAGACCAAGAATTTGAAAAAGACCAAGACCAAGACATCTGCCCCGTGGCATACTTGATAAGTAGGAAAAGAAGTATGGGGTTTGCAGGAATAGCTAAAAAGGACTCAACTGTTTGGAGGGGAAATGAGGTTAATGATGGTATAGACTGTAGAGACCCTCTCTCAGCCCTCTCTCTAGAGGGGTGGGAATGGTCTGATGGCACCGTCAGTGCACCTTCTGTTTCCAGCAATAACTATTCGCAAAATGGAAGCCCAATCATCTGCCACACAAAAAGCACCAGTTAACGTCCACTTCTTCGCCAACAACCCCACCGAAAGCATAGAAAACTTTGCTGTCCTCTGGCATCTCGTTGACATAAACCAACCTCCACAGAAGACCCATGACGATATACCATGGCGGGGCATCGCCGAGGGAGATTTGGTTGTATTTCCATCCATTTTGTCCGGTGCGGGAGAATTCGAATCGGTGAGATTCGTCGGACCCAAAACAATGTCGGCAACAAGCACAGCACAAGAAGAGGGAGAAGAAGAAGTTCTACCTCTCCTTACGGCTGGAATCGAATATCCGGAATTTCCGACACTCATTGTTTCTATGGCAAAGGAGCGCAACGTGTCAATAAGAGAAATGTACGAACTTCCTTTCGATGCGGTGCTGAAATCTCAACCTCCGCACTATTTGACTCTTCGGGATACATTTTCTCAAGATCATGAAATGTACGATCAATTTTGGCGAGAGCCGCCGGTGGCTCGTAGAAGAAGACCTCCGGGGGGAGAGCCATGGAGAATTTCCTTAGGGGAATGTGTTTGGGTGCGTACTCTGGACGGTGATGCGTTGGGTGACTCGGCGAAGATCATGGCAACAGAAAAATCTGGTGGTGATGAAGAGTTGTAAATGAAAAGGGTCTCGCTTCTATGTAAATGAAACCATTGGCAGTGTCAGTCATCCGTTCACTTGATCTTAATGTGGTGTGTCAGTCATTGTAGTTTTCGCTGGTTCCATGATATTGCAACGAATCAATGATCCTCAAAGAAAACTACAACTACTGGCTAAAGTATCCGAAGCAGTTGGCCAGAACTTTCACTTCTTTCCTTGTATTTTCCCAAGCTGACTGTAAACAAAAGCAACCATTAACCTTTGAAGTATAAACACAACAAATTGATGCAGTAGAGAGTAGCGGTTTTCAACCCGTGTGTGAGACTTCTCGATGTGTTAGCTGTGAGCTCGTTGAACACCGTGTTTGACACAAATTATAACAATAAAAGGCCTAAATGAATTAATGCATTATGCTGCATTGGACTACGGCGAAATATCTCAACTACAAAGAACAGTGACAATTTTGTCACTCATTTTCTGTGATAATGGGCTAATCAATAGGAGTGACAAATTGTCACCCCTCTTTCATGTGAGTCCGAATATCTAAATATTTAACTTTAGTAATGGCCAATGGGTGTTTGTCTACAGTTGTGACCAACAAATAAAATAATTCCACAATGATGGACAGGAAGAGTGATGAGACGCATCATGAAGCAGGCAGGGGGTATGATTCTTGGTTATGTCTGATGGGATTATCATAATGGCACATGAGGAAAGAATCATCGCCATGCGGTTATGGATAAGGGATCCTGAGATGACACTCTGGCTAGACATCATTGCATTGAATGTCATATCATACGCAGATGGTGGTCTAATGTCTCGATGCAATCATGTCAAAGTTAAGGACCAGTAATTTGTTCAACATAGAGAAGACAGATGGAGCTGATGTGTTCAGGGGTACACGTAAATAAAAACTCTTGATATCATTTTCTTGTACATACCATTCAGACTCCACAAACATGTAGAACTATGTGATTTTGTAGCAAACAAAAACCATTTAAACATCATTCTAACTTACCAGTCCGATCTCATTATAAGTGAGCAGTGAGTGGTAAAGTTGGAATGTTGATGGAATTGTTTGTGTTGACTACAAAAATTAAGTAAAGTGGGTCCTTTTCCTTGAAAATTACCGCTACAAACAAAAACTCGCAAAACCTACCCTCCCACTTCATTGTGAGAGTTGATTACAGGAGGCTCTAGTTCTTTAACCCATGTGTGCACATCTGTAGCCTACGTGAACACTAGTAGTGGGTTGGTTGTGGGTGTGTACTGGTGTGATACAGGTGGATCCAGTCCCAATCCCATTTTCATAAATTTTTCTACATACAAAAGGAATTTTACAAAATCACAGGAAAAGTGACCTGTCAGTAAGACCTAGATGCTATATCAAGATCTTAGCCCTAGAACTTATGTCTTTAGTGGCTAAAAATATGTGGAATACCTGAAGCATACAGGCCAATCATGGGTGCATACAGGTGGGATATGGGAAGTGTGCAGTTGGGTAACAGGTGGCAATCCCATCAGTCAAATCATGTTCCCTGTACTACAGATGGATCACCAAAATGTAATGGTGAGATACAGGAACTATTCAGATGGGTTGCAGGCTGAGCTGTGTGTGGTGTATGAATCTACTTATTTTAATGCCAATCAGAACTTCATGTACTAGCAATTATTGGCAGGAGATGGGAACTGGAGGAGTCATGCGTAATACTCTGTCATTTTTTCTTCTTTTTTTCGTGTAGATATACACATTCTCCATTCTTCCAAATTTTTGTATAAGATGTTATTTTGCTCAGGCATGCATCAAAGCTAAAACATATCAGCAGCTGTGAACAAACATGTCAAAAGCATTTGTGTTATTGAAATTTGCAGTTGTGATGGGCTCCTCTTGTGGACGATGGATAAATTTGATGGTGATATGTCCCTAGAGGTATTTTTATGAGGGATTTGAAAACACTTTCAGCCTGAAAATCTTCTTAAGTCTCACGGTATCACTTGCTCTAGTCTAGTTCATGTGTATTTGTTTCCAGCTTGGTATTAAATCTATTGTGTGATGTCTACCCCCCTTCAACTTATTCCAATACTTGTCATTGACATCAGTATGTGTGCTGTCTGTCATATCTTACATGCAGCAACTGGGAATGGCTTTCCTGCAGTTTGAGAATTCTCCACGAGATCCAACAAAAATAACACACCAATAAAAGACATAGGTTGAGCAAATTCAGACAAAACAAAGGAAGGAAAAAACTGCAACACCACAGATGAACAAAATATAATTATAGCCCTGGAAGCCATGGAGGTGAAGTCACTTTTGACACCCTCCAAACAATATAACCTGCTAAATAGAAGACACACATGCAGTCAAATTTAGATGTCAATGTGTATAAAAATTGTATGCTTTAGCATAAAAACTGTGCTGAAAAATGTTGATGTCAACGTTGTCCCTGACCACAATATCTATGTCTCCATATATTTCAGTGTGGGCTTACATGTTGGTTTGCACTTTGTGACAAAATGAAAAAAATGATGCTGATCAATGTAAGGGAGAAAATATAAAGTTCTGGACTATAGCTCCCTTTTGCTGAAGTGGTGAACTCTTTGACAGATGAAGATGTCTGACTCATTTTTTTCTAAATGTTTGGCAAAAAAGCATTGGCATGAGTGATAAAAATCTGGTCTTGTACCTCATTTTGCTGAAGCCCCGCATCCATGGTAGTTCTGTCAGGTGCCTTGGGAGATAAAGATTTATGTTTCTTTTTCCTGTGTTCTTTTTCTATTCCCACTCACTGCATCACACAATTCAATTGCGTATTTTGATATCATGCCATAAGCTAAATATTCATCTTAGATTCCAACACCTACCTAACCCTGCTGTTCTTGTAACACCCACTGGCAGAGTTTGCAAGTTTGACAAATATATGATTAGGCACTGATCTCTATTGGTATTTCTCTAATCACACTTTGAATGATGGAATATGGTGAATCTGCAACCAATCACACAAATCTGAAGATAGAAGGAACCATTCTTTTGAGAAATTTCCTATCCTGTTGAGACTTCAATATTCATACAAATGAGATGCAGGCGTATGAAGTCCTCCACATTGTGATTATGTTGTTCTACATATCTTTTGTACATTACGGGCTGACTGCTCATTGTATGTTCACTTTGATGAAATTCTGTGATGTTGCTTCTTCAAGTAAAACTTTCCAATCATCTTCAGATCTGAACAAATTGAATTTGCCCTTGATTTAACATCTTGGAGATTTTCCTCATTAATGGCAACAAAAACAATCATTTTGCTTTGTGTGACACGTTGCAAAAGAATATGTAAGGACCAACAATCACTATCAGGCTGTAAATTCACCTCATGCTTCCACAGAAAATTTTTGTATGAATGAGTACAATCCTAGATACATTGGTGAGTTCAAAATTACTGATTGTATGGATTGATGCTCCCTGTAAATCATATAGTAAAATAAAGTTATACGAGTGGGGCTGAAATATTTCCAGTGAAGCATAGCGAAAAGACAAACATTAAATCACATATACATAAATCACATTTGTATAAATTGTGATGGATTCCTATTGAACTCAAAAACATAAATTAGAAATCATGTTCCCCTGGAAATTCATTCCTCCATCATGTGGGGGCTGATTTTTAATCTGTTTTCTATTGTGGTGCCCCCTATCTCATGATACTTAAAATTGATATTGTACCCCTAGAGGGGGTGCAATTAAGATGAAATAAAAATGTGTTAATGTGATTTGCGATTTGTGAGGGCTTGTCAATGAGCCACTCTCATTGATCTGGATTTATGTAATTTACACATTCCATCAAAACTTACAAATGTGTTTTTGTGTATATGCAGTTTTCAATTTATGTTTTGGGTATGCTTCTATGATGTCATGTAACAACTTGTGGATGAACAAGTTAAAGCAAAAATGGTACCAGTTGATGATTGGAGATTCCATTGTTCATTATTCAATACACAGACTCCCTGCAGCATCACCTAATCATGTTCCTACACAAAACAGAAGATTATGTGAATTTCAACTTCAACTTTGAAAAAAATCAATTACAATGCCCCTAAAGACCATCTGAAGTTTAGATACATCAGTCTAAGAAAACAATAACCATGGTGATATCCAAATAGATATCCACCTGACCCCATTGTTGCACTCTTTGGGTTTGTCCACAAAAGCAATTCATTATTGTCACTTCTTATCAATGTCAAAGTAATTACAGTACATTCCAACAGGATACATAACAATACTATATTGGTTGTTGGTTGAAGCTTTATACATTTTAACTTTCTTGGTTGATGTGACACGCTTGTAAATTCAAATTTCAATGGTATGTTTGCAACAGATCACAAGTCTTCTAACACTCTTACTATAAATAATACCACGGTTGTCATCTGCACGAGTTTTCTTACTATTTTTGGTAGCTTGTCATCAAGGTGGAATCTCTGTCACATCACGGTGAACCACGAGTGTAACGAGTGGTTCTCCGTGATGTGACAAAGAGACTCCCCCTTTGATGACATGCTCCCTAAAATTGTAAGAACATGAGTGCAGATGACAACCGTTGTATTGTGTATGTAAGACCACGCAAGAAGATTTTTTTCTTGTCATGACAACTTGAAATTGACTTACAGGTGATCACGTAAATTTTTGATGACATACAGTTACTGTAATTAAGATATTTTAAAGGGAACGTTCGGTCTTTTTTATTTTTCTTCATTATAAAATGACTAAATTCATTCACAAGAGTCACGAAGGGCCCGTTTCGCTGTTCTCATTTTTAAATGTGTACGATCAGGGGCAGGTATCAAGAGCTCATTCTCTTGTACCAAACACTTCTTTATGATTCGTATCTTGAATTTTTGGTCATCGGAAGTGCTCATAAATTCGGGACCTCGACAAGTCTCACATCCCAGATCTACAAGAAACACGATACTCCACACGATTTTTTTGAGTAAGTGGTTTTCTTGTTATTCTCACCATGCTCATCGAAGTAAATGCACCCACTCACCTGTCAAACCTCTCTTCATTGCTTTTCTCCACATGACGGCATCCCTACTCTTGGTCTTAACTTTTCGCTTCTTTTTCTCTGAATGCGAACTCTGATCATGGTTGCTTGTTGGCCGTCATTATGACTCCTCCCCTACGGATCTTCATGCATTTGGAAACCTATGCACCTTCAACTCGTGATGGTATCTTGTCGTGCTTGTGACTAATGTGACGTGTCTTTGTTAATATGACTGTCTGAGTAAGATCTTACATAAAATAAAGTCTATTGAAAGTTGTCATCTACAAAAAAAATAATCTTCTTTAGTGGTCTTACTATAAATAATCACCTCAAGTAAGATGTGTCAGGTAGTTTACAAAAAACGTGTTGTAATAAAGAGGGAGTAGATGTCACTTCAAAATTACTCCTGAAGCTTCAAGATCATCAACTCCAAGTATTGATTGCAACTGTAATTTTTGTAGTCAACTGAGCATTTTTAAAGTAGATTGTGTATGTAAGACTCCATAGGATATTGTACCATGTTCTAGATTACAAAATTACACACCTCTTGTGTAGATGTATATAGGAATAGCAATAATGACAAGATTACCATAAGTTCTCTCAAACATGAACATCTGAAAGGGAGAGCTGTTCCATCAAAATCTTCATGCAACATTTCTTTTATGATTAGGGCTGATCTGGGGCTGTATGAATTCAGAATGGCTCAATTTTGAGTTCTTGTTCAACAAAATCTGGTCATCATTTTGTTCATAATGTTTCAAGTTGTCAATCGCAACTTTATGTTTGTATGATCATCCGTGCTTTTTATTACTATCAATGCTGCAAACATGTGTTAGATGTGGAATGCGTGAGTTAACTTTTCTTGCCAGTATTCTCTTTTTGACTCCAGAATTATGATACTCACATACCATTTTTCCTGCTGCCCCATGTTGTTCTTGTAATTGGCATTGGTATTGCCCCCTTTTCCTGTCTTGATATAGTTTTCTGATGGGAACTCTGGAATCGTGTTTCCCTGTATGATGTTTTGTTTTACCCAAAAAATTATCTTAATTACTACATAAAAAGAATAAAATGACTACAATAGTGAGTAGCAGTAGTAGGAGTAGAACCGGATGTATAGATACTTTTTTGTAAGACCACTAAAGAAGATTATTTTTCTTGTATATGACAACTTTCAATAGACTTTATTTTATGTAAGATCTTATTCAGACAGTCATATTAACAAAGACACGTCACATTAGTCACAAGCACGACAAGATACCATCACGAGTTGAAGTTGCATAGGTTTCCAAATGCATGAAGATCCGTAGGGGAGGGGTCATAAGGACCGCCAACAAGCAACCATGATCAGAGTTCGCATTCAGAGAAAAAGAAGCGTAAAGTTAAGACCAAGAGGAGTGATGCCGTCATGTGGAGAAAAGCAACGAAGAGAGGTTTGACAGGTGAGTGGGTGCATTTACTTCGATGATCATGGTGAGAATAACAAGAAAACCACTTACTCAAAAAAAAATCGTGCGGAATATAGTGTTTCTTGTAGATCTGGGATGTGAGACTTGTTGAGGTCCGAAATTTATGAGCACTTCTGACGGCCAAAAATTCAAGATACGAATCATAAAGAAGAGTGTATGGTACAAGAGAAAGAACTCTTGATTCCTGCCCCTGATCATACACATTTAAAAATGAGAACAGCGAAACGTGGTTCACTGTGATGTGACAGAGATTCCACCTTGATGACAAGCTACCAAAAATAGTAAGAAAACTCATGCAGATGACAACCGTGGTATTATTTATAGTAATCTAGAACAGATTACAAAGTCCCGAGGGGGCTTACTTTGTTTTTTGGTGGACAGGGAGGTGGATTCCTTTCAATTAAATGTTAAATTTAAGGGGAGGGATTTATCCGGTACGTGATATAGTTAATTTAATCAATGGTGCGTTCAGGGACTGAAATATGGCTTATATAGTTTCGCCCAAAGGCTCAACAGCAGTGAGTGAACACAGTGACAATGCAACAATGAACTAAGCGTGACCGGAGGAGAGACATTTTGTATCCTATCCAAGACATCAACATAAAAAAATGTCCATATTGTACAAACACAGAGACTGGTGTCACATGGGACAGAAAAATGTGTGTCAGGCTCTCTAGGAATAGGAATGGGGGAGGTGGGAGTGGGAGTGGGAGTGAGATAGATGTGCTATGAACGCACCGTTGATTAAATTAACTACATCACGTACCGGATGAATCCCTCCCCTTAAATTTAACATTTAATTGAAAGGAATACGCCTCCCTCTCCACCAAAAAGCAACTTTATGTTTGCATTATCATCCATGCTTTTTATTACTATCAATGCTGCAAACATGTGTTAGATGTGTGAGGCACGAGTTAACTTTTCTTGCCAGTATTCTCTTTTTGACTCCAGAATTATGATACTCACATACCATTTTTCCTGCTGCCCCATGTTGTTCTTGTAATTGGCATTGGTATTGCCCCCCTTTTCCTGTCTCGATATAGTTTTCTGATGGGAACTCTGGAATCGTGTTTCCCTGTATGATGCTTTTGACATGAGCCAAGGATACCTACTGGTACCCCTGACCCAACCTGGGCCCAATATCAGGCCCATGGGTACACATACAAATAGGAATTCTACTAACTAAGGGTAGGATCCCACCAAATAGAAGCAGGACTCATTAACAAGACCATTGAGTCCTGCAGGACTTATTAACAAGACCATTGGATCCTGGGGGACCCATTGGCAGGATCACATCTACAGCCCAATCAGACTCAGATGGATTCAGGTTGGCATGCAAGAACGCATGTACAGCCCAAACCAGGGCATGTACACCCAGTTTGGCATGCATGAATCCAATAGGGTTCATAAAAATCCAACATCCTCGAATTACATGCAAAATGCATGATAAACTAGAGAGGACTACCATGAGGCAGTCCTCATTTTCAATCAGTTTTATAGCTCATAAAAAATAAACTCCAAACAACAGGAACATCCTTTTTTTCTACTTCTTATCTACAACTACTTTTTGATTACTTCTGGCTTAGGTCACTATCGTATGATAGCCGAACTCGGTAAGTTGATCGCAATCTCCACCACATGAAGGCTCATCTCGACGACCCACAGGCGGTCGAATAAAACAAGATTTCACCACGCAGGGTACTACGTTCATTGCACGCCACTGTGCAAACGATTTTTTTCTTAGTCCACCAAGGAGTTCCTACAAGAAGCTCTTCATAGGCACTAGCCTAGGTGAGAAACTAGAGTCATGTCCTCCGTGAAAGCATTTCCAGAAGGGCTCAAGTGGGTAGAGTGTGAACGTGGCGTTGGCGGGAAGAATTCCCCTATACGCTATATTCCTGAGCAGGATCCTGTGCAGGATGCCCTCACAAAGGACAAAAAGACCACCTATTTTAAATTGACCCTCCCGAATTCCAGGAATGAGTTAAAGGTGGCGGTATGGGCGTCCGGGACTCCCGAGCAGTTTCTACTGCATGTACGCTCCGCGATTCACGCGTGCAAGCAAATGGGGCTTGACACGGATTTTGCTGAAGCTGAGAAGGCTGTTGAAACAGCCAAGATCAAGGCTGTACTGGCAAAGGAGGAGTACGTGAAAGTGCTCAATGCCAAAAAAAGAAGAAGGGCAATAAAGGAAATGTGCCCGGTACGACCACCGAGACTGCTTCACCTGCCCTAGTGGAAGCCAAGGCCTCCTATGACAAGTTCCTGAAGGTTCTTGAAGATGCGAAGCTCGCTGTCTCAATGGCTGGAGCAAAGCCCTTCGAGCTGTATGGAAACCTCCTCTCCGACGAGGCTCGTCTGCCGTGGGAGAAGATTATCAAGGCCCAAGTGACTAAAGCTCCTTGGGAAGACATCAAGGGAGTACCGCACACGGAGACTCCCAAGAAGACTTGGGACTCGTTTCACGAGTGCATCACATTTCACCTGTTAAAGGTGTTCCGTCATGACGCAGACAAGGCCCTCAAGTATTATATTACGAATACGTTGAAGAAGCCCAACCGGGTTTTGATACGTCAGTTTTTCGTCCGAGTAGAACAGCTCAACAGCTACCTCGAGACATTGCCCTGCCTGTATTACAGCCCGAAGGCTAATCAGGCTACCAAGAAGGTATTGCCCCTTGATGACGCAGACCTCGCAACTCATCTATTGCGCATGTGTCCAGCCAAGTGGCAGACCCAGTATGACTTGATGGAGAAACCACTCCAGTCAGTACTAGGGCCCTACTATTGGTCCTAGAGAATATCGAGAACAATGCGGAACTCGATAACAAGCCCGCTAGCATGACCAAGGCAAAGGGGGCTGAACAGAAGCGGAAGATGGAGTCGATGGACTCCCGCATCCCCAAGAAGCCCAAGAAGGTGGGCTGGACCGAAAAGCATTGTGTGCTATGCAAGAAGCATGGGGGGCCGCACAAAAGTCACAATATGCGTGACTGCCGTCGCTATAACAAGGACGGTACTCCTATCAAAAAGAACGGGGGTGCAGGTAAGCCCAGTTCAAAGGAAAGGAAACCGGAGGGTGCGAACTTTGCCCAGATAGTCCAGGCGGAGTTGAAGAAAGCTCTCTTCAAGAAGTCTAGTAAGCACAAGAAACGTTGCGCTAACAACTCGGAAAGTGACAACGACTCCAATGACAGTTCGTGAAGGTGCGGGTCGGATAGCACTGGGGAATTACGTAGATGTAAGAAACGTAAATTAAATACTGCAATTGACAGTTACACTACCCCCAGTCTGAGTAAAGCTATCCTGACTAATAAAAGTCGAAATTCGAAATCAATTAAAATAGCTGTCACTAAAAACAAAATATCAAAAAAATCTTGTTCCAAAACAAAAAAGCGCGAATTAAAAATTCGAAATAAAATGAAGTCAACCACCTCATCTAACTTAAAAAATCTTATGACGAAAAAGTTGTCAGTAAACAAACACAACATACTGAGGCCAGTATTATCATGCCCAGTGTGAATTACAGTATCAATCACAAACAAGAAATGATTGCAACAAACACCAAGGACCGCCTCGGTGTCACGGCACTAGTAGCCATAATGGAACCAGCGACTGAAAGTCAATCCGCCAGAGCATACAAACAACCTCTGTGGAGTCGCCCCAGTAACAAAATCAAAGTCCTACTGGACTCTGGGTCTGATGGAGACCTTATTTTCCTTCCAAAAGGAAAAGACAAACCCTTTCCCTACCTGGCTAGGCAGGTGCCAAAGTCTTGGCATACGCCAAATGGGAGCTTCCAGACAACTGGAAGAGGCAAAATCAGGATCAAATTCTTTGAGTACTCCAATTCCAAGGAATACCTTCTACAACCTGACATTGTAGAATACAAGGAAGATGACCTGACCAAACCAGGGTTTGACCTCATTCTAGGTAGTAATACCTTGAAGGAGTTCGGAATTGTCCTAGACTTTCGGACAAAGGAAATCACAGTAGATGACATCTCACTGCCAATGAGAGACATCAACAAACTAAAAACAAGAGCGACTGTGGAAAAAGCTTGGACTATGAATAATAGCATCTACCAAGAGACATCCAAGGAACCACAGAGCACTCTGGAGGCAACAAAGCGCATCATAAAAATACTAGACGCTAAGTATGAAAAAGCGGATCTCAGGGCAATCGTCAGAGACAATTGCACACACCTAAGTGGCCCAGAACAAGAAAGGTTACTGGAGCTCCTACAAGAATTCGAGGAGCTATTTAGTGGGAAGTTAGGTGACTGGGATTGTAAGCCGGTCTCCCTCCAGTTAAAGGAAGGAGCACAGCCATACCATGGCAGGCCTTTTCCCATACCCAAGAAACACATAGAAATCACCAAAAGAGAGGTACAAAGACTATGTGACTTAGGGGTACTTAAATGGCAAGATGATTCTGAAAGGGCATCACCCACATTCATCATACCCAAAGAGGACAACACCGTTCGGGTTGTCAGCAATTTTAGGGAAGTACATAAACGTATAGTGAGAAAACCGTTTCCCATTCCCAAAATCAGCACTGTTCTACAGGAACTAGAAGGCTTTACATATGCCACAGCCCTTGACCTAAATATGGGCTATTACACCATTAGATTGGATCCAGATGCGTCCGAAATATGCACCATTATCTTTCTGCGGGGTAAGTACTCTTACCTGCGGTTACCAATGGGTGTTGCATGTTCTCCCGACATCTTCCAGGCTAAGATGTCTGAGCTAATGGCAACCCTTGAGTTCATCCGAACTTATCTTGATGATTTACTATGCATCAGCAAGGGTAACCTAGAAGACCATCTTACTAAATTAAGAAGGATTTTCATCAGGTTGCGAGACGCAGGCTTGACCGTCAATGCACGCAAGTTGTCCTTCTGTGCCGTGGAGACAGAATACCGAGGATATGTATTATCCAGAAATGGTATAAAACCACAACCGAAAATGGTACAGGCAATCCTCGCATTGACACCGCCTCAAAATGTTTAACAACTCCGTAGGTTTTTTTGGGCATGGTCCAATACTACAGAGACATTTGGGCAAGATGCAGTGAAATACTTGCACCATTAACCAACTTAGTTGGTGAGTGTGGACACACCAAGGTCACAAGGGCTAACAAAACTAAGAAAAAGCTGTGGCATTGGGATGACATCCATCAGCAAGCATTCGACACTGTAAAGGCAACTATCACTCGCGATGTTACCTTGGCCTACCCTGATTACACACAGGGATTTGAGATTTACACAGATAGTTCCAAATATCAATTGGGCGCTGTAATTACTCAAAACAACAGGTCGCTGGCATTCTTCAGTAGAAAACTGAGTCAGGCGCAGCAAAAATATAGCGTGACCAAACAAGAACTACTGGCCATAGTAGAAACACTAAAAGAGTTCAAAGGCATGCTTTGGGGTCAACAAATTACGGTCTACACTGACCAAAAAAATCTAATGCAGGATGCTCTAGGTCTGACCTCTGATCGAGTGTACCACTGGAGATTACTCTTAGAAGAGTATGGCCCCACCATCGTGTATATCAAGGGCATCCACAATACAGTTGCGGATGCCATCTCACGACTGGACTATGGACCCGTCACAGATGACAGGTCGACTTGGATGACTTTCGCACAATGTTGGTGCTACCATAACACAACACAACCGGAATCAGCCCTCGCAACCACCAAGGAATCCATGAACCAGGTGTTTGCGAATCGAAACGAAGAGGGCTCCATCTATCCACTCACAACCAGAGAGGTAGCGGAGGCACAACAAGAAGATGAAAGCCTTCGGAACAAAGGCTACTCAACTCAGTTAGTTGAGAACATTAAAGTACTCTGCAAGGATGGCAAAATGGTTATTCCAAAAAGCCTCCAACACCGTGCAGTAGCTTGATTCCACCACTACCTACAACACCCTGGGACCAAGCGTCTCGAAGAAACTCTTTGTCTTTCGATGTATTGGAAAGGTCTCAGAATGACAGTCCAATCACACATCAAAAAGTGTCATAGTTGCCAGGTGAACAAGCGCAGACAATTAAAATACGGGAAACTGCCTACAAAACTTGCAATCACCAACCCTTGGGAGGCATTATGTGTGGACCTCATAGGACCCTACACCCTCAAGGGCAAGGACAAGACACAAATTGACTTCATGTGCGTCACAATGATCGACCCCGCAACAAGCTGGTTTGAAATTGTAGAGTTGCCGGTATCACAGCTCCAGAAGCTTGATATTCCCACGGGTACAAAGGGGCAAAGGAGCAAAGACACACATGTCCAACCACAGCAACCCTACTTTGACAAGACGTCAGCAACAGTAGGCAATATAGTCAACAGGACCTCGTTTAGCCGTTACCCACGTAGTCAATACATTATCTACGACAACGGAAGTGAATTCAAACTTCACTTCAAAACCCTCTGTGATTCATATGGTCTGAAGCGTAAGCCAACCAGTGTCAGAAACGCACAAGCGAACACAATACTCGAGCGGGTGCATCAAACAATCATGGCGATGCTCCGCACAGCTGAATTGGATATGGCCGACACCATCAGCAAGAGTGACATTGCTGACTTTCTCACAAACGCAGCATGGGCCGTTTGCTCTACCTATCACACAGTACAAAAGACATCACCAGGAGCAGCTATTTTTGGAAGGGACATGTTGTTTGACGTCCCCTACATTGCTGACTGGTCTAAAATAGGGGAATATAGACAACGGCAAACAGACCATAACACATGACGGGAGAATGCATCTCGCGTAGACTGGGACTACCAGCCCGGTGACAAAGTACTACTGCAAAAAGACGGTATCCTCCATAAAACAGAGAGCCGGTATGAAAGTGATCCTTGGACTATCACGTCAGTTCATACGAATGGCACAATAAGGGTTCAACGCGGAACTAAGTCCGAGCGACTTAACATCAGGAGAGTTACACCATACTTTGAATAAACTAAATATACAATGTACCTAACCCCTTTCTCCTCCTAAGACTTACGCTTTGTCATATGCTACACCATTTTTTTTCCTCCTCGGGGTTTCTTTTTTTCCTCAGGAGGTTTTCTTTTTCGTGTGCATTGACACCTTATCGCTCCATTCGTGGGGGCGAGTGACATGAGCCAAGGATACCTACTGGTACCCTGACCCAACCTGGGTCCAATATCAGGCCCATGGGTACACATACAAATAGGAATTCTACTAACTAAGGGTAGGATCCCACCAAATAGAAGCAGGACTCATTAACAAGACCATTGAGTCCTGCAGGACTTATTAACAAGACCATTGGATCCTGGGGGACCCATTGGCAGGATCACATCTACAGCCCAATCGGGCTCAGATGGATTCAGGTTGGCATGCAAGAATGCATGTACAGCCCAAACCAGGGCATGTACACCCAGTTTGGCATGCATGAGTCCAATAGGGTTCATAAAAATCCAACATCCTCGAATTACATTCAAAATGCATGATAAACTAGAGAGGACTACCATGAGGCAGTCCTCATTTTCAATCAGTTTTATAGCTCATAAAAAATAAACTCCAAACAACAGGAACATCCTCTTTTTCTACTTCTTATCTACAACTACTTTTTGATTATTACTGGCTTAGGTCACTATCGTATGATAGCCAAACTTGGTAAGTTGATCGCAATCTCCACCACATGAAGGCTCATCTCGACGACCCACAGGTGGTCGAATAAAACGAGATTTCACCACGCAGGGTACTACGTTCATTGCACGCCACCGTGCGAACGACTTTTTTCTTAGTCTTCCCTTGCAGATGGAGTTTGACCCAAGCAGTTTTGGTGAAAAAATATTAAGCAGTAACTTGTATGTGAACAGGTTACACTTGTTGTGGTTGAATGATTGTGAGGTTATTGTTTACTGATTATGATGAACAAATGAGGATGGAAGGGCAATGTCATCCCTTTCATCCCAAAATGAAACAAATGGATTTTGTGTAGGTTCTACACTGTCATGGAATGTTTGTACCCTTGTTATGAGGGGTGTTCTCTTGTTCTTGTGTCTTGTGGTAAAAAGATCCAAAGATATGGATTGTTGTCCTTGTAAGGATTCCTCCTCACTTGGGAGTTTAGGATTATCATTACTTGAGATTTTTTCTGTCTAGGGCTACCAAATGAAGCAGATTCTTAGAATGTGTCAGACTTGAACTTCTCATGAAATCCATCTATAGGATGACAGTATATTTCAGCAATAGATTATGGTTATGGCACACTGTGACAAGAACACAAACTTGGTGACAAGGGAATAAGATTACTACCGTATAACCCGGATTATAATTACTACAAATGTCAAAAGATACCTTTTGATTGTACTTATAATACAACCAAAGTTGGTGTTTTTAACAAGGTGAAAATTTATCGGTATCTTGAAAGTTACCCTATTTTCAAGGTCGGCATATTGTACCCTATTGTACCCCTCCTGCCCTGTCGCCCTCCTTGTTCGTTCATGCTGTCCACCCCTCCACAATGTGCATGAGATGTGTAGTGACTTCCAATGGCATCGGAGATTTCTCGGCAACCATCAGGAGTCACGGTGATGACAAGGAGAAACTACGCATTAGGGTTTTGGTTTAGTTAGATGGGAGTAAATACCAGAAAAACACAAATGTCAATAGAATTAGCCCCTTGGGACTTATAATCCGGTGGTACTTATAATCCGTCAGGTTCCACATAACTCTTGGCTTTAGTATCTGCTTCATAATTGTTCAGTTATACATCACTCTTGGTTTCACCAGAGAACTCCTTTATAAAAGATGCAATGGAGTCATAGGGCCTCTAGTTTCTGCATCACCTTCTATCAACTGAGTCCTCTGCTGTCCGTTGCATCCACAGAAAAATTGGAGTTATGTTCCTTCCTGTCAGTGATGGAACAGACAAATCCTCTCTCATAGTATTTGACACATCTTAAGAAACACAACTTGGATTGGAATGTATGCACTGCTTTTCAACCTGTTGACATTTTGGGCACAAGGTCATGGTCATCCAGAACTCAAAACATCAAGGACACAAAAGCCAATTAATCAAACTACTTGAAACAGCATTATTGAAGAAGGGCAAAACCCCATCAAACGGTCTGTGGATGACAAGATTGATCAGAAAATTGAAGGTATCCAATTGAATGGAAGAAGAAATCAATACTCAATGCATGTGATCCTGCATTCTGCATGGTACTATGGTTTCATGATACAATGCCGATGTGTATAGCAATAATACATCAATGAAGTGAAAATAAAACAGTAGGTGAAAGTGTATTTGATCATGCATTGGGGAGGTGAAAGTCATGTTGAACTTAACTGAAATTGCACAGATCAGAAACTGAGTCAGGGAACAAAATCTCACGCATATAAAACCATGAAACAAGGATTTCATATTTTGTTGTGCAAGAGGTTCAATATTTCAAGAAATAAAAACAAGAGAACTGCAAAACCACTCTATTCCAACTTTTGTCATTTTCTAGAACCTACCAAAAGGAAAACAAGTCAGGATTCTGGATTGTTTGAAGAATACAACATGGTTATAATTGCCTTTATCCTTGCATTCACTCTGAATTGTCCATTGAGCTATGTGCAGGAAATCCTACTTGGCACTCCAATTGTCAAGACAGGCAACTTTGCCAATTTTTAGGCAAGCGGTTGACAGTTGGTTGATATTTTTTGTTGATAGTTGTGATAGCCTGCAAGACAGGCAACTCGCCAAAAATATCTATTGTTTGGTAGTCAAAACATCATCACTTCAGTCACGACAAAAAAATCTGGATGTGACTTGTCATCAGTTGCGCCATCTGAGTCGTCAGTTAATTCTTAAACTGACAACAAACGGGACGTCATTGAGTCATAACTAACAACGATGTGGGTTGTCAGCAGGCAGTGACCGACGACTCTGAGGGTCGTTACTTGGTTGTAACTGATGACTCTGAGGGTCATCACTCAGTTTTAACTGACAACTCTGAAGGTCGTCACTTGGTTGTAACTGACAACTCCAAAGGTCATCAGTTTGTCTTAGGACTTAGTGTGTTGTCAATGGCAATGTGTCTTAACTGACGACAAATGGGTTGTCACATGTTCGTAACTGATGACTCAGGGGGTCATCACTTGGTCGTAACTGACGACTCTTGTGGTTGTCACCAGGTCGTGATGACTCTAGGGGTCGTAACCAGGTCGTCAGTTACAACATGTTGACGACTCATCTGTCGTCACTTTGTCACTTTCTTTGCCTGAGTCATCACAATGTCTTCAGTTTGAGTCTAGCAAGTCACCAGAATTTTAGGAGTCATCACTTCGCTGAAATTTTCTCCCCCAAATGTGTGACGTTTTTGCGAGTTGCCTGTCTTGCTGGTGACAAGCTAGAGTTGATATTTTTGACCTTTTATTTCCTTTTTGGTTGATTACGATCAATATTAATGACCTTTGATTTTTATGCTTGTTGATATGTCAACTACGTAATCAATAGTATTGATTAGTTGTGAAGAGGTTGATAGTTCGTTGACCATAGGTACGTATTGTATCACAACCTTCTGCAGCAATTGCCAATTGGTAGATAATTGGCCAAGTCAAGTGGTCAAAAATATCAACTCACCCATTGAACAATATTGACGAAAAAAATGAAAAAGTCGAATTTTTGCCCTTCAATGTTTTGGCTGACACAAGTCAACATTAACCACTGTGTGGTATATAATATTGAAATTTTCAATCCAGTAGATAAATGGTAGATAGCATAGATACTTTGTTGATAGTTGACTTATTTTCAGCAAAGTTGCCTGTCTTGTTGGCTTGTTCTGAACCATCTAACATATATTTTGGTTTATAAGAGCCTACGGATTATAAGATATATATTTCACCAATTTTGATGACATTTGTATTTTTCAACAACAACAAAAACAGTGGACATTCTAAAGCCTTCATAAATCGTTTCTTCTTCTCGGGAGCAACATGCTAATATGCATAGCTCAATGTAACTATGGCTGGTTGCCAAGTGATGACAATTAATCAGAAAACTCACCACCTCCTATTTCACACACAAAACACATGAGGAATTGGAGGGGCGTCAGGACAAAATCAAACTGAAATTGGAGCGACACACATTACCAAGACATACTTCAGTAAATGGTTGGTTACATATATTTTTTCCCATGTTATCATCACTAATTTTGCACGGATTGTAAGATATTTTAAATGTATCTTTTGACATTTTCTAGCTCTTCTGAACCAAGATATACGGAAAGACTGATTCTAACACCTTGGGTACTAATTTAGTGGAGAAACTTGTCGTAAACAATATATCTGTTACGGTTAAACAAATATCATGTGTACCAAGAATATCACAAAAATGAGCTTTCATGCACTAGACAAATGTGCAACACTTCAGTTCCTTAGTTGGGAATGTCACCGACATGTCGGCACCATGTCGTCCCGACACTACTATGTCGGTCATTTTTGTTCTTGCTCCCAAATGTCGCCGACATCATGACTGAACTCAGGGCTGGGTCACGTGTCGGCTCCATACTCAAGTCCTACGCAACTATCAAGGCCGGTACTACTACTGATGTTGTTTTGAATCATTCATAATGTTAATGTATACGTAGTTCGAAACTAATCTTTTTTCTGTGTAGTGCTCTCAAAATTCTGTTGTAGCCACGCCACCCAACCACAATACAAATGCCATAAACCACCATACTATTGACCCCCGTAACAACCGCAATAAACTTCCCTGACACCCGACTCTCCTGCAAACGGGAACGCCTCTCTGTCGGCGACATCCACTGCGTATCAAGTTCTTCCGTAGATATTTCAAGTTGTCGTTCTCACCAATCGGACCCCTCCATCTTCATTTCATGTCAGACAACGCAGCAACGCCTGAGCTGCCTGCTGCCGGTAATTTGATTGTTGCGTGTTTGTATTGCTCGTGCTTTTTTGATTGTTGCATGTTTGTATTGCTCGTGCTTTTTTGATTGTTGCGTGTTTGTATTGCTCGCGCTTTTTTGATTGTTGCGTGTTTGTATTGCTCACGCTTTTTTGACGCTCTCGTAAACATGAATGCGTCTCTGCCTGCATGTATCCTCTTCATTTTGAGTCTTTTCCATTGTTATTTGAAGTTGTCTTTCATGCCAATTTGACCCCTCTGTCTTCATTTCATGTCTGCTGCATGCTGCCCGTAATTTGATTGTTGCATGTTTGTGTTACTTTCGCTTTCATCTTGATGCTCCCATAAACATGAATGCCTCTCTGTCTATCTGCATGTATCCTTTCCATCATTCACGAATATTATGAACTTGCATCATGGGGGGGAAACATTTGTCCTCTCAACACTTCCACCCTTTGGTGTCACTGAAGAAAGCACAGCTGCTGAGCATAATAGTGCAGAAAAGCCCGCCCTCGTCTCCATCTGGGATGATGACTACTGCGAACAGAATGGAGATGACTCTTGGCGGTGTTTGCGATGCAACACCACATTCAAGCCGAGGCACGCAACTCGCGCTGCTGCTCATTTTGTGAAGAAGAAAAGGATCGGGATTGAAACTTGTCCTGCAATTGTGCCGGATGCTGATCTGAAGCGTTAATGTGATTTGTTTGAATCCATTGTGGGAAAGGCCGACAAGCGAAAACGTGGAGTTGATGCTCTGATGGATGTAGCCACTCAGCGACAGGATGCAGCTGCCGTCTCATTCATTGAGACAAAATTGAAACCCTCCCCTTCTGCCCCCTTTCTCTTGAATCCCCCAAGAAGTCTCCCCGGCATGGTCAGTCTTCTATCAATGGTTTGTTAGAGAGGATGGCTCAATCTGACATCAGGACCACCATAAACGGACGGCTAGAGATGGCCATAGCTGACTTGATGCACTGTGAGAATCTGCCTGATCGTGTTGTTGAGTTCTCACAGTTTAAGCTTGTCTTGCAGCATGCACGTTTCGTTGATAGCACATTCAAGGTTCCTAGCCGCAAGAACATTGGTGGGCAACTGTTGGACAAAAAGTCCTGGCTGAGTGATGGAGCTACAATATCAAGAATGCCTCTCATAAACACCCTTGCCATGTGTGCTAACATCCCTCCAACTTGTGTTGCCATTAATGATTGTTCTGACCACATAGCATCTGGTGGCAAGAAAGATGCTCCGTACATTGCTTCGTTGATGGAGGATACTGTCTTGAAGTATGATCCTACCAAATTGTACACTGATATTTTCTTCTTTGACGGTGCAAGCAATGTGGCAAAGACAGGTAAGGTATTGGAGGCAAAGTTTCCTCGGGCCTATGCACTTCATGGAGGGGAGCATGTTGTGCCTTTGTTCTTTGACGACTTGTCAAAAGAGCAAGCAGTGCAGCTAAGAATTTGTGTTTAATATTATCTCACTGGCTTGTATAATTGCAGTCACTCGTCCATTCTTCATTTCTTGAGGCTCTCATTGGAAAATGTTGCAGGCTATATAATGTCTTTGGCTTAGGAGCATGCCATGGGGCTCATGCTCAATTCATCGCACAGTCTTCCATTGCAAACCAGGGCAGGAGAGTAGGATTGCTACACGGTGCAACGACACGAATGGCATCATGGTTCTATGCAATGATGAGGATACTTCGTCACAAGGACACATTGAAGGCAACCATTCACACCCTCAAGTTCAGGGATTTGGCAAAAAACGATAAGGTCAGGGGTGCGGTAATGGACATCGAGAATGAGGTCCTTTTTAAAGCTTTGTACATTTTGCTGCGTGCTGTATTCCCTGCCATTCGTGCTTTGCGTTTTGCTGATTCTAATGAACCTATGATGGAGTCATTGGTAAGAACACTGAGGAGATAGTTGATTTGTTTTGGGATGAGTTCAAGTGTTTTGAGAAGAAGACAAAGCCATTCGATAATGCTGCAAGGTGGAGTACTCCAAATGCAGTACAAGGCAAGTCATATCTCTGTCATGAAAAATACTCATTGTCTTACACAAGTGTGTTGGGTTTTGTTGCTTCCCATACTACCTCAAACAGTCTTGGGATTGGGCAGTGTGAGAGAAACTGGGCAGCAGTCAAGAACATTAAGACAGGTAAGAGAGTGAACCTGGGGGGTGAGTCAGTGGAGAAGCATGCAGTGTTGTATGCGTCAGCTCTTATCAATGATGCTAGGACTAGGGAGACAGAAAATGAGAACCTTGAGGCATCTGGACCAAATGCATTATTTTGTGATGATGATCTTAAGCGAGTCCCTCTTTATGTACGATTTTGTTTTTTTACTCTCTGTTCTAATAACTATGCATTGTTTGCATTAGTTTTGATTTGCAGCTTAGTAATTTTGGGTTGGATGTGGCACAATTGAAGAAACCAACTATCACAAGGATATTTTGTGCATGGCTAGAGGACTGGGAGAAGGAACTACTTCATGTCAATGATTGTGTTGTGGAGGCTAGGTTACTAGAGAAGTACAAGGCCTTTTTTTGATCCAGATACAGGAAAGACCTTCAAGGTTTGGGGAGGAAATTTAGAGTTTCACAGAGGTAGTCGAAGGACTGGTGTAGAAAAGGGTGTGGGATTGGTTTGTATTAATGAAGAATCTGAAGAAGAAGGCTGGGTGTTAAATGAAGAGGTTATTGAATTAATTGGAGCACATGCACAGGCAGATGACATAGAGGTAATTCATCGAGGGGGGGAGGGTGAATTGGATGTGGCTGCGATGTAGACAGTAGGGAGGCTTTTTCCCCATATGGGTTTTTTTACTGTGTCCCTACATGATAATGTGTGTAACTGATAATTTTGGTTGTTCCAATAGTTATCCAGATTGACTGTAGCTATGATTATTTGTATTGTTATTTTATTATTATTACCAATCACAATAATTTTTTGTAGGTAATGATTCTTCCTTAAAGACATGCCTGCTTGATGTCTTCCCGACATATCAGCAAGGCAGCTTGGAAGACATAAATCAGTGACATGTCGCGCCGACATATCCGACATTACGAAGACATGTCGCCATGTCGCCACCTGACATGTCAGCTGGAGGGTCTAGTTGACACGACACGACGCCGACATTTCCAACTAAGTTCAGTTCTGTTCATTATCGTTGTTTTTGTATTTGGAACCAGTAATTATTTATGAAATAAAACAGATTTTGCAGGAAAATCAGTCCTGTGAGAATTAGACATGTATCAGTAGTAACTGAGGTTGGCAAATTCAGTAAAAGTCCAGCCAGGTTCCCATGAATAGAAAAAATGACCTCTTACTGATAGTGAGGGTGGTTTAAATGAAAAAATCATCCTATATGCCTAGGTGCATATTGTTGTGTCACAACTAAGGCATAAAGATGGGATTCATAACCGACATTTCTGTAGTTCATCATGGATTCGCACTGTTACCATACCTTCATTGCTAAATCAAATCACCATTTCTAAATAGGCAGAATTCGTTATCGAGAGAAGGGCACTGAAATTTCTTCAACTGGTACATGTTTCATAAAAAGTCTTCCTTTTTGAAAATCCTTATCTTCCAGGTGCACTATTTTCTCTCAATCGCACATCCCTGGGATGAACACCCTTGATAAACACTCCACTTAAAATGTCACTTGCTTCAAAATTCACATGAGTTTTACTATTGCTGTGAAACTGCACTAAATCAAGCAACATTTCAAAATGTAACTGATAAAGGTGATGTCAGGAAAAATATACTCAGAACGACATTTGCTTTGTCTTCTAATCTATTTTCTCTGAAGACATGGTTCATTTGCTTTATTTTCATATTTATTAACTACTTCATGCCTTGAATACTTCATATTCATTGAGGGACTTGGAGTTGGGGTGGTTTATTGTAAATGCATTCTATATTATTAACAATTCTTGTAGATGCTTGTCAGATAAAATACACTGAAGCAATTACCAAATTCTTGTTTGCCCTTGAACAAGAGTATCATGGTTACACACACCTGTTTGTCATAGTTACCAAAATGTTGTTGATATGACCCCATCTTTAATCAAAATCGATCTATGCTACAATTGACACATTCTCGTGCACCTCTACCTATAATGTAACTGTGATACACACTTGCACACCTGCGACTTTTAGCTCTTACATGATGGTAAGAACGTTAGGATAGTGCTGGCATCGATAAGATTGCGATCTTGTGTGATCGCTGTCTTGCTATGTGAGAACTCGTCGTTGACACGCGCTCCATTTCATCCACACTGTTCATTTGAAAGTGCTTCTGGCGAGCTTGCTCAATTAGAACGATGTAAAGATGGTTTTTCCTCATGGTGCTCAACGCGAGAATACGACCTTTTACATCGCGCGATAGGAGATGTTCGATGCCAATACACATATCTCTTTCATCTTCAGAGATGCCTACACCTTGCTCAGACCTTGAAATCAACATCCTTGAGGATCGATGAATGTCATGAGCAAGAATCATCTTAAACTTGCACACGTCCTCTAGATAGTACCATCGCTCTTGTTTCTCTTCAGCCGTTGGATACGAAACATGCCTTATCTCAGCAGTATCTGAGAATCGCACAGTCTTAGCGCCACTATTCTGCATGGCCGTCATGACAGGATTGAATACGTTAGAACCGGAAGGAAGTGACATAGTTGCAATGTTGTGTTTTACTTTGCTGGCGGAGTGTTTGATTGATTAGTTGAAATGTCGGAAGTTTGGGATTATGATTGGTTCTACGTATATGATGTAGCTACACAAAATTGTGCTGAATTATCACTGCGTGAACTGTTTCGTCCATGGAAAATACAAGTGATGTGTATGCTATCGTATTGTAACATACAGGCATAGAACTTTCAACCAAAGCATTTGCAGGCATAATGATAAGATAGTCCAACATGATGGGTTGATGTTGATTGTACAATGCCAGATTAACCTACGGCGATGTTGACGCAGAGTGCTACGTGGTGGGAGCCTCTTCGTGAACCAATTTTCACCTCCTGTCGAGGAGGTTTAGACGGAAGTGAGGTTATTGGTACGTGCTGCCTTCAACAGGAGCTAACACAGCGGAGATTCTTTTTCACCGAACCACGATCACAGCTACTCGACTTGGTTAACTCTTTACTTGTTAATAGCACATGAGAGTTTTCGGGTTTGTTTACTTCGTGAATTGCGACAGTCGTAGTTTCCCTTACCGCCCCCGTAAAGGCCCCGATTATAACCCCTCCACCCTAGAGGCCTCTTTTTTTGAAAAAACACCAAATAATATGCAAGACATGAAGAAGACACATTCCTTTCTCTTCAATGATATAATGTTATATGTGCATGATATTGTAGTACCGTACCGTACAATACCGTACACCTTCTTGCTCACGAAGCCTACGAGAGGTATCTGTGGGCCTAGGCCCAACAGTATATCTCGGTCCATAATAGCCCACGGATTATAAGATCAAGATCCACCCGACTTTTGAACTGCCTGTATTTCAAAAACTAAGCGTTTCTGCAAGAAACTGATAAGATATTACAGCTGGGCCGCACCCTCAGACGACAAGAGGATTACCTGTAAATTTCAAATTATTTTACGATACTCCTCACTTGTCCAACTTGTGCCAATCATCAGCCGTCCGACAGTCCACACTACACTCGCACGAAACATTAAGACACAACCATGTCGAACAAAAATGATATTGGCTGGAATCGCAATATCTTCAAAACTACTGGTGCTCCACGTTGCCCTAAACATCGTACGGACACATTACAGTGTCCCACATCTTTTGAACCCTTGAGGCAACGTTCGGCCCCATTACAACTCGCGCTCGGCCCCATACTAACTCGCAAATAAACTGACCAACACCACACATCTTCTGAACCCTTATCTGAATTGCAAAGTGCCCAAAGACCTGAAATTTGGTGAAATACCAGAGGGAGTCTTGTGAATTGGTGGTACATTTGTAGTTCAAGGGAACAAAGTGTTATACCAATGGACAGATACAGTGCCAGGAAACCATCCTGTCGTTGAAGACGTTAGAATAGTAGCAAAGGAGGCCTCCATAAGTAGTAACAAAAGTGATTCAACTCGTGTGGCGAAGTTTTCTTCCTGGTTCTAAATTGAGGTTCCAGAGAGAAGAGCAATTGGATACAGTATGTGACCGTGCATGATGCAACATGGATCAATTATCTGTATGATACATGAGGCTGATAATGGAAAGGTCGACAACGCCAATGTCTTTTTCTTCTGTTGAACTCACACACACTTGATATGACAGCATTCCTTTAAAAAGGTTGATATAGACCTAATAGTAATTGGAACAAAATAATTTCAACTATCAGTTATTCTTCGCTACAGACCCTACCCTTCCAACACTTTGCGCATATACAAAAGTGGTACCCCCTCAGCCATGTACAATCCTTCATTAGCCAGGCTGGGCCCCATCCACTCATAACTAACTCTGCTATTGCCACACATGTTGTTGGTCCCCCTATCAGGAACTCCAACATAACCCAACTTCCGTAACAGGCCCTGAGCAATTTTTCCCCTATTTTTCATCCGCATCTACATGCAACCTGACATCGCTGCACCCCCACAGGGTTGCCAGCTCAACTCGCCTATCCCCACAATTTGTTCAGAAAAGTCTTCCGTTTCCATAGATTCTTCCCTTACTATTGGAATTTGTTCAACGATGCAAATGACATTGTGGTCCTGACAATAGCTCTCAGTCCTGTTAAAACCGTCACCGGGGTATCCTTTTTTGTGCCTCCTGACTCGTTGAGTCAATCCGATCAGGACAGTTAGAGAAAAAAGAAAGTTTTCAATCTGTGTCGCAACTTCGTCTCCTGGCTGAGTAGGCTTTGACTAAGAGGCCAAAATGAGGGAGCCAAATTCTCTAACCACCTCACATCAGGTAGAATGAGTGGTATATCTTCCTGGTGGTTAGGTTTGTTAAAGAACCACCATCCATATTCGTTGGTAGCAGGTTGAAAGAATATGGCAGCGGAGGTACGTTTCCTACTCCAAAGCCTTTGTTTAGGACGTCTTGGGGGTGAAGACTTCTCTAGGAAGGGGTGGTGTATGTGTGCAGGGACGATTGCGAGTGCGCAGTGGCAGCAACAATCTGGAATGATTGTGATTGCAGTAGCAGTGCAATCTTGAATTTTTGAGATCTTCGTTCGAAGTTTGAGGGGGAAAATAAGCAATGGGTCCGTTTGGACATTTACAGGGCGCGTATGATGGGTTCACGTAGAATTTGTTGTGTACCTACTGTATGTCGTTCAGGTCTGGTGCCCAGCTGTACAAGATAGAATTCACTTTGGCCCATTGACTGGACTTTGAACCATTATGGACGTGGAGAATTATTCCTATGTACAAATCTACGTGTTGCGACAAAAAAATGATGGACCCAAAGTGTCAGATAGTCTGTCTGTACTTTACTCTACTATTGTACAATATTGTATGAACTGTGCGTGCTGGCTAATTTTTTGTGAATTCTGAGGGCTCTCAATGTCTGACATTTTATCCCGTAGAAAACGTACCGTGTTCTACGGGATGGACTTTGAACCATTATGCCAGTTTTTGTGTTACAATTGCAGCTGCCTTCCGTCAAAGCTGAGGACCTGTAGAGCTGGACTTAAGCCCTCGAGATAGTCCCAAAGGGTTGTGCAATGTCGGCCGGGACCCAGAGGGTGGATATTGCGGCCGCATCAGTGGCCAAAGATATGTGACATATAGTGGGCCAAAGTGAATTCTATCTTGTACAGAAAGCTTACATTCTTCTGAAGATTTTGGTGTGTCAAATAATAGGCAAAAGTTTGTACTATCAAAAGTTATAAGTTATCGCAATATCTAATTATCGTCTGAATTGGTATCTTTTGACATTTTCCAGCTCTTATTAACCAAGATATACGGTAGTCTGCAAGACAGGCAACTCGCAAACATATCTTGTTTTTAGTGAATAATTTAGGCCAGAGTCGTCACTTCAGTCACGACCAAAGCAGTCGGGTCGTCACTTGTCGTCAGTTGGGTTGTCCAAGTTGTCAGTTAATTCTTTAACTGACGACAATTTGGTCGTAATCAAGTTGTAACTGACGACTCTCAGTGTCGTCACCAGGTCTTAACTGAAGACTTTCAGTGTCGTCATCGTGTTGTATCTGACGACTCTGAGGGTCCTCACCAGGTCATAACTGACGACTTGGAGGGTCGTCACTTTGTCATAGGACTAAGTGTGTCTTCAAGGTAACTGAGTCTTAACTGATGACAGCGGGTAGTCAGTTGGTCGTAAGTGACGACTCTGGGGGTCGTCACCGGGTCGTAAGTGCTGACTAAGTCAGTCGTCACTGGATCGTAGGTGATGACACTGGTTGTTGTTGCCGTGTCGTACCTGATAACTCTTGGGGTAGTAACTAGGTCGTCAGTTACGACATTTTGACGACTCATCTGTAGCCACTTGAGTCGTGATTCATCACTTTCTTTTCCCGAGTTGTCACAATGTCTTCTGTTTGTGTCGTGCAAGTCACCAGAATTTTAGGAATCGTCACTTCACTGAAATTTTCTCGCCATAATGTGTGAAGTTTTTGCGAGTTGCCTGTCTTGCTGATTCCGCGGGGCTGAACCTTGCAAGATTGTCTGCGTGACTCGCTTTTCACTGCAATTGGGAGCCCTTTTCCACGTGGACCACAAAATTTTCTTGCCACAGACAGACCACAAAAGAAGTTTTGTTGCATTTACGTGCATTGCCAGATACCATACTGCGGTCACATTACATTGCTCCACATAAAAAACATGCCACATACTACATCATAACAAAAAAATTAAATTGTCCGTGCCATGACAATTTTCGCCGTTGCCACCACATCACCCTGGTTCATGAAGACTACCTCTACAATACCCGGTCCGCCAAGATTGCCCTCACTGCAACATCACCTTCAACCATCCTGCCGCTTGCTTTGGTCAGTTTCCTTTTATTTTGTGAGAATTCCTACCATTTTTACCATTCAAATTTTGTTACACAGGAGGCCATCATGTCAGGAAGCGGGGCAGATGGGCAATAAGTGAATGTACGTTTATTTTTATTTTTATTATCCCCTGCTGTATTCCTCTTCTGCCTCATAGATGCCTTCACTGTGGTTCATTTCTGTGTTGACCTGAGTGAGGTGCTCATCAGGCTCATCAGGCTCTGGTGGTGACATTTTGCCACCAAATTAGGTTTCTGAAGGTGAGTATGGTTTGCTGATGCCTCCCAAATGCTGTGTCAGCTAAGGTAATTGGATGTGAGGTGATTCTAGCCAAATAAATTTCATCTGTTGCACTCTGTTGCATTGTAATTGTTGCCCATTTCTCTCATGACTTGTGAATTATTTTGTCGGCATACTCGGATCGATGGAGCGGTGCCATTCTTTTCCCACATCGCACAAATTTGTTCTCTGGAAAAGCACGTATCAAACACAAGCATTGAAGTACACCAGAGATGGGATTGGTCCCTCCAAACACAACAAGTCTGACCATCCACGGCGGCAAAGTAGTTGTATGGTTGACAATTATCCTAGAGTCTGATGATGTCTTCAACTTCTGTTGAAATTGAGTCTTGAATAAACCATAGCTTTGGTCAGTCTCTTGATTGACTGCAGTAGTATTAGGTACTCCTGGATAAATAATAAACCCAGGAGTCCTTGTCTATGCAAAAAATCTTAACTCCATTCTGCCTGGAGTACTATCAAGCTAGTAAACAAAGAAAAGCAAAAATAATATTTTCTATATCTAAAATATATCTTCAACCGGGCAAAAAATAACAACGACCCTAGTGGGGCACAAGATGTCAAGAAAGGCACTTCTGCAATATGTGTTGTTAATGCACAAGAGGATTAGCATTACCAACTGTACCCTTTCATCTGCTCCCAAACACCAATGCTTCTGAAGTTGATTACAACAGTTCACTGAGCAAATCACTACCGTATAACCCGGATTATAAGTGCACGCTTTTGTACAAAAGATACATTTACTAGGCGGCACTTATAGTCAGACGCAAGTTAGTGTTTTAAACATTGTGGATATCTGTAACACCTTATAATTTTTACTTTATTGTACGGTACCGTACAGTTTCCCACCAGATGTGACAAACCAACAAGAACGATGCAATTCATCTGGCGGAGATGTGTTGTGTTTTTTGTTGTAATGGCGAAGCATGTGAGTTTTTTGGGTTTCAGACGTAACTCAGCAACCAGACGGAGTTACTGGGAGCTCCACATATGGACATGCTGCTCATGAGACAGAGAAACGTTTTATGTGTGTTCGATGAACTTAGCTAGGGTGGAACACATAAAAACAGAAAATGTACATGGAATTAGCTCCGTGTGCACTTATACACCGGCGGCACTTATAATCCGGGTTATACGGTAGAGAAGTGTTAACATTATGCATATTTTCAATTCAAATCAACATCCTTAAATTTCACATCACCCAATAGCAACTGCAATGTTGATTCATCATACACATATTTCTTCATTGTGTTCTTGTGATATTTTTTGATTTAAGACAATTCCCGCAACTTCCACAGACTCTGACTGAAATAATTCTCTTGCAATCTCATTAAAATCAGTGTAGTTCGAATCATAATCTGGAAAAGCATTGTCGCGGAATTTAATAAAGCTACCTAAGTCTAATCCAACAATGGCAGGACATGTGTAAGTGTAATGCTTTTTGATATGACAATTAGATACTCTTCATTAACAATTTTGGGGATGTGGCCAAATCTTGGGGAGGAGAAATCTGGTAGTTGGAGTGTAAGTTTGGTCACATTTGTTGGCATGACAATTAGCCATAATAGTAGTAATCAGGTTGTTTTTCATTTCTTGATTGACAGTCAAGGATATGCGATGGTCCGCCATTGTGAATTTGTACTTACTACTGTATATCATGAATCATAAGTCTCTACTGACAATAAGACCCTCGCCAATGAACAAACATGGAAACAAGGATACAACCCTACCCCAACAAAGAAAACAATCCCAACTCTGTCACTACCCCAGAATCCACTGCCCAAACAGTACACCCAACCACCAACACAATAAGGTAAATCAGGACCCCAGCAAAGAAACCATCCCAAGAGAGACACCACCGCAACTATAGAATTGACCTAAGCTGGTTGGAGGTAAAAAATATTAATTTTTTATAGATAAAATGAGGCACAACTTGTTGGTGTTGTTAATTTCTGAGCTATTGGTGTATTAATTACAATGAACATATGAGGATGGAAATACGATGCAACCCCTTTAATCCAAAAACAAACGAATTGGGTTTTGTGTTGGTTCTACACAATCCTGGTATGTTTATACCCTTCTCTTGAGAGTGTTCTGAACAGGGGTGTTCTCCTGTTGCATAGATCCATTTGTTACCTAGGGGGTCTAAATAAGGCAGATTCTTGTTCTATGTCGAGAACAAAGAACCCAAGCAAAGAAACCACCAATTAAGGATACCTTCATAACTAACTATGTCACCATCTCAACTATTCCAGCAACCCAATTATGGCCCATCAAGTCACACCACTCAAACGAGGATACCACCAATCAAGGACACACAGTCTCAACACAAAGACTACTTTGACGAAACCAACTAAATTGCTGCCACCAAAGCTATGTAACCACCCACAACCAAGCAAAAGGCATACCTTAACTTGTCTATTGATGCTAATATGATTTTGACAGAATAATAACAATATAAATAACATAGAATTTTGAAAGCTAAAAAAGAAAACAGCAACAACCAATCAAACAGCAACACTAATGCTACCACAAATATAATGATGCCAAACAAACAACACAGTGACTCAACCAAAGCAGTTCACCAGCCTCAAGATTAATACCACACGCCACAGCAGGAGCAGCAAAAACACCCAAGCCATGCAGCTGCACCACCATAGCAATACTGCTAAACAAAGAGACCACCTAATGATGCCACCTCCAATGGAGCAAAACAATGAGCAAAACAAACAACAATTCCATATAAAATGTTGTTGCACTTACTAAAACTTCATGAGAGTTGTTTGTCTGCATGGAGAGCTTGTTTGTAGTGTGGTTAACATAACTGCAAAAAGCAAATTGAGCACCTGGTGCTTGATTTTTAAATGACAAATTCATAACCATGTGCAACAAGACAGAAATTCTCAAACACAAAAGTTATCACCGCAGTACCTTTGGTATTCCTGACCAACTCTTGTCCTGGATCTTTTTGTGGGATGGCATGCTGACTTTTCAGCTTAGTTGGAAATGTCGGCGACATGTCGGCCGACATGTCTTCCCGTCACTCTGTGTCGTCTTATTTTGGACGACAGCGACATGTCCTTAGTCACGTGTCGGCATATTTCATGACACGACATTTGCAAACCTAGTGCAAAGCTAGTGTGTTGGGACAGATGTCTTCCAATGTCGTCTTGGGCAAGTCACAACATTGCTCATGTTGCCGACATGTCTCATGACATGTTGCCGATGTGTCAGCATGTCGGCAGCTGACATGTCATATGGGGGGTCCAGCCGACATGACACGACGCCGACATTTCCAACTAAGCGTTTCAGGGTGGGCGAGGCTGTTCAGCTTTGCTCTTTTTTGCCAGAGAGAGATATTTGTGATGAGGCTTGTTGATGTCATTCATGACTTTCGCTGTGTCTTCATGATACCAGAGTTGTCCATGTTTATCTTGACCACAAGATGAAGAAAATGGCTTATTCGTTGTCACTGGTGGATTTTGCTGCTGCACTCCTTGGGCATTGGCACTCTCCAGGTTTGCTGCCATGTGGGGTTCCCCCTTTTTTTTCGGGGAGGGGGGGGGGGGGGGGGGGATTTGGATAGCTTGCAATAGTATTGAAGCCATGGATGGAAAAGCAATGGTTGCATTCTGCTCTGTTGGATATCGGGGTGATGTTAGGTGATGGTTCTTGTGAAAAGTATTATAATTCACTTTGAGCCATGTGGTGCTTTCCTCTCCCTCAAAGTGATTATAACCCGTACCAGTAAAGTTTGTTGATTGGTGGTGAGGTGTGCTGTGGCCTGCTCCCGAATCACTCTATGCTCTCTGTCAGTACCTGAATCTGTCTCCCTTGTCCTAATATTATTGTTGATGGCAGTGTGGTTGGGTTTGTAGCCCTCGGTGATTGTGTGTAAATTACCAATCCAATTGAGCTATTAATGGCAAAACAAATGATTCAACAACAAGTGGAAAATGTTCCTTTACATACCTACAAGTAGTACAGTATTGTACCCACTATTGCACACTGCCCACCACACCGGCGCACAACAACCACCACACCACACACTGCAACCGACTCGGTGATGAGTCTCTCCCGCTGCTGCGCCCTTCGTCCGGCAAGCCGACACGGCCATCGCCGCCTCCTCTCTCCATCGCCGCGGCCTCCCCTCCTTCCGTTTGCCCCCCACGACACGCAAAAGGACAATGACGACGGCAACAACAATCACAACGGCCAAACGCCGCAGCGCGTCCATCGAACAACGACGTGGCATTCCTTCCACAGCGTCACGACACGCATCCCTCGAACCGCCCACGCCAACGTGACGACTGCCCCCTCCCACCCGAAACGAAGCTATCACCACACGCCGACGCCACAAATCCTCCCCGTGATTGTGCTCGGAGCCGGCATCGCGGCGGCGGTGTACAGCTATCGCGCCCTGCGGCAAATGGACGCCGAGTGGGACGAATACTACGAACGATTGGACGAATACGAGGCGGCCATGGGGCCGAATCGCCGTCGCAGTCGTGGCGGTGAGAACGTGACGGCATCGGCGGCGGCGCATTTTACGGGGGGGACGTTGGCGGTGGATTTGGGGTCGTCGTATCTCAAGTTGGCGCATTGTCGTCCGTTGATTCCCGCGTCGAATCGCGCTGGCGGTAGAGTACGGCCGGAGGTTGTTGTGGACAGGGAGGGATTTCGATCGATTCCTGCCTTGGTTTGGATGCCGTCGTCTCGCAACGAAAGTGGTCATCATGATCATCATCAGAATGACAATCAACACGAGGAAACCGCGCTGGTGGTCGGACGAATGGCCGCGGCGAGAAGGTACGATTCCAAAGGAGGTCGAGTGGTGTCCGCTCGTGACGCACTACGGAATAATCACGATGACAACGTCGTACAACGCGGCGTGTATCAATCGATTCGAGTGGCGGCATCCAACGCGTTGGAGCAAGTTTTGGGAGGAGACACGAATCGGTCGTCTTTGTCGGCTCTATCGACTGCGCCGCTGTTTGTGTTGGATCCATCCATGGCAGTTCAGGGAGCGTACAATGCCCGCCCCGTCTTTACGTATCCCCCCTCCGATGCGAGAGACGCCTCCTCCCATCTCAGTCACGACAGCAACGACTTTCTGCAAAAATACAAACATGTCATTCAGCATTCTTTCGTCTCGCCCAAAGATATCGCACTGTTCGTACCCGAACCAGTGGCGGCAATGACTGGAGCAGAGTATTACAATTTACTTCCACAAAGTAGTAGTCCTAATAGTTCGTCGACCAATCATGACAACAAACCGGTAGTGGTTGTCGATGTGGGAGGGACAATCACACAGGTTTCTATTGTTTCGACAGACAATCAACAGTATCGGGTGGTGTACTCGTCATCCATGCCATGGGGTGCGGAGACCTTTGTGGATTTACTGACTCGTCATTTGATTCACTGCTTTTATGGACACAACTACAATACTGCAATGAATCATGACAACAACGATAATGACAATAACCATGACTCTGCAATAATTCCTTCCACGAAACCAACACTCAATGATCCCACCGCCCTTCAACGGCTGTACGACGCATCCACTACGGCAATGCAAGAACTCAGTCGGAAAACTAGATGTCAAATCAATATACCGTATTTATCCATTGATATGCAAACAAGACAACCGAAGCATCTCGAGGTAGATGTGGCACGAAGTATCATTGATGCAGAGGTCGAAAGCTTTCTTCGCGATGAGTTGGTGTCCTACCTCTTACAAAATTCCAAGTCATCCACCAACACGATACTTTCCAAAAATCTACCACCTCCCACCGATTTATCTACATTATTCTCCTCTGTCGTGGCCTCGGCCATGGAACAAACCTTTCACACTCCCCAATCGTTGTGTGCCATCTTGTTGGTGGGGGGTGGATCGCGCATACCGCTGGTTAGGCAGGCCATGAGACGAGGGGTGGCAAATTTGGGAGGGGATATGTTTTTGGAACAATTGGTCATGCCAGAGGGTGAGATGGGAATGGAGTTGACCGCTTTGGGTGCGGCACTTTGGGGCGGTGGTGGAGGCGGCAGTGGTGCTAGGATGTAACATTAATTAGAATTAGATTAGACTTTTACTGCCGAACATGGAAAACGCAGAAGTTGTCATGAACATGATGAAGGAAATTGGATCTACTCCACTAGGTTCATTTCTATTGAGTACTCTGGCTGTGCCCTTGATAATATCCTGACAACAGTATGACTTTTCATGTAAAACAAGGTAGGTATAAATTGGAATAGAAAGGAGTGATAAATTGTAATTCCTTTGTAGTTCAACCCTTTGTATGCTATGCACGGAGCCCTTTTCATTGTTGGTGTTATAAGCGCACTTCCTCTGTAGAAGCTTCTGTCATTTTTCGAGTCATTTGGGCCTGTAAATTTTTACCAAACTACAGCAATGTGCTGTTTTGAAACCAATGGGGATTGGCAACTTTCTGGTTTCCAGATACCTGACCAATCAGATGGTGAATTCCAAAGACTGCTCTGGATTAAATTATAAAAAGATGTCAGTGCAAACAGAGTATCACCAGCATCCTTGTATAGAGCCCTACCAGTTTTGTGGATGAGATGAATACATGAGTTCTGTCCAGTCTATCACCTGCAAGAAACTATAAATCACAACTGAAACATCAAAAGCATCAAATTCAACACACCATTCAAAAGAGACATAATGATCTTTTGATGAATTTTTCATGAAGCATATTGTGACATCATTGTCTGCCCATCATAGGGTGACAGACAGAGCTAGCGTGCTCCTTTTAAATTTATTCTCTGCTCAAGAATAAAGGGCATTGCGCAGACAAAGCATTATTGCTATATTTCCCTTCAGCATTCATGAGGATACTGCATATAGACTATAATATCCATATCCAGCTACTGTAAAGCCTGCCTAAGCTAACACTTCTATCTTGTTTCCTTGTCTACCCCTCCTTTGTTTATCCAAACAACATGACAGATGACATGAACCCACCAGAAAGAGCCACAGTAGATTTTGAAGTCCCCACCACTAACACCAACAGCTCATAGATCAAAAAGCCACCACTTCAATCCATTCATTGAATGCTACTGCAGCTCCTTCCTTATAAAATACATGATTTCATCCCTTGAGCATCAAAAAGAAAAGGAAAAGAAGAAGAAGACTTTGGGATCAAGCCTTACCACACCTATTAACAATAGAAGAATTCCAACAGAGCATCTTTCATCAGACCACTATGGTATTGGGTACCATACCATTAGTCATGTTAACATTTTTGATGATTTCATTACTCTCTGAAAGAAGAATATTAGATTCCATATCATGCATCAAAGAATACAACAATTCTTGTTGATCAGATAAAGAACAAAGTTATGACAATGGTAGGAGATGTACTTGTTTAAAGGGATCAGAATTGAAAACGGATGAGAACAGAAATGAGCGACTAACAATGACATAAGGTTGCTGGAGATGACGAAGGCTCAAAGTCTGGAACTGTCATTGGATGAGATGTGATATGCTCTGACCATAATACCATCAGGAGTCAAATTAAATTTGTTGTTTTTCTGAACACCAATCCCATTAATCATGACAATAATGACAATCATCTCCAAACTGAAAGAGCTCTGTAAATGATCTTTCCAACATACAAACTGTCTACAATACCATTGCCTTCTAACAACTAAAACATGCATCCACCAAGACATTGCAAGATCTTAATCTAAAAAACTCTATGTCAATAAATGCACCATATCTATCCATATGTACTGAATGAGAGTACCAACAATGATGCACAGCAAGACAGGCAACTCACAAAAACTTTGGTCATTTTGGCAAGTAAATTTCAGCACATTGATGACTCCTACAATTCTGACAACTTGCATGACTCGAACTGAAGACATTGTGATGACTCGGACAACGAAAGTGATTAATCATGACTCAAGTGATGACACATCAGTCAGAGTGTTGTCAGTGTTGACCTGGTGACATCCCACTTAGTTGTCCGTTACGACCCGGTGACAACCCACTTAGTTGTCAGTTACAACCCAATGACCCACTTTGTTGTCAGTTACAATCCGATGAGGACCCACTTAGTCATCAGTTAAGACCAGGTGATGATCCACTTAGTCGTAAGTAACGACCTGGTGACTACCCTCACTGACGACTGTAATCTTCTTTCCACAGACTACTTCTTGCCAGATGACAACTTCTGGAACAAAAGGACTACATATTACGACCTCATGACAACCCAAGTTGTCAGTTAAGACCCCTTGACGACCCACAGAGTCATCAATCAAGACCCTGCGATGACCCACAGAGTCGTCAGTTAAGACCCGGTGACAACCACCGGGCCTCCAGAAACGTCAGTTACGACCCGTTGATGACCCACATAGTCGTCAATCACGAATCGATAACGACCTGTTTGTCGTCAGTTAAACAATTAACTGGCGGACTCGAATGACCCAACTGGCAACAAGTCACGACCAGACTACTTTGGTTGCAACTGAAGTGACGACTCTTGCCAAAATCGATCGCCAAAAATAGATTTTTTGGTGAGTTGCCTGTCTTGCAGGAGGAATGTCTCAGTCAACTCAGTTCTGTAAATTCTACCGTAATTCTACCATAACAGTTCTATCCAAGAAGTATTCCTCCCACAGATCTACCCATCTATTTTCATGTGCCTGCTATGGAAAAAGCCTCTTGCCCGTTGAAATTGTTCTCTGTCATACTTTCAGTGGGGCTCACACATTACACTGGTAGAGAAGGCCTTTTTTATGCAAAGTGATAAATTTCCCAGAAAACGTTTCTGAAAGTATTGCCCTGTGCGCACCACTCAAGTGTGGCATCGTTAGCAATGTATTGTGTTATGTATTGAAAAAACAGATCTATGTGATGTGGTTAGAGCGGATGTCAAATTATTTCTACCATGACTGGAAACGTTGTTCGTTTCTATACGTGGCAGTCGGCGTGGGCGCGTTAACCTATTTTTCTCGGTGACAGTTTAGTCAAAAAGACCCGTGCCACGATAACAGTGCGTGAGTCATCGGTGGGTTTAGATGGACCTTATCTGTCGAGGAAGACAACAGGTTCAGCCCAACCAAAATCGTCCTTCTTCTGTATGCTCATTTTAGAATTATTAATGAGTCCTTCAGTTATCATCATCTCCAGTTTCGGCCAATAGAAAGTTAACCCATTTCTCTCTCACGCTATCTCCTTCAATCTTGTCAACATTCAGCTTTGCTGGTGGCAACGGAGCGGCAACTGCCCCGACAATCTTATCGAAACTACCATGTCCATCACCAATGAAAGCTTTGTCCTTCTCATCTTCCGTAAAGTGCAGTATGCTGCCCAAAAGAACCATGACATCTCTTTTTGCCTTACCCTTCTTTTGGTGCCAATCTAATATGATATTTTTAATCAAGTTTCGATCTATGACGTCCTCTTGACTTGTTTGCAGACGAGCAATGGCCTCGTCCAGTGCCCGTCTTAAATTCAAATTGTCTCTTCGGCATTCCTGCCAGTTGGGGAAAGAGGTGGTGGTTCAGTTTTGTAATGAACAACTTCGAAGCATACATCTCTTAAGTCCATACAAAGACTCACCTGAATTGTTGCCTCCATTTTGTCTATTTCAGCCAACGAGTTCTGAACGGACTTGTCAGCAGCATACTGGACATCCCTCATTTCGGCCTTATTCGACTCACGCATTGCCTCTAACGCTGCAGTATGAGCGGCTTCCATTGCCTCCTCGGCCGCAGTCCTTTGTTCCATCAAGAGGGCTATTTCCGAATCGCGTTCGCTCTGAATAGCTTCAAGCGCCCGCTGCAAATTTTCACATGCCAAGAGGGCACGATTGCGGTCGGTGTTGGCGAGCTCGACATCGGCACGAACTGCAGCGAGTTGTTGTTCGAGATCTCTCGCTAGAGCTTTGGCAGCATCTCTTTCGGACGAGACCAGCACGTAGTCTTCGCTCGATCTTTCCTTAGCGGATTCGAGGAGGGCTTTCTCTCGTTGGCGCTCCTCTTCCAGCAGTTGCATTTCCATCTGCATATGATTGAAAACAAAGGAGTGTCGGGTGAAGACAATGATGAGAGGTACAGCAAAAGACACATGGTTTTCACACCTTCAAACCTCCCAGTTTTTCACTATCATCAGCCATAGTGGCCAACTTGGCTTTTATCTCAGTGTTTTCCTTCTGTAAGGCTTCCAACTGGTGATGCAACTCTTCATTTTCGTGATGCAACTCATCCATCTCCTCTTCGGCTTCATCTTCAGCCACCTTATTCTTTTTCATAGTTTCTCTCATATCCGCAATGACCGCTTGGAGTTGTTGCACTTCTTCCTCTTTTTGATCCAAAAGTGCCACTGCTTTGGCCGCAGCCTTCTCCGCCGCCTGGAGTTGTTTGGTAAACTTCGCTTCCTTTTTGGTAAGCTGTGTCGTCATTTCCGATTCATTTGCTAAGAGCCGCGTCGTCGCCTCCTCTAGACTTTTCTGCATTTCGCGCTGCAATTCCAAAGATGATTTTCGCTCGTCCTCCAGTTCTTTTTCCAGCATAACAATTTGAGCATTCAATGAATCACGTAAATGCGCCATTTGTTTTGCCATGTCCGACTTGACTGCAGCAATCATGGCTGTTTCCTCTTCTTCTACTCGAAGGGCTTCCTTCTCTTGTCTTAGCTTTTCGTCTTCTTCTTGTTGGGCGACGGTCATGCGCAATTCGGCAATTGTTTCGGCGGCTCGATGTAAGTCTATTTGAAGTTGTTCGACAGTCTCTTGCAGTTGTTGATTCGAGTGTTTCAGCGAGTCTCGTTCCTCCTCCATACGTGCCAGTTTCGTCGCAGACTCCCGGGCATCCTGTCGTATTTTGGACAAATTTTCTCCATTCTCTTGCATTTCAGCAGCTTGATGTTGTATCCTATTCTCGTTCTCCCTTCTTCCTTCAGCCGCTGCCTCTGCCTCCCGCTTCGCTTCCATTTCTCCCTGCCGATCCCGCAGTTGCTTCTCCTGTTGGTCTCTTTGAGCACGATCAATTTCTGCTCGTTTTCTTTCATCTTCCCTCTTCTTTTTCTCCTCAAACGCCAACCTCTCTTGTTCTGCACGTTGAGCAGCTTCCACTTTGGCTCGTTCTTCTGCCTCCATCCGCTCTCTCTCAAGCGCTTGTTGTCTTTCTTCTTCCCTCTTCTTTTTCTCCTCAAACGCCAACCTCTCTTGTTCTGCACGTTGAGCAGCTTCCACTTTGGCTCGTTCTTCTGCCTCCATCCGTTCTCTCTCAAGTGCTTGTTGTCTTTCTTCTTCCCTCTTCTTGTTCTCCTTAAACGCCAACATCTCTTGTTCTGCACGTTGAGCAGCTTCCACTCTGGCCCGTTCTTCTGCCTGCATCCTCTCTCTCTCAAGTGCCTGTTGTCTTTCTTCTTCCCTCTTCTTGTTTTCCTCAAACGCCAATCTCTCCTGCTCTGCACGTTGTGCAGCTTCCAGTCGAGCCCGTTCTTCCTCCTCTATTCGCTTTTGCTCGAGTGCTCGTTGCCACTCATCTTCCTTCCTTTTTTTTTCTTCGAGCGCCAATCTCTCCTGTTCTGCACGTTCTGCAGCTTCCACTTTGGCCCGTTCTTCTTTCTCTATTCTCTTTTGCTCCTCTCGCTCAAGTGCTTGCTGTCTTTCATATGCCCTCTCCTTTTCCTCCTGGAGCGCCAATCTCTCCTGCTCTGCACGTTGAGCAGCTTCCACTCGAGCCCGCTCTTCTGCCTGCTCTCTCTCAAGTGCCCGTTGTCTTTCATTTTCTCTCCTTCTCTTGTCCTCAAGCTCCAATCTCTCTTCTTCTTCTTCTGCACGTTGAGCAGCCTCCGTTCTAGCCCGTTCCTCCGCCTCTTTTTCTAGCTCTTGCAGTCTCTGCCGTTCGGTCTCTTCCTCTATCGCATTTTGGACCGCGATGCGTTCCCGTTCAATTTGTGTTTGTCTCGCCTCCAGTTCGACGCGTTTTTGTTCGGCTTCTTGTTCGAGCCGTGTCTTTTCGGCATTTGCGTGCCATTCGAAGCGTCGCTTTTCCTCAAGTTGCTGTTCTTCGGCTAGTTCGCGAGGCTGAGCTTGTTGTTGTGTCTCAATGCTTTCTTTCTCAAGATTTTCGGCTTGCAATCGATTTTCCTCTGCTTGTGATTCTGCCGAATGCTGCTCTAAATGCTGCCTCTCTGGCACGCTATATCCCCCGTTCGTCATGGCTTCTCCATCTTCATCGTGGTGGTTGTCTCTAGACCGAAACGGAGAAGCGAGAAACTGCGCCGTTTTTCTATATCGATCCAACAAGTTGTCCTGCTGAAAATCTACCGCCTCATCGTCGTCTTCATCGCCGTCGTCCTCGTCGTCGTACTCGTCATCGTCTTCGTACTCCTCCTCCTCATCGTCGTGATCGGCAGCGGGCGGAGCGACCACCTCGCCCACGCGCCGGAGGACGTCGCCGGCGGTGGGAGCCACGTGCGACGCGGTGTCCTTGACGGACTGTGTGATGCCTCGGGCGAGCGAGCCCCACATTATTCGATGATGATGATTGTGTTGTGATGGCCGGCAGCGATCAGTGACGGTCTATCGTGGGACGGGACAAGTCTAAAACGTTGTTTTGGATTGCCGAGATGGAGCACCTGAGAGGGGGCCGGCCTTGTGCGGCGGCTGATACTTTTATGCTCTTTTATGGATTGTTTTATATTGCTACGTACGATATTATCGTATTTACCGCAGTTTGGAATTTCTAAGCGAAATCCATTTTTTTTTCATGAAGCCCAAAAAACTCCTTGAGGGATGTAAAGAAAACATAGACTATTGTACCAGCGCCACCGCAGACACTACTTCTTGTGCATGCTGTGTCTGGCTCATTTGTTGCACAACTAGTTGTGATGCACATTGTTCTATATGGCCATACATTTTAGAAGAATACATCTGGCTGCAAGGCAGTTGGTGATTTCAGAGGTGTCGGAGGAGAGAAGTACTTGATTAAATGCAGTAATGGCCATCTAGTCCCAGCATGCAACGCGAGTGCAAAAGACTGGTCTTTTTAACAAAATGACAGAGGGTTCTGATCTTTTTGCATCAATCATTCCTTCCAAACTACCTAGATCTTATACAGGAACTACAAACAAATCACAATTCCAAACTCCTGACATGTAATGGAAGGGTCACCATCTGCTTAATACATACAATTTTACGATATTGCTCAGATAATCTTCCATACTCTGCTGAAATACTACCTCTCCCGCTTTTGTATTTTATCAACAGCAAGAAGAGGAATTAACAATTTCTCGCTGCATTTCAATGAGTACTTCACAGTAGTCTTGGATGATATATGTGACATGATTTTAACCTATTGCTTTACAGCTCATTGATGTTTGGTCTTTGTTGACTACTTCAACTTTGGTCAAGAAAATCATCCTTATCTAATCACATGTGTCATGATCATGTGTGATGGTGTGACATTATGAGTGTCTGCAAAAATATCAAAAGGATTAGCAATGATCATTTGACCTAATCTCTGATGTCTCCATGAAACATAGTAGTTGGAGATTGAAGATATTGATGATGACAATGAAAATAGTTCTTGAGGGTATGTCACAGTATTGGCATATGTAGTCTTAATCAGTAGTGTTCAAAAAAGCAAATGATGTTGAATTCAGTTGTGTTGTGCTTGTGATTTTTTTAAAATAAAATGATGTGGTGTGAAATGGGCTGATCTGCAAATTGGAGTTGTCTGATTTCATTGTCTCATTACCTGTTGCAGATTTCCCCAGAATGAGATTGGGCAAGAGCTAAGTGCAAAGCACTAAATCTGGTGGGTGGTACTGTTATTTAAGTCAATTTTGTTGCATAGCTGTACTTTCTTACAAAAATTACTGCAACACAAAATTGCCTAGGCCCTTGCGCCAAGATTTCATGAATAAGTTTATTTCTCTTTGCATTGAATGCAGGTAGGATGGATGTGAGGTGACCTTATTATTCCTAGATGTGCCCACATTTTCTAGGCTGGAAGCTAATATGAACACTTCTCAATCAGTGTCTCTTAGAATTATGGTGCCTTAGAATTATGGTGCATCCGTTCTATTTCTAAAAAACTCTGGCATTTATTCCATTGTGGAATAATTGAAAAGGCATGTGTATTTGTAGCAAGAAAGAGGATGGACAAATTCTGTACATTACTCACATCTAGTTACAATAGTATTGTGCTCTTTATTCTTAATGATACAAATGGCAACCCTAACTTTTCTGTTGTTGGTGTCATTGATATTTTTCTTGTCCTTGAAACTAATTTATAACTCTTGTTGCATGCATGAGATTTAAAAATCAATCTGAGCTGAAACTAAACACTCTGCTGTTCTGGATCTCTTCTTTGATCTTATGAAGAGATCTATATTAAATAATTTAAAGACATCATTTGTCATACCACATTTTATCAAGGATGATTTTTGGTAAGAATCCATTCTAGCCTTGCAGTAAATTATTCACAATTCCCTTAATTAGAATTTTTGTGGTGTTGGTCAATGAGAGTGATAGCCATTGAGAATGATGTGTAGTATCAGAAGAAGAGCACACACAATAATTGCAACAAAGTGGGGTCACCATAATAAATTGACTACTTTAGAGAAGTACAAGCTGAATTTAGTCAAAAAGTGCAAAAAGTATTGTCGTGTATCATGTTTGGGCTGTTGCAATGACTTAACAGTCCATGAAAATTCAAGCAATATCATAGCAATCACATCACAATATCCCAACCGCCAGAGGTGGTGCAATAATTGCACTACTTCAAATTATGCTAGTTGTCATCATAGGTGGTGCAATTATTGAACCACCTCAATTATACTATTTCCAACCATGTAAAAAGGCTCAAACAGATAGAGGTTGGTAATATCCTAACTACCACAGAGGTGCTGCACTTATTACACTGCCACCTTCCACATAATCCAGTATGTTTCTAAGTATTTTTACTATGGTACAATATTTGCAACACCTTGGTGGATTATTCCTGTGCCCACATGTGTCAAAATCCCATTGGCAATGAAACCTCCAATAATTTATCTGGAGATTGTGAAGTCCATTAAGTAGGAATACAGGCCTTTTTGTAGTGATCCAAGAGCTATTTTCACTAGAGTGCTTTTGAAATGGTGAGATGTGTCATAATATGGAATTTTAGCGAACAAACTAACAGTGTTAAGTTTTTGTTACATCTTCTATGCCTTCTTTTTAAACTTTCCAACATTTCTAGACCATTCCTCAGGCACCGCATCACTGTCATACCCGGACAAAAGTTTTGTAGCAGAGCTAGGTGACGCATTTCTAAAATGATACAACACCTGTCTTTCAACTTTGCCCTGCCTGCAAGCCTCCCTGAACACAGCCTCGGCAAAACGATCTCTTGCCTCTCCTTTTCCAAGATGTCTGCAAATAACGAGAAAAAGGTTAGCAAAAGTGGACTCATCTGGTTCCAATTCTTTGGAGTCTAGTAAAGTAAGGAGGCAAGTTCGTGCCAATTCAAACGCTTTCTTTCTCTCCTCTTCGTTCCCTGTGGTATATGCACATGCTGCAGAGACATCAGAAACCAGGCTTTGAGTGCAACGAAGCCGTCGAAACGTAGAAATACATCAGTCATAAAACGCCGCTTACCATTTAAAATGGTAGAATAGGTAACCAATGTCGGAGCCGATTCAAAGTCACCAGCGTCCCTCGCATCATTCATGCGTTGTAAAATGTCTAAGCAATATTTGACTTTATCAGACTCCGAACTCTTGGCAATAGCATGAATACATGCGTTATAACAATGAGCATTGGGAGTTCCATGTGGACTGCCTATTCGTTTGTTCTGTTCCATGCGATCAATCAATGCGAAGGCCTGTTGCACGGTATCAGGGGAGCCACTGCGTGCCCAGGCAGTTATTACAGCTGAATAACAACGACTGTTTGCGACGACTTTTGTATGGCCCTGGGAATAGAGATGTTCCATGCTGTCGAGGATGTTCGATGCTCGAACAGCAGCATCTGGTTCTTTGCTTCGGGCGCAAAGAGTGAGCACCATGCTAAAATAAACAAGATGACGATTAGCGTTAAAGGCAGTGCGACATGGACAAGTCTTGAAACAACGCAAAACTGCGTACCTGTAAGCAAAAGAATCCGGATTAACATCTGAGTTGCCTGATTGCCGCACTTTTTCCATTCTTTTTAGTACTCTATCAGCTCGCTCAGAGCTATTTGCTTTTCCGGACTTAACAATGGTGTTAATTAAGCTGTTATACAAAACAGTATTGGGCCTAACAAAGTCAAGCTCCTCAACTTTACGAACAATATCTTCAGCGCGGTCAACTGTGTCTGGTGCTTTCGAGTTGGAGATTGCATTTACCTAAAGGTGTCGGTCGAGTACAGAACTTAAGTGAGTTCGCTTTGAGGAAATCAGAGCTACTGACATTAAAAAAGCTGAACTCACAAGTGCAGCAAAACTGTGAATCGTCGGTCTGCATTCCTCTCTACCTTGCTCAGCTAATGATATCATCTCATCAATCAAGCTTTCGGCTTTGCTGTAATCGCCACGCCTGTGTGTTAATTTCAAGGAACGGAGTTGTAGCATCGTCAGCAGGTGATCAAAACATGACGTTTCAAACCGTCAACACCGTGACATCTCGACCTCACAAATTCAACCTACCTCGCATATGCATCAATGCAACTATTGTACGAAATGATGCCGGGTAGTATGCCAAGTTTTTCCATCGTGCGCAGCAACTCTTCAGCTCTTTCTGCGCCGTCTTTATTGCTACTTTTGCCGTAAACATTCATCATAACATTGTAGGTCATAGCGCTAATTGTTGACATTCCCATCGAATTCAACCTTATCGTTTCTTGAAATATTTCTTCAGCTCTTTTCACCCAAGTTGGATCTTCTTGCTTAGATATGGCATGCAAAACGGAGTTGTACGAACATTCATCCGGGGTCACCCCAACTTCAGGCATCTCTCGCAATAAAGCAACAGCACGACTTGCTGCATCTTTCCTTTCACTTTTGGCCCAACTATCAAGAACAATGTTGAATGTCTGAGCCATTGGGTGTATGTCAAGGGTATTGTTTTCTCGTAATGTCCTTAACTTCTGGAGCAGCATTTCAGCCCGCTCAGCTGGAATTTTCCCTCTTGTATGGTCACCGTCGTTTGAACTGCTACAATGGGCCCACCCCAAGATGGCGCAATTGAACATTATAGAATCGGGTTTCACTTTTGCATTGCCCATAGAATACGACTTTATCGCTTGATCAAGAAGTTCCTCCGCCCGTTCAGCGCCCTCTCTTGTCTTACTGCGAGCATGACAAGACATCACCGTGGAAATGCTTACCGTGTCAGGCTCAATATCTGGATTCTTTCCTGTAGAACTCAAGCTTTTCATCCTCGCCAGTAAGAACTCAGCACGCCGAGGTGCAGATCGTTCGAAACTATTTGCCCATGCATTCAATACTGTGTTGTAGATGGTCAAACTAGGAATAACAGTGCCGGAGGCGCCGTATTCTTCTTCGATTGTATCTAAAATTTGTTCCGCTTCGCGAGCCATACCGACCTGCGCCAGAGCGTGCAGAACCGTGCCATATGTCACTTCGTCTGGTCGAATATCTTCATTCTTTGTGTGTTGGTACCTATTTTTCAGCGCTTGAAAGAGTTCCAGTGCTTCTTTTGCTCTTGCTTCACTGGCATCTCGAGCAAGACAAAATAACACACTATTGTAACTTATGATATCAGGGCTTGCCCAACACGGTCGGAAATCGCTATCACTATTTTCTTCTTGTACTCCATCGAATGCTTCCATTCCTCTCAAAATTTGCCTACTTCTATTCGTCGCCTCTTTCAAATCACTTCGCGCCCATGATCCTAAAACATGATTGTACCAATCCACTGAAGGCGTGATTGAATCATCTTTAGTAGAAAGGTATTGCTCTTCAGCTCTCGTCAGGACTGCCTCCATTTCTCGTAGACACCCTTGAATCGTATAAACATCACCATCATCGTCTATTGCGTCATTATTCTCCATTGTCTTGAGTACCTCTTTGGGAACAATATTATTGCTGTGCCCTGCAATAATATTTCCGGCCAATATGCCACCTGTCTGACCACCGATATGATCCGCTCCCAATGTCATCGACCGCTTAGACCATACATTCAATTCAGACTTGATGCTGAGTGTATCTGGCGAGATATGATCGGGGAAGTTTACTTGCAATTCTCTCATTTTCTTTACAACTCGGGTCGCGTCAACGACAGCTTTGATGTAGCGAGGATTCTTCGTGTAGTGTTTGGATAGTGTCGCATAATGCCTCTGTTCATTTTCGCCCACTAATAGATTGATTTGTTCTTGATTGCTGTAATTAAAGCCACCGACACCATTGTATGCACATGGTAAAAGATAGGTGTCAATAATGTTGACGCAAGTCATGTTAGGACTGTTTCCGTAGTCTTCGTTGAAGTCATAATCCAAAGGAGAGCAAACTCCCTCTTGATTGAATATTCCCCGCGGCACAAGATTGTGAGATATGGACCAGTCAAGGAGAATTTCCGCCTGACGAGCTCCGTAGTCCCCAGTCATATTTTGGACAGTAGACACAGGCACATCTGTCTCCAATTGATGGGCGTGTCGCATCATTTGCTCTTCAAAATGTCCAAAAGTAGAAGTTCTCAGCGCCTCCAAAGTCAGCGCAGAGCCCTTCGCGGCCCGTCCGAAGCCCGGGTGGAAATGCATGTACCATCGTCTGGACCAGTAGTGCAGCGCCACGCGAGCTTGGTTGACGATGGCGTCTGAAATTAATGCTGAGTCTTCGATGGCGAGAAGACGCGACGTGGATTGAGTCATTTGTTCCAGCTCTAGTTGTGCAGATCTTCTCTGTGCCTCGGAAACCGGTTCTTTCGTTGCGTTGCGACTGTGGTTGATCGAGGTTGACAGGCGGCGATGACGATCATGAGATATAAGAGGCAGTTTATGGACACCATCGCTCGCACGCGGAAATCTATGGCACGAGTTCCGGTGACAGCCCTGCAGAGAACTTCGTGGTCTTCTTTTCGTTGTGGGGAAAAGAAATCTCAGATGCCACGACGAACATAAATTGTGATGGCGTCTTAGCATGATTTGACACTCTGAGATGGTGTGCAGGGTCTGGGCGGGGGAGGTTTCAGTAATATTACAATTTTGCTCTACTTGAAATTGGAAATTGGACAATCGCGGCCCTCATCCAATTGTTTGTTGATCACAAAAATTCGCTCCAGTTTACGGGATGACTGAACAAGGAATTTTCAGTGGTTGTCAGATCACGATTCATGATAGGCTATGACAGGTCCCACAAATTATTTGCGGCAATCAAGAAAAATACGTGCAGTAGGTAAATGTGTACCATAGTAGAATTTATGTACCATAGTAGAATATATGTACCCTATCAAAGTAAGTTAGATGTCAGTTTGTGGCATGATTAAGGTTGCGAGGATGCTTATTTTTGGCGCTTGTCTAGCATTATTCCGTGATCCACCTCTGCACCATGACAGAAGCTAGCCACATCCATCACTCTGCCATCTTTCTTCGGAGAACAACCCAACCACTCGTCACTTCTAAATTCGTCCCCCAATAACTCATCTATACTTCATCCTTCGACATTTTCCGGTCTGACTGTGCCAGTGACTACCTCCGGTTGAAGAGCGTGTGTCTGATCGATCTGATCGAGATCTCGCACAAACACAGGATCTAGTCCTGATCTTATCAACCTGAGGGCATATGCAAGATCGTGAAGGTCGCGTCAGCCTTCCCTGCTTGACCTGTCACATAAAACACGATCTCCCAGGCACCACACACACTCAAAGACACAGGACATGGTGAATATTGAGAAGGACGCATCGTCCAATTGTGTATTGTACCCAATAATCAACCTGCATTGGCACTGTCCCATTAGTCACTCCCTTCCTGTGCACATGGGAAAGAAACACAAATCAACTCCTTCTGCACAGGAGCTGAAAGAGCAGGCTCAGATTTGTCGTAAAAAGGAAGAACTCCATGCTCATTTTGAGCACCTAGTGAAACAACTCGTCAACAATCCAGAAAAGTACAAAAGGGGTGAGTTCAGATACATACGTGAGTCTGTGACTTTCATTGAGGGGCATCGTGATGATTTCCCACATGTGATGGGGGACAAGTTGTACGAATCCAAATTTTCTGCCGGCAACAATTGGGCCAAAGCCACCCCATCCAGTGGTTACATCCAAGCTTTGGCGCAGAGCAAAGAGGACACATCAGATGCATTCCCCACCCCAATCGTCCAAGTTTTTCATTGTGAAACAATATTTAGACCACTGGGATTTGTTGACTCTTTTTTGGAGAGATTCCAATACACAGGTTCCAATGCAATTCACTCATTTGCTCGGTGATGGCAACAATAAGACAATGCTTGGTCGAATTGCATGTCATATTACCCATGAGGCAAGAAAGCTGAAGCCAGGAGATATCATCAAATTAGATATCTTTATAGAGCTGACGTATAAGATTGGAGATAGTGCTCCTATGCCAGGAGTGGTGATTATTAAGTACTTGAGGGTGGGATATGATTCTTTGACGGTTGAGATTAGCAATCCTCTTGTCTGCTCAAGTGCTGATCTCAATGAGACAACCCCGTCCACTGCAACAGAGCCCACCATTGAAAATGAGGCCAATGTACAAAGAGATATCACCAATCCAGAATGCACTTTTGAGAATCGGCTATGTTCAAAACATGGTGTATCTTTGATTTGTTGCATTTGTGAGTCCAACCCAGTGGCGCAGTTAGATTTGCAAACAATTAAAGAGGATTGCTATTTTGCAACTCATGAGGTAGCTGATATGAGTAACAGTCAAAAGTGTTGCATGATATATTGGTGGTATGCAACAAACATATATTCAATTTGTGGCAAAGGGAAATGGTTGCAGTTGCCGGATTGTCTGGTACATGCCATTCAGAATGAATATCCTGAACCTGATGGAGTTTACACCGGATTTTCATTTTAATTAATTGACCAGCTAAAATCAATTTACCAGTTTATTGAATCAACGTCATTCTTTCCCATTTTGTAATTTTCTTGCATGTCATCACCTGAAAGCCAATCTATCATTCCTAGTCTCTTTCTCTTCTTCATATTAGGCATAGGACATTTCATTGCATTATGTCCAATTCCAAGACATATTCCACACTTTGTCATGATTTTTGGAGACTGCTTCTTTGATAAATCAGACTCTCTCAATGGTACCTTTCCACTTTGGTGACAAGCACTCTTCGCACTCTCCTTCCCCATCCTTTTTGCTTTGGTTAGATATGCCAAAGATCTTTGTTGGTTTCCTTTTGTATTGCAGTTGCGCTCCTTGTCTTTTCTTCAGATTTTTTGGTCAACATTCATGCATTTCTCTTCAACTGATGTCATGTTTAGACCAAGAAGATTAGAAATTTCTTTATGTGTACGTCTCGCATTGCTGTTGCCATCAGAGGCATCACCGTAACGACAGAAAGCAAGTTCAAGCATGGCTTTCCAAATGTCAGTTTGGTCTAAATTGAGTCTCTTTCCTTCTGGAAATTTTGTTACAGTACCAAAGAAACCTTCGCATGCATTTCTACTTCCACGTCTTGCGATTTTATCAATGGTCTTTACGTTGAATATCTTATCAAGAATGGCTTCTAATTTTAAAATGCCCTTCTCAGACAAATCCATTGACCTACCACCATGCCAGCTACTTCTTCATGCACACTCCACTTTCAGTTGTTCCTCATCCCACATAGGATTTTCTTTCTTCACTTGGAGATAGGTGCAGTATTTCTGGACAGCATATTTAGAATGATTGCCACAGTGGTGACGAATGATAGACCCAATTTGTTGTAGACATTGCTGTCAAGATACTTCATTTCCAATTTCATTAGAATAATCAGAAATGGGCCTACGAAGGTCAGTGTGAAGGCTTTTAATTCTCTCATTACGGAGCAAGTACCTTCCATTAAAAGATGAATCTTTACTTCGGACTTTGTACAACATATTATTCACATCCTTGATGACATGGCCGATGTCAGGAGAGTGATCTGCTTTTTCAGCCTGTTCTTGGATAAATTTCTTAGAAGTTCGGGCATCACAGTCAGTGATTGTTTCAGCAGCAAATATAGCAACGTCATCACCTCAATAGTTACCATCTTCATCGACTAGCAAATCTCTTGCAACTTCTTTTGCCTGATACTCTTCAGCTGAAGCTGGGTTATGCTTACTGTTACGATAGCAAAATCCTTCATGGACCATCAAAAAGTTACTCTATTGATCAACGGTTACCATTATACCAGTAGCTTCTTCGTTTTCTCTTTTGCGAGAGTTCAAGGCATGAGTGCATTTGGCACAACTGATTTGAATATAAATTAGAAGATGATAAGTGTGATAAGAATAATCCATTGCAGCACTATATGATGACCGATTCTCATATGGGAATGAACCATACCAATTGGTTTTTTTAGTTTCATGACTCTTTACAATCAAGACAGATTGCCTCCCTTTAATTCTATGATTGAAGGCTCTTGTGCATCCAGCCCCATCAGGAGAAATCACACCATTGCTTGTAGAATGAACTTTACCATCTTTCTCCCAGACAACATCTCCCGCATAATTCTTCCTTTGACGAGTCTTAACACAGTGTTCTTTCCTGTTCTCAATCATCCTATCCTTGTATACTGTGTTTATTGCCTGATGCACCTTGGAATTTGCCTGCCGAATATTTCTGTAATTTGCAATCTTAATTGACAACTTATTTTCAAGGGCTTTTACTGTCTTTTTCATCCCTACTCCAGCACAAAACAAATTTGCAATTTTGACGTTGATCTCTGGCTGCAGTTGAGAGAACTTCCGATCCCTCCCTGGAACCTTTGTCTTGACCATCGGACAATTATTCAGCTCTAGTTTGTTCAAACACAAAGGACACTTCCATCTTTCTTTAACTGCCAAACCCTGACTAATGTCTTGCATGACCAATTTCAGTGGGTGTCCACAAGTAGCTGCATGACAGGTTGCCATGTTAATGAAATCTTCCATCACCTATGTATTCATAAAAATATAACCATCATATGGTCTAATGTCACAACCACTGAACAGGCCTGGAGAATCTGGCTTTTCTATGGCACAATTAACGTAGTCAGATTTGATGGGATGTTCAACATGTGCTTCCATGTATGAATCAGTAGTTAGACCACTGCTTTCATTAGCAGAAAACTCATCAAATGACTGTGACTGTGATGATGTTGATATTTTGTTCATTTCATGCAGTGCAGCATTAATAATGCCAAGATGCTCTTTGGCTTTTTCTGAGCATTCATCCTGCAAAAAGAAATCTCACGGAGGGTTGATTGAAATTCGAATACTGCGCCCCTGCTTGCTCTTAAATCGCTGCTCATTTGGAAGAGGCAGGTTGTCGTTGTAATGATGCACTGGGACGTAGTACATCACATTGTTAAATCAGTGACTTTTAAAAAATATATAATGTCTGATTGCATTTTTCAATGCATGTGACACAATGTCTACTGTTAGAGCATGGTCGATGCCACAATAAACAAGATGGTCACGTATTTCATCAGCAGTTAGCCAAAGAGCTGCTTTCTCTACTGGGAGACAGTTGTTGATGATGAGTATTTGCTTCCTTACATCACTGTTTAGTGGATTGTTGCATGTAACAGCAGACTTCAACATTAGTGCAGGTGATGGGAGGATGGGCGGGAGTGACTAATGGGACAGTGCCAATGCAGGTTGATTATTGCACAATTGGACGATGCGTCCTTCTCAATATTCACGATGTCCTGTGTCTTTGAGTGTGTGTGGTGCCTGGGAGATTGTGTTTTATGTGACAGGTTGAGGGGGGAAGGCTGACGTGACCTTTGCAATCTTGCATAAGCCCTCAGGTTGACAAGATCAGGACTAGATCCTTGTGTTTGTGCGGGATTTTGATCAGATCGATCAGACACACGCTCCTCAACCGGAGGTAGTCACTGGCACAGTCAGACCGGAAAATGTCGAAGGATGAAGTATAGATGAGTTATTGGGGGTCAAATTTAGAAGTGACAAGTGGTTGGGTTGTTCTCCGAAGAAAGATGGCAGAGTGATGGATGCGGCTAGCTTTTGTCATGGTGCAGAAATGGTGGATCACTGAATAATGTTAGACAAGACTTGTAAAATTTTCGCACCAAAAATAAGCATCCTCACAACCTTAAGCTCATCGTAGTTTGTGTGTGCGTGGGTGTTACCCCACTTTGAAAATAAGATATTAGAAGCAGCCACTGCAAGAATTTTTAGCAGCAGTAGGAGTCTGCAAACTGGAAGAAGTCTTGTTTCTCTAAGTAAAGATAACAGTGGAAGCAAGTTAGTGGGCACGACGCACTAGCTTGGCTTTCCTGGCACGCATGAGGGCAAAATTCGATGTTTTTTTAAAGGTACAAACATATGAACAGACAGTGACAACCGATGAGTATCAAACATAAAAATAATTTAATTAGAGGTAAAATTGAGGATTTTGCATTTGGGTTACCAATAATAGTCAAGAGTTATAAAAGTATCTCATGCAGAAGGAGAAGGAGAAGAAGGAGAAGAAGGAGAAGAAGGAGAAGAAGGAGAAGAAGGAGAAGAAGGAGAAGAAGGAGAAGAAGGAGAAGAAGGAGAAGAAGGAGAAGAAGGAGAAGAACAAAACTTTCGGTTGCTGATAACCTAAGATTTAAAAAATCTTCATAGGCCAAGTATTTCCCACCAAGAATAGTGTTAATTTTAAGTATTTCTGTTTCCTTAAAACACAACATCAAATACTTTTCTTTTACAAACGAGAAGTACATGAATATCTTGAATCTTGGAGGTTCAAAGATACAAGATCCAAAATTCAACCATATATTGTACCAGAGGAATACAGAATCTACATGACAGGTCAGCAAAGAAATACATGCCAGAATTCTCCTGACATGTTCTACATGCTTGTGCTCCAAGAGCAGCACCATTTTCAGTAGTAGAAATAATCTCATAATTTCACCATACTGATCCATAACACATCTAAACGTTTATGTAAGACCTCAAAGCCCTTGTAGATGTATTGTCTTTCTTAAAAGAGCATGAAAAACTTAGATAAGGTTTTGAGGCTAGAGAACCCATTTTAGAATAACAGCCCATGATTAGGTGCTGTCTTAGCGCTCGATCTCACACCCAATTTTTTGCTCTCGCAACAAGTTGTGTGAAAATCAGTCTTAGTGCTCATCATGACACAATCAAAACTGTTTTGTGAGCACCACGACGACATATAAAACTATATTGCTTCAAACAAGGGAATGAGCAAATGTATTAAATGACTTTCAAGCATCACATTGGAATTAAATATTAATTTGAGAAGTTTTCACAAAACAATAGTCAAATCTTATTTTAATCTCATTTTTGACCAGACGTAAGTGGGAACTGAATATGTGTTTACATTGTGAGCGCCCGTATGTGCACAAAAGAAGTTGTGAAAAAAATGTGTGACGAGGCTGATCAACACAAATAGAAGTGAGCTCACAACTCTTAAATTTGTGAGAGATGTCTCCCAGTTGTTGGAAAAGATTGTGTGAAAAATGAGTTGGGTCAGAAATCACAGACATTCGTGTAGAACATCGGGAAATGTGTGGAAAAAGGAGTTGTGTAGAGGGCTAAGACTGCCCTTTAGTAACTCAAAGGACTAGAGATATAAAAGATGCCCTCTAGTAGGTGGTACACATAGAAAAACATACCAGAATCTAGATTACTCCATAGCTCATTCTAAGCGTATTTAGGCCTAAAGCCAGGAAGAGTCACAGTAAAGTAACTGTGCAATCCCCTTGAAGTTCTCGTCGCTCAAGTTAACTCAAGTTTTCAAGTCATTTTGGTTGATTTTGGCAAGGTGGCAGCTAGAGTTGTGCCAGGTTCCAAGACGGGCATAGGTTTTTACTTGTGGAATGAATAGTTGTAGGGTGAGGTCAAGTACCTATCCCAACAGTTTTGCTAGATAGAAAAATTTTGCCCAAGTTTTATTCAGAGGATGAGGAGGAGTTGCATTCAATATGTCTTTTTTGAAATAACAGCCCGGATAATATGGGAGGTCATCGCTAAGAAAAAATTGACAAGACTGGTCGCAGAACAACCTGTTGGCAAATATGGTCTCAATCGGCCTCCTGATTGCTTTCTCTATTAAAATGATTGTGATCGATTTTTACGTGGAACGAATAGTTGTAGGGTGAGTTCAAGTACCTATCCCAACAGTTTCGTGATTTAAAATAATATTGCCCAAGTTTGATTCTAAGGTTGAGGAGGAGTCACATGCTGGCAGTCTTTTTCAAAGACACAACAGCCCAGACAATATGGGAGGTCATGGCATAGCAAAAATTGACAAGACAGGTCCCGGAGCAGCCCCAAGAACATGGGAATCGTGGAACAGTCCTCTTGACCAATATGGTCGCGGATTAGCCTCATGATCGCTACAACAATCAAGCCCCTTAATTTTTGGCGATGCTGTAGATTGAATTTAGATATATTTTAAAGGTAATCAAGAATCAACAGTTATTGAATACCCATGCATATCAAACATAGAAATGAGTTTTTACAGGTAATTTTTGCATTGGTTGTACAGTTCCACCTGTATTTTTCAACAGTGAAAAAGTGTCTCACTGGAGAAGGAGAAGGAAAAGAAAAATCTCAGATGATAATAAACTAAGATTTTTCAAGAAAAAATTGATTATTTTAAAGGTATGCAAAGATCAAAACCTGATAACCACACATGCATGTAAAAAGTAAACACTACTTATTTAAAGGTAATTCCCCTTCAAGGCATAATTAATTGTATTTCATACATTTACTGGTCAAAGGTGAAAAACCCGACTCACTAGAAAGACAAGAAGAAGAAGAAGAAGAAGAAGAAGAAGAAGAAGAAGACAAAGACGAAGACGAAGACGAAGACGAAGACGAAGACGAAGACGAAGACGAAGACGAAGACGAAGACGAAGACGAAGATCTAAGACGAAAGACGAAGACGAAGACGAAGACGAAGACGAAGACGAAGACGAAGACGAAGACGAAGACGAAGACGAAGAAGAAGACAAAGTCGAAGTCGAAGTCGAAGTCGAAGTCGAAGTCGAAGTCGAAGACGAAGACGAAGAAGAAGAAGAAGAAGAAGAAGAAGAAGAAGAAGAAGAAGAAGAAGAAGAAGAAGAAGAAGAAGACGAAGACGAAGACGAAGAAGAAGACGAAGACGAAGACGAAGACGAAGACGAATAAGACAAATAAGACGTAGAAGAAGAAGAAGAAGAAGAAGAAGAAGCAGGAGGAGGAGGAGGAGGAGGAGGAGGAGGAGAAGAAGGAGAAGAAGGAGAAGAAGGAGAAGAAGAAGAAGGAGAAGAAGGAGAAGAAGGAGAAGAAGGAGAAGAAGGAGAAGAAGGAGAAGAAGGAGAAGAAGGAGAAGAAGGAGAAGAAGGAGAAGAAGGAGAAGAAGGAGAAGAAGGAGAAGAAGGAGAAGAAGGAGAAGAAGGAGAAGAAGGAGAAGAAGGAGAAGAAGGAGAAAGAAGGAGAAGAAGGAGAAGAAGGAGAAGAAAGGAGAAGAAGGAAAAGAAGGAGAAGAAGGAGAAGAAGGAGAAGAAGGAAAAGAAGGAGAAAAAAAGAAAGAAGAAGGAAAAGAAGGAGAAGAATGAGAAGAAGGAGAAGAGAAGGAGGAGAAGAAGGAGAAAGAATGAGAGAAGAAGGAGAAGAAGGAAAAGAAGGAGAAATAAAGGAAAGAAGAATGAAGAAGGAGAAGAAGGAGAAGAAGGAAAAGAAGGAGAAAGAAGGAGAAGAAATGAAAAGGAGAAGAAGGAGAAAAGAAGGAGAAGAAGGAGAAGAAGGAGAAGAATGAGAAGAAGGAGAAGAAAGGAGAAAGAATGGAGAAGAAGGAGAAGAAGGAGAAGAAGAAGGAGAAGAAGGAGAAGAAGAGAAGAAGGAAAAGGATGACAAAGAAGGAGAAGAAAATGATGAGAATGAATGAGAAGAAGAAAAAAATGAAAGGAGAAAAAATGATGAAGAAGAAATGATAAAAAAATGAGAAAGAATGAGAAATGAATGAGAAAGAATGAGAAGAAGGAGAAAAGAAGGATGAAAGAAGAAAAAGGATGAAAAGAAGGATGAAGAATGAATGAAAAATGAATGAAACAAAGGATGGAGAAAAGGATGAATGATGAATGATGAGAAATGATGAGAGAATGAGGAGAATAAATGATGAGAAATGATGAGAAATGATGACAGGAATGAAATGATGAGAATGATAAAAGGATAAATGACAAATGACAGAGAAGGATGAAGGAGAAGGATAAAGGAGAAGGAGAAGGAGAATGAGAAGGAGAAGGATGAAGGAGAAGGAGAAATGAGAAGGAGAAGGAGAAGGAATGAAGAAGCAGGAGAAGAAAGAAGGAGAAGAAGATGATGAAGAAGCAGGAGAAGAAAAAGCATGAGAAGAAACAGAAACCATGAAGAAACAGCCAGAGAAGAACAGGAGAAGAAGCAGGAGAAAAAGCATGAGAACAGCTCAGGAGAAGAAGCAGGAGAAAAGCCATGAGAAAAAGCAGGAGAAGAAGCAGGAGAAGAAGCAGGAGAAGAGAGCAGGAGAAGAAGCAGGAGAAGAAGCAGGAGAAGAAGCAGGAGAAGAAGCAGAGAAGAAGCAGGAGAAAAGCAGGAGAAGAAGCAGGAGAAGAAGCAGGAGAAGAAGCAGGAGAAGAAGCAGGAGAAGAAGCAGGAGAAGAAGTAGGAGAAGAAGCAGGAGAAGAAGCAGACACAGATGCAGACACAAACGCAGAAGCAGGACGACAAGGAGGAGGAGGAGGAGGAGGAGGAGGAGGAGGGAAGAAGTGGCTCAGTTTCCAGTTCTAAGATTTTGAAAAATCTTGAAAGAAAAAGCGTTTCCTAGCATTCTTTCCTGCCAGTTGCCCTAACACAAAGGAGAACCCAATAGCCCTAACGGAAACTTGGTCATACGGATGGTTTTGGTGATATAAAACTGATGAGTGGCATTTTTTTAATTTTTGACTAATCTCTGATGACCTCACGACGGCCCATATGATCACAGCTGACAACCTTGTGATGACTCTGGTGAATCTTGTGACAATCTTGTGACAACCCTGACAAGAAAAGGTCAAGGTCTTGTGGTGACCTGTGCCAAGAATGGTGACTACCTTGTGACAACCCCTCATGACAACACTGATGATGATTGCAAAGAGATTGCAACCCTTGAAGGCTGTGTCTGTTCAGGAAAAGTAGAGTTACAATGTCTTGAGTGTACTATTGTGATGGAGCATGTTACCTTTACTAAAAACTATCAAATAGGTACATAAGATTGCTGGAGGTTCCTGCTTTGCAAGTCTTGTGATGAAGGGATGCAAGTTCAGCTGGACCACAAACCAGTTGGCCAAATGGAAGGCCAGACTTGATTTCTATCATGTTAATAAGTAAGAAAATATTTCTGGCAACAACCCAACTATATCCAACGTTCCACATGAGAATGAAGATTTACCTAAGAACTCTACTGTGAATGGTATATGGCTTTGCCATTTTATAATGCAAGGGGAGATGTTTTCAGCAGACATTGCAGCAGACATTGTTCCTACTATCTTGTATCAGGGAGGGTTGAAACAAATTTGGCTTTCTCTGACACACTCCAATTTCTCTGCCATCTATGACTTTGAATATCATAAAGGGACAACATGGCATAAACAGAGCTCATTTTGGACCATGGGATACCACCATTTATAATTACTGGTGGCAATCAGGCTGAGAACTTTAGCACTAAAATGATTGACATAGTTGGGGAGTAATGTTGTTCGTCTTCTAACTGTATCCAACGTGAGTATTAACTGCCATTTTATCCTTCTATTACAACAGCTCAGAAATGTATTTGGATCAACCCGTCATCCCCATGCAGTGTTCAAGAAGATTTCCAAGGTTCACAACAATGGTAGGCTTCTGCAGTTCATTGAACCATTGGAGTGCAGGATGGGAGGGGAGACACTACAGCTATTGAGGATTCTTTGGCTGAAAGACACAATTATGGAGTCTGTCATGAGTAAAGGCTTCATTGAACACAAGAAGTTTCTTTTCATTGGTCACATTATGAAGCATGATGGATTTTGGGATCTCCTCCTTGCCATTTGTCAACTGTGGTACCCTCTTTTTAGATTATTGAGGCTTGCGGACATGAAGGGTGGTATTGACAAGGTAAAGTATTATGTTTGTCAGGTTGATCTACACATGGAATCTGGTTTGCAGAATGTTGAAGAAATGGAGTGCTCCCACCTGCCCGGCAGATAAAGTTCTGTCCACATCAATGAGAAAACTAGACAACAGTAAGGTTGGAAATGTGAAGACTGAGGAATTGGACAGCGAAGGAGATAATGGGAATAGTAAGTTAGTTTAGTTCTGTTGAGAATCTTCAATGTTTGGGACCTCACGAATATAATTATTTATCAGACTCAGGCTCAGATTCAGATTCACAGGAAGATTTTACCTTTGAACAAGAGGAGGAATCAGATGAAGATAGTACGCCAGATGAAGAGCCATTGGACGATGTGGGAAAGTTAAAGTATTGGTCAAGACGCCATTATATGTACAACCAACCTTTGCTGTTGCCTGATCATGTTCGTGTGTCCAATCTATTGTGCCCACACCCTAAGATAATTGAGCATGCAAAGAATCCAGCCAACCGCGACCCACAAGATCGGCGAGCCTGTGAAAGGCTTATAAAGAAGCTCATGGTTCCAAGTGAAGTTGTGGACAGAACTGAGAGGGAATTCCTTGAAGCCCAGTTGATTGACACATTTCTTTCTGAGTTGCGTGACTTTCAGAATCGCTCTTTTGCATCATCTCATCCATGGATCATTGCTCAGATGTCATTGCCCATGAGTGGCATGAGAAGTATAGCCTGGCTGAAACAAAGGCATTGGGTGCCTTAGCCTGCAGGGTCACATCTAAAGCTGAGGGTGTTGGTTGTGCAGAATGTCATTGGAAGGCATCAAAGAGGCACAAGAAGGGCAAAAGGGGGAAGCTTGGATCAGAGGTCACAAAGAAACTTTCTACCATTTCTGCCGCGTATAGTTATGAACTCTCTGCGGTGAGAATAGCAACAGCCCAAAGGGCGGGCAAGTTATGGGAGGATAATGATGTTGAAACTTACAGTAATTCTGTTCCAAAACCTTGACCTGCAGCACAAGAGTTACAAGGGTTTTAGGGCATGGGAGGAGAGATGGGAGAAGGTTCAGTTTGAAAGTTCAGGGGATGAGAAGTTTGCTGCTTGGTCGTCTGCAAAATCTTAGGGTGCGGAAGCTAGACAAATCAACATGATAGTCATAAGCAAATCGGTTATCTAGTTTTATGGCTATAAACATGTGTTGATCACATGCATGTGGATGGCTTGGAATTTTGGTGGTTCTGGAGATTGGGATCTAACATAGGCCCAGTACTTAGGTACTTAGGCTGATACTATAGTATGGTATCATCACACCCTTGCGGGAGCTCAAAAATGGAAAGGTATGTATGAGAGGAGGGAAAGACTAAGCTGCGGCTGCAGCGGGTCGTTTGAATTGGCAGTCTTGTCGTAGCATCTCGAGCACAACCAGCGGCGTGATGAATTCGCAGCGTATGTGTTGGTGATGTTTGGCGGAGTGGTGTTTTGTCCAGTAATCGGCATAGTTGCTGTGGCCAGGGCGCCAGTAGATGCGAAATTGTTCTTGGCATTCTCAATCGTGGAGCCAGTGGAAGCACATGTCCATGGCTTTGGTCCGTTTGGGCTGTACTTTGCCATTGGTGACTGCTTCGGCCATGGCGTTGTCGGTTTGGATAGGTTTGGCAGGTTGCTTGTGACCTAGTTCCATAAGTATGATGCGTATGTAGACGGCTTCACGGGTGGTTATGAACAAGACGGCTAATTCGGCTTCGGTAGCAGATGCCATGACGTGCTTAATGATGTGAGCAATGTTGAGGATGGCACCATTGTTTGGCTGTATGTCTGCAGTGGAGGAAAGGAAGAAGTGGCCCCCTGTATGGCTGCAAGCGTGAGGTTTGCTGAGGTAGCTGGCTTCACTGTGCGCAGCTAGGATCATGTCGCTAGCATGGTAGGTGAGAACGGCTTCTTCTTGTGTGGCCAGGTAGTCAAGGAGTTGTAGGGTTTGGGTCATCGTATCCTGTGTAGGTGCCGCCGACTGGGAGGCAATTGCACTGATGGGGCATAGGAGGGGAGAGTCGATGGCGCGACCGAGGAAGAGAAGTTTCCAGCACACCTGTTGAATGAATTTTTTACCTTTCTTGTCAAGAAGGGGTGCAGTAGATAGCGGCGTTGTGTACTGTTTCTTGGCGCCATAATTGATGGGTTTTGTAGAAAAAGGGGAATGTTGGGGTTTGCGTGGTGTCTTGTGTTGGAATTGTTTGAGGGCCTTGGCTTTGTAACCCGGCATGGACAGGTGGACCTTATGGCTGCGGTAGTCCCAGTCCAGGCATATGCCAAAGTAGTGGTTACCAGTCCAATCTGTGCTAAGGGGATAATATGATTCAAGCACGGATTTGAGGTGTAAAGCGTGTTCTTTGCCTACATACTTTACCCCAAAATCGTCGACTACCAGTGTGAACCATATTGGTCGCCATTTGTGTTTCCAAAGGCCGGGTACGAGCTTGCTTTGGTGGTAGCCGTGTTTGTTGAGTCGTTTCTCCAGTAGTTCGTTGGTGATGAGGCCGGCTTGCGGGAGTCCGTACATGCCGAGGACGTTTATGATGTAAACACAGTTGTTGGGTTCCACGCGATCACGGAGCTTGTATTTGTTGATGATTTCTTCTGGTATGTCGGTGATTTTCATCCTGATGTATTCGGGGCGTTGAAGTGGAGTATTGAGGTAGAAGTTGGAGATGCCCATGGTCATGAAGCGTGCAGTGGAAATTACACTGTTGAATAGAATTTTGGCCGCAAGCATCTCGGCGGTGGGTGTGGCGACCTCACCGGGGTAGTTGATCCTGTCGCCGCCCACAACGAGACGTGTGCGATTGGGTTCTTTCTTTTCCGCCATATGGTACACACGATTGACCATACGTAACGCCTTTAAGACGATCTTTGGGGATATCACGCTTGCGGATGAAGCGTATGGTGTTGGTGCCCTTTACCCTGCCTCCAATGCCTTTTGCCAGGCATCCAAACTTGTTGGCTGAAGACTTGGTCCAATTGTCGTGGTATGCTGGGTGGCGGAGGAGTGCGCGGTAGTTGAGGAGTTTACCTGTGTGTTGGTCCATGACCGCCAGGGCCCTATGTACTTCTGTGTCGACGCGCTTCATGCATTTGGATAGAATGGGGACGGGTTTGGGAATGCGTGAAATGCATTTTGAACGAGTGTTTGTGGCAGGGGCAGCAAGAAGTTTGGCTTTGGCTGTAGTGTGTGAGCGAGTATTGCGAGCAGGAGCTGAGGCAGGGACAACCGCGGACTTGGTGGTTTGCATCGTTTGAGTTTGGTGGCAAGGGGTGGCATAGAAATGGCAACTGGTGCGATTGGTAGCTGGTTTAGGTGGTTGGTCGCATAGAGCGAGTGACACGGGACGAGGCAGGGTTGTTTGTTGGTGGCACCCTTGGAAGGCTTGGCGGGTTGCTGAGTGCGTGCACCCTTGGAACACCGTCTGCGGTGTGTGATTTGGTTGGAGTGGGTGAGGTAGCGGCTGTGCGGTCCAGCAACGCTTTGAGGTCGGTGATGTCCTTGGTCGGAGCTGTGATACCTTTGAGTGACGCAGCACATGCAGAAACAGCCTGCATGAGTTTGTCGGTGGGGGTGAGGGAAGGGTGAGTAATAGACTTGTGTTGGAATACCACCGTGTCGCTGAGGCGGTTGCTGTTGGTGGACTTGATGCGGCATCTGTGTGTGCGGTAATGCTCTGGTGATGTGCTGAGGTACCAGCCGTTGATGGAATGGAAGGCCCACATGCTGCGGGCGTCGGATTTTTTGTGTACCTGGACTCTACACCCCATTGGTGCAAGTGGCATCTTGTTGTAGTGGAAGGGTCCATTCAAGTGGGCATAGGCAGAAACCGTTGGTGTGGCATTGGACTGTCGGAGCAGGTTGATGGTGATTTCAGCTTGGGGGAGTAGTTTGTCCCATAGTTTCATGGGGAAATTGTCAGCGACACTGGCGAGGATACTCAGGAAGTGAGATTTGAAGTTGCGTGATCGCGACCTCCGCGCGTTTCTGCGGCAGACCGTGGGACTAATTTGTAGGTCATTTTGTAGGTGTTGGTGATGAGAGTCTTCATGGCGTTGGAGATTTCGTTGTCAAGGACATGTTTGCTGTGAAAGACGCCTGCACGATGGCTAGGTTGAAAATTCCGGAGGAATTCCGGCGAATTACGGGTTACCCGAATATTTTCTAATTTTGACAGTAACGTGATTACTGTGATCGCGGATTACTGAGAAAGACTTACTTATGGTACCAATATAAGCAACCAAGTATCCTAATGGGTATTCACTGAGTACATACAGGTTTAGGTACTGCAGATTTGGCATGTATAGCACGGGTGAGTTCAGGGTCAGTGCGATTTTTGATAGGTTCGACGAGGATTGCGCTCGAGTCGATGTCAACCATGACCATGAGATAATGGTTGCCGGACGATGAGAGGTGAGGGAATTTGCCTGCTTGGTTGGAGAAGATGGTGTCACGGGTGTTGTATACATGAGTGTACACGTTGCGTAGTTTGCGGCCAATGAGTTGGGGAGACTGGAAGGTTTCAAGGAGAATGGGCATCTGTTTGGTGGATCTGACGTTTTTCAGCTTTGGTTGAGATGCCCTTTAGGAGTTTCCACAGTTTCGGGGAAGTACTTCTGGATGTCGCGGATGGTGAGCAGTGGCCATCCAATGAAGTTGCCGGCTTGGACGGCTTTGAGCCAGGTGGACTTGATGGGGTATCCACACACCGCGTGCATCCATCTGATGGCTTGTTCGGTGGATGGGAGGTCGTATACGCTGTTGGCTTGGCGGAGGGTTTGTCATGCCTTCTTGGAAGGGTGCCGCGGTTGCCATCGTCCTTTGTGTTGGGTGAGTGGGATGCGGTAGCGTCCATGTGCGTTGTGGGCACCGATGAGGAGGGGTTCGCATTGGAAAGTGATGAGCACGTTGGTGTCTTTGTGGACGGTGACACCGGACTGAGTGAAGATGCAACGGTGCCATCATCACAGGTTTTACCAACGCTCATGAGTGACTGTAGGAAATCGACAAATGAGTCGGCAAGCACAGCGTTAGGTGATAGTTGAGGAAAGGGTAATTGGCTGACGTATCTTGCCGTGCTGGTGCTACCGTTTGCGATGCCAACTTGTTGGCTGGAGGGCCTCAGGTTAGGGAGCCCTGCAGCGAGGCGATCTGTTTTGGAGAGGTGGTGGCTGTCGGCGCCAGAATCAAAGGTGATTAGTGGTGTTGTGGCTTGTGAATCGTAGTGACGTATTTGAGTGTGGGCGGCGAAGCGTACGTGTCTGTCATTGGAGAGGTTGTTCAAGGTGCATTGTATTTTTGTTGACAGCGCTTAGTGTGTACGTTGTCCGATGGGTAGCTGCCGTTTTCTTGGGTGTATTGTGTGGGCCGTGTCGATGGCACGTCGCTGCTGGGAAGTAGTGTCTGCTTTGGCCTTGGCGGTTCTCTCGTCCTCTGCCCATGAGATGTGGCGGTCCAAGAGAGTGGCTTCGTTGAGGAGGCGGAGGCGTCGTGCTTGACGCTCCAGAGCTTTGCATTGGGCTTTGTGTTTGAAGGTGCTGGGGATGGGTATTGGTGGAGGTTGTTTCGGTGTGAGGGTGAACTGTGGCTTGCTGGGGTTGGGCGAAGTGTGGGGTGGGTCTGCAGCGTATTGCGGAAGAATACTATAATAATTGGAAATGGAAGTGTAGAAAGAAGATTTGTTGTTAGAGATAGGCTTAAAGTTTTTTAGCTGTCCTGTCTTCTTCATCCACCCGGTCACTCTTGCTGGGATACCCGCCCATGTCAGCAGCAAATTTCGCCTGGGAACATAAGCCATTTCCATCTCGTCGCAAATCCACTTCCCGCGGTATTCCTTGTAACGCTTGTTCCAGAAACAGCGGTCTTCTGGAGTTTTGGGGTGCGGCTTGCGGCACCCAAACTGTTTGCAATGCGGGCAAGGGTTGGGCGGATGCCGAGAGTTACTGCGTGGGGTACCCTGCTGGTCACCGCGTCTGCCACCACGTCGATTGTTGCATTCGTTGTCCCATCCGAGGTCACGCTGGCGATTGTTGTGTTTGTGGTTGGCGGAAGAGTCACTGTTGGACTGCACGGCGGAGGCGCACTCGGTGCGCTCTGTGTTGGAAGCTTCGTGTTGCCGCTGGAGGAGTTGAGTGAGCAGGGAGACTTGATTGGAGATGGTGTTGGCGGTTCCGGTGGGTGCCGGGGCATTGTTGAGCTTGCGTACGCCGTCGGCGCCGGCTAGCTCCTTCAGGATGGCAGCAACGGTGGTGGCATCGTGGGTGTGGTTGTAGGAGAACTTGCGCCGGATGGTTTGGAGGGTTGGGCGGAATTCGTGGCTTCAGTCGTGGCTGCTTGCGATGTTGATGTTGGCAAGGAGGACAAGGGCGAGTTGGGAGTCGTAGACGGTGATGCCATAGGCGGTCATCCTGCCGGCTTTGGCGCAAAGAAGTTCCATGTTGGCGGAGACTTTCTTGCATAAGTTGAATTCGAATTGGGTGACGTGGAGGAGCTGGGCAAGGACGTCGGTGGAGTTTGAGCGATTGGCGCCTTGGACAACGGCGGCAAGGACTTCTTCGAGGAGCCAGTCGTCAATGCTGCGGAGATCGGAGCCGTCGGCAGTTTTGAGGACTGCGTCGGTGACATCCGATCCCACTTTGGCGGTGATGGCTTCGGCGGCGCCCTCCTTGGCTCCGATGACAGCCTGGTTGATGAGGTTGATACGGTCAGCTTCGTCTTGTGCGTCGGCGCGGCTGTCGATGGCAGGAGGTACGATGGTGCTGCCTGTGGAAGCGACGACTGCGATGGTTTTGGTGTTGTCAAGGACAGACTTCGCCGCGGCGACAAAGGTCGCTTTTATCGAAGCGATTGCGTTGGCGGCGGCGTAGAGTTTGGACATGCCATTGCCGGGGTCTCCGGGGTTGTAGGTCTTGCGGAGGACTCGATGGATGCCGGCGACGAATGTCGTGGCGGCGTCGTGGTCGTACTGCCCATTGTCTGTCATTGGAAGGGTCAGTTTTTTGATGCTCGCGGCAACATGCTCGCGAGTGGTGGCACGTGCAGTGAAGCACGCATCAGCCATGCTTGGGCTGGTGTTCGTGAAAAAACTAGATAACTGCGGAAGCTAGACAAATCAACATGATAGTCATAAGCAAATCGGTTGTCTAGTTTTATGGCTATGATTGTGTGTTTGTACACATGCATGTGGATGTCTTGGAATTTCGGAGATTGGGATCCAACATAGGCCTAGTACTATGGTAATTAGATGGATACCATAGTATGGTGTCATCAATAATCCGTCTCACTTGTGTAGTTTTTGGGTTCATTATCTGCAATAGCTTTCTCCCTCTCACATGGTCTTACATTCATTGGAAACTTCTGGTTAATAGCCTCTTGGACTGACATTGTTGGTCCATGATTGACATGTACAGGGTACCATTGTTGATAGACATGCTTTTTTGATTGCTTTTCAAAGTAATGACCCAAGGGGCAACTCTCTCCCATCTTTGAACAGACTTCCCAAATCACCTGCTTTGAGCCATATGCCTTAAATAATTCGCGAAATGGCCTATATTCATTGAAGCATCCTTCACAACTACAATGTTCTGTGTTCCCAATTCTTTTGACCCTTCCTTGTAGTTTGTTAGCTATCTGGGGATCATTGAAGCACCTATCTGACAGCACATCATGGTGGGCTTTATCAAAATCTCCTCTTCTGATGCAAATCAGAGTGTCCAGGAGGAGCAAATCCTCCTTCACAACAGAATGGAGAACAAAACCCCTGATCCACAGGAAGAAGATCATTTGAGGATTGGTATCAATGGGGCAAGTGTTTGTTACTTGGTATTGGATATTAGAGTAGGGAGGCTTTTATCTATAAGACCATTTGATTGCCGGCAGTTCTAATAGGGCAGTAATGGACAGATCCTAACGAGAAGAGAGATATGCTGTATTTGAGAAACACTAATCCATTCAAAAACAAAAGAAACTGATTTTTCTTACAGAAGGAGGATTTGATTCAACATCTTTACTTGCAGTTGCTGAGCTTGTTGAGGATGGAATGGCCTTCTCGGGGAGCATTATTTTCTCAGGAGTGAGGTCTGACGAGCTGGGTAATGGCAATTGTGTGGGAGATTCTATAATTGTTCTTCTCTTTCTGGCTTCAAGCTGAGCTTTTTTCAGAGCATCAAGCCTTTCTAATTCTTCTTTCTGACGTTTCCTATTCTCCTCATCCTTCTTCTTCGTCTCTTTCGGTTTTCATTCTTCTTGCAGTTTCTGCATGACTTCTCTCACCTCGAGCGGTGTCTTGTTTATTATCGGCCAAAGGGCCTTCCAAGATTCCTCATCAAATAATAGTGGAACAGTGGGGAAACAGGTAAGACTTTCGACAGTAATATTCCAGCCTTCAGCTTGTTTCACTGAAAGTCCCCTTTCTCTCAGTTTTGTGGTTATATCTGTATATGGGTAACAAAAAAGCATCAGTAAAAAGTTCGAGTGCAAGCAGGCTGAAGGGAAATGCAATCTTACTCTGATACATACTAAGGCAAACGCCTGATATTGGGTTAAGGAAAACATCTTTAAAATTGCTGCATTTCCACCTATCAAAAGCCACCTTAACCTTTGATTTGAAGCTAGACTTTTGGGCCTTTTTGACGCCTTTGAAGTTGTCAAGGCTAACCCAGTAAAACCAAGGTCATGTACTCTAGTGGCATCAACTGAGGGATCTATTTTATCCCTTGTGTCATTGACTCTCTTTCCAGTGTCAATGTGATCATGCATCTGGATGAGAATAGTTGTCATGGACTTATCTTCCTCTGACAGAGTTTCACTGGTTGAATCCATTTTTTCCAACCAAAGGACATATAACCATGATAGTGTATTCACATGACGAAGTAGTGCGCTAACTCTGAAAGATAAATTAGAAATCTGGTCGAAAGCCTCCTTAGAAGCCCTACGTTTAAGATTTTTGCAAGTTTGATCAGGATTAAAGTTACGCACTGGATCAAAAATATTGCTCTTGGGGAATGGCCTCCACGGGAGTATGCCTCTCTGTAAACTTACATCCATTGTGATTCGGGCGGTGGACGACAAAAGTGAATTGGAGATAGGAGGGGGAGCCTAGCAACAACAAGTCTCAAAATGCAAAGGACTCCCAAGCGAAAAGCAGAATCTCGTTTTGTCCAAAGTGTCCACACCCGCGAAGGATACTGGTACTACAGTGACAAGACCACGATCCCAGTTTAACACAGAGCAATCAATCGAATCCAAAAATGTGTTGCCCCCTCACATTTCCATTCCCGCTTTGATGGGACAAAAAGACAATGGAAAAATTGTTGCATACAGGGATGGGGGATTTGATGTTTGGCATAAAACCATCCCAGTGTATTCAGTTTCCCCCCAAGTTGAAGGAGGCAGTGGTGGCAATGGACTGGCGATGGAGCGAAGAATTTTGGGATGTAGAAAATAAGGCAGTATGCATGATTAAGGCTTATGTTTGAAGGTATGATATGTAGTTGCTCTATATAAACATTGTACATATCACGTACAATATCACATATTGATTCTGCTGTAGATTCAACAGAAAGCTTGCATCACAGCTCAATATATTATTCTGAGGATCATTTTTGACCCCCTCCATGTTCATCACCATTGTGGCATTTGGTCACTATCGGCAGCAGACTGCATGGATATTAAGATGGATGATGCCATCATGTATGATTTTGGGGGGATATCCAGACTGGGTCAGATATCATGTCCCTGACTCCCCACCTTCAGAATGTCCAACCACCTTCCCTCCCCTTCCCTCCAAATGCCTATTGTCCAATGACATCAAGCAGAGCCCCCCCTTCTTCCACACAGTTGCCCCGGCCCACTCCTTGTCATCCCCATCTTCCTCCACTTTGAGTGCCTTCCGTGGCGATGTACAAAATATCATCGGAAACAAATAGCAATCCACCTTCCGGCAACACTCTCCCCAATCTTGGACCGTCTTGTGTTGCCTACAGGAGGAGCCCAACTGGAAATCACTCATCCCATGCCATTAATACGCCAGCTTCAAAATATTCCAGTGCGTCCTCGTTGGGCTCAAATTTTCCGTCAGCAGTGAAGTCATCTACAGCAGATTATTCAATTTCTGCTCCAACAAGTCTAACCCCCTCCCATACCCCATGTACTCTTAACCCATCAATGTACTCAAGAGCATCCTCCTTGACATCAAGCCATCAAACTACAGGGTCGTCATCTGCGGTGCATGTACCAAGTGATACCCAATTGTCACTGTTGTCTACCTCAACGAACCAAATTCCCATGACATCACCCAACTAAAACCTAAGTTCTGATGATTTGATGGGGATAATAAATGGAAAACTACCAGAGTTGTTAACTCTTCCGAATGACTTTCTCCCAGCAAAGAAAAAATTTATTGATCAAAAACATGGCAATAAAATGTGGAGATATGCTGTACACTTTGATAGAAGCCTTCCAGAAAAAATCCTTCTGATTCTCAAATGGAATCCTTCGTGGATAAGATCAACATTTTTTATGAAGAAGCCAATGATAATCTGACAACATGTCTGTTGTCTCATTTGATAGTACATTGTTTATTTGTCAATTTTATGATTCTGTGAATTAATCCACCATCTGCTACATGTTACTCAATCGAATTAAAACAAGGGCAAAGTTTTATAATCTTAATGTAGAAGGAAGCAGTATTGAGAGTATCCACAATGCTGTCCTATTGTCCAGTCATATTTTGGATGACAATTATCTTGAGCGAGTTCTGGACATCCTAAAACATCAGCACAAGAAGGAGAGTGCATGGATTGATTGAGCAAAAGTTGCTCTTGAATCAAAATTCAAGGTCAAGTTGTCAGATAACCAAAAACGTTTCCTATATAAGATAGCAGACCATCTTTTCAACAATACATTCAATCAAAGGATGAGGAGGGGTATGTTACATAATGTTGGGGGAGTATGGTATGAAAGGATTTATCCTAAAGTAGCCCAAGTAGATAGTGGGAAAGAGATGAGTTTTGATACTCTGTTCAAGGGTCCAGTGGTTGTTGAGAAAAAGGTCATTGCAGTTCTGGGATTTCCATATCATGGATACATTATCAGGAGAGCAGGTGGAGTCTCAAGATGCCTACCAACAAAAGATGAGCTCTCCAGGGCAATTCAATTCTTACCTGAAGACCAATTTGTAGATCAAATGAGGGTATATTATAAAAGATACGATGTTGGAAATGAGGTGAAAACAAAATGATTCAAAGTTGGACATCTTTTTCGACAATCTGAACAGTCATTTTCATTCATCCCTTGTCAATGAACAGGTCATGACCAGAGACGATTTTGGACAGCATGGTTTAGAGTACTATGACGTGAAATGTAAGAGGGGAAGTGATGATGATGCAGCAAAGAAAAGTATTCAGCATCCTGATTCTGAGAGGAAGGATTGGGATTCTTTGGTTGACCAAGAATTTTTGGTTCTGTTTGGGATAATATTGGTGAAAAGGACGCAGGTGAAGAGAGCAGTGAGCATCCCCATGACCCTGTGGTGGAGCATTATACAAGTGAGTGAACATACTATTTTCTTAGATGTTTGCAGTACAGAGTATGCACTCAACATGACTGTTATATTCAATCTTAATCGTTTGAGATGATTTTGATATGGTGTACTCTGACATTGGCTTGTTGGAGGAAGAGACGTGTCAAATTACTACCGTACAGAGTGAACTGAGAAGCACAAACCAACATTCCAAGGAACCCAAGAAGAATGAAGAATGCATACCATAATGGTGAAAACACAGAAAATCAGGGAGATGAGGCAGAACTTAGGAAAGGTGGCTGTAAGTGTGTATAATGTTGGTTGAAACTGAATGATTCGGATCACTAAATTACATTGCTGTATTGGTTTGTGTGACAGCTGACATGCGAAGATGTCATGAGGAACTGCTGAACACACATAACATTTCGACATCCATCGTAGTACCTTCTTTGCCTTCTAGGAAGATCCGTGGAAAGGAATTGCCCCCTTTCTCTTGTAAGTGTTGTGCACAGTGCCATAAGAGTATGTTCTGTAAACAGTAACCCATGCACAAAGTATCCGTTTTTAGGTCTGGGTGGACAAAATTCGAATCCAAAAGTCAAGAATGATGTGGTGGTCCCTCGTCCAGTGAACGATATGGATGATGAGGTATTTCTTCCACCTACATCCGGTGAGAATTTTGGCAGATGATGAGTTTCTTTCCTTAACATGAAGGGGAACTAATAGCTAATATCCAAACTTTGACATATGATGACACAGGCGGTACAGATGAGGAACGACAGGCATTCATAGATGGGATGGAAACTGCTAAACCCAATGACATTAACAGAGGAAGTGATGGGGAGTATTATGTGGAGAAGGTACTCAAAATGCATGTTAAAGAGGGAAGGAAAGAGTTCCTTGTAAAATGGATCGATTACCCTTTGAGTGAGGCTACTTGGGAACCATTTGAAAACCTTTCTGGCCAGGAAGCATGTGAGAGTCTGGATATTGTTTCTTTTTCTATCACATATCTTTCCTCTGCGTCGGAACTCTCACGATCTGTTTTAAGATAATGAGGCCGTCGCATTGAAAACTGCATGGAAAGGGGCAATCTCTTCTCAGGTAAAAGGAGAATATTTTCTGTTATTTGTATAAATCTCGTGACAAGGAAATAGCCTCAAAGGTTCGTTTTTCTATTTCCACTTGAGAACAAGGAAAAACCGAGCAAGAAGAGAAAGACGAAGGATTTGCAAAATGGAATGAGTGATATTACCACTCTCTCGTTACATATGTTCATATAGGACATTTCATCATGCTGTTACGTTTGATATCTCGTGAGAAGGCAAAGAAGAATGTGTCAACAGTTGAGGTTAGTGCAATCAATTACTCCAACTAGTCCTAAAAAGAGATGCTGATTAATATTCACTGCTTTGCCTTTTTACTTTTCAACAGACATCTGACAAGACAAATGAGGAATTACTTATCATTGTGAGTGTAAGAAACAGATATTCTGCAAGCAGAATAACCACGTGGCGCCTTGGTCCTAGGCTGCATGCGGCTGTCTGCTAGATTGCTAGTAGGTGAGAGATAACTAGGTAGTAGGTAGTGGGACATAGCATGTAAGGATGTAACAAAGTCCCTAAAGTAACGGGCTTATGGACTAATACTAGACAAGTATGCGTCCCCTCGCGTACTTGTGACGCTTGGATGAAGCTCGTCGCGACTACCCATGCGCTTCTGGAGTGGAGGTGCGGTGGAGTGTGGCGTGTTGAGGATGAGGGTGTTGTTGTAGTCGTAGTGACATGACGTGCGTGCCACCGGGGTGACACAAAGTGCGAAGAGGTGAAGGCATCTAGCAGACGGCCATATGTAGGCAGGAGCGGAAAAAAAATCTTTTCATGAGGTGTGGGACTGGAATGCATCTGGTGCGTACCGGGTGGAGTAGAAGTATTGTGGGGGGTGAAGTCACGGCGCGCGTGGGGAGGGCAAAAATCAGAGACGATGTCAGCGGAAGAGATGTCTGCTGGTTTAGGCAGCAGCCTGAGCACAACCACGAGTGGATAGGGATTGGGTGATCCCGGGATGGGGATGACCGGAGTGCACCTGAAGGTGCTCGGGGGCCGGCCGGTGTGGACGCTTGCGTTTCATGAGTTGGCGGCGGCAAGCAATCGTCGCTCGCACGTGAAGCAGCGGATGGCGGGTGTAGACTTTGTGCCGGGGCGGTTGGGGGCCGGGTCCGCCGGCGATGTGTTCTTGAAACGCATCCTCCGAGGGGAGGCAGTCGACTGGCTAACGCATGGGTTGCCCCCGGACGAGGCCAACCGCGTGCTGGCGGAGCTCGGTTTGCTCCACGTGCGAGTGAAGTGTGTCATCCCCGAGGAGCTGGGTGGGTGGTACGAGACACAGGTGAGTCCCGACGTGAAGGTGAAGTATTGAATTGCGAAGTGCTGACGCGCTGGTTGTTCGCCGCAGATGCTCTGGTGGGGGGTGGACGAGACCCTGGCGGAGTTGTTCGCGCGCCATCCTTCCAAGGGCAGTTTCGAGGGGAACCTGAACGACAGGTTCCGGGCCGTCGTCGACGGCGTGGCGTATGGGCCTAACCGCACGCCCGGAGCCCTTGGGCTGTACGGAGGGCGGTACATGGTGGAGTTCCGTCCCGGTGAGTCCCAGGGTACTTGAATTCGTCGCTGTTGGGGCGAGCTGACATTGTGTGTTATGTGTGTCAACAGGAGCAAATTATGACTACCACGAGTCGGCAAACGAGCAGCTGGAGATTGAATGGGACAGCGGGGACGCCGAGATGACGGAGGAGGAGTACAAGGCGGGGAAGCACCGCCGGAGCCAGTTGCGCCCGGCGAGGGGAGGTCACTACTTCGAGCCACATCTTGTTGGCACCGGTCGGCTGTGTAGAATGTGTTGCGGAGATACATGAGGAAGGTGTCGCTGCGCCAATGGAGGCGGTTTTTGATGTAAGAGTCGGAGAACCAGGCTCCGTGGAGGAGGTTGGCTGCCGTGACGCGTAACGAGTGGCAGGACCAGGCGAGGAGGTCCTTGTGACCGGCGGGACTTTGTGGGCGGTGTCGCAGGAAGATGGCGAACTGGGCAGCTGTGATCTGTCGCCAGGTTCCTGTGGTACGGTCGAGGTAGACTGCAGCGGGGCAGCCGCTGGGAGTGCCGAGTCGCTGAGCGCGCCGGACGATGTCGAGACTGGCTTGTGTCTGGCACATCCAGTTGGAGTCCGCCCTGTGCCGGTAGGTGAGGGATTGGCCATTGTCATTGTTTTTCTGCTTGCGGAAGCAGAGGGTCGTGAAGGTTATGTTGTCGTCGGGTGTGGCGGCAACATAGTGGACGCGACGCCCTGTGGCGGTGGAGAAACTGAAATCCTCCGCGATGACGGGCAGTGCAGACTGGCGATTGCCCCAATTAGGATCATCGATGGTGTCAAAGGATTCGTGGTGGTCATTGCACCACTCGGATTTTCGGAAGCCGGTGTAGCAGCCGAGTGCAATCCAGTCTGCAATCGCGGACGAAGTGAATCCGCAGAGGCGCTGGAGGCGAGGTTAGCAATGTAGTGAAACATGCTATCGGAGATCATCTCCTTACGTTTAGGAACAACTTCATACTTTTTAATCGCATTGGTCATTATTTTAACGTAGTTAATGTCGGCCTGGTGAGGGCAGGGTAGCCCGCAGTCGGTGTGCAGAGTGCACGCCTGCTTGATGTACCCGAGCAGCGTTGCATATCAAATTCGCACGCCAGTGATGGTGCGGCCGCGGATGAGCGAGACGGCATAACAAGCGAGTATCCAATTGCGGCCCTGAAGGGGTAGCCCTGGCGTGCGGGGGTCGGGTAAGCCTACGTCGTGGCACCAAGAGAGGAAGTGAATCTTCCGGGATCGATCAGTAACCGCTTGCTTGCAGTGAGAGGATCCAAGCAGTCGGTCCGCAATAGGACGTCCACAATCGAGGAGATGAGGTCGGCATTGGGGCGGAAGCACCGACAACCAAGCAAGCTGGGGGCCTGTGCGAGAAGGAGAGGGAATTTGTGAGTGAGAGACGATTCGCACGGTATGCGTGAGATGCCGTCGGCAATGACATTTGTTTTGGTCGACCCGGCCGAAGCGGTAGCCGGCGCCTTGATCGAGGAGCAGAGCAGCTTGAAGCCGGACGAGGTCGCGGCCGGTGGCGCTGGAGGTGCAGCCTTTCGTGAGCCATGATTCCCCGGCAGTGTTGTCACACTCAAGGCAGTAGAGAGGGTGTGGGTTGCATCGAATGGCACGTGTCTCAAGGTGGTGCAGGTGGCAACCCATCATTGTGATGAGTTGTGCCACATACTTGACACTGCTACCGAAAGTATAGCTGTGGTTATAGTTGCAAGAGCTCAACTATAACTCTCCCTACAGGTGCCTATCGTTGACTTATAGGATAGAAATCACAACTATAGGTCCCTCAACTATAATTACAACTATAAGCTGAGAACTCTCTCTCTCCAACGAACGGTATATTTATTGATTCCAAAGTATCTATCCAAGCATTTTCTGTCATTGAAGAAATGCTCACAATACTTTTATTATAATAAATGCTTGTGGGGCTTATTTATTTTATATAACCAGCAAAATAGAGAAAGAACTAGACCCTGAAAAAGTAACCTCTAGAGTCTTGTGTCCATCATCTGTTGTCGATTGCGGGAAAATTCTGCAGGCAGCCTGAAATTTCACCCACATTATTTTTTGTCTGCAACAGGGACCAATTCACTTGCAACATGGATATGATGTTGCAAATGAGGGGAGAAGGGTTTGCTGACAGGAGGAATGAAGCTTGCACTGGGGACAAATAATGTGGTTGGGGGATAGTTGATTTGCTCTCCGCTGTGTGATGTTTTGCAGGATCCGGTGTGAGTATTTTACAGGCTCCGCTGTGTGAATTTTTGCGAGTTTTTAACAGTCTCCGCTGCGTGATTTCGACAGTCTCCGCTGAGTGTTTTTGACAGTCTCCGCTGCGTGTTTTTGATAGTCTCCGCTGCGTGTTTTTGACAGTCTCCGCTGCGTGTTTTTGACAGTCTCCGCTGTGAGTTTTTAACAGTGTCCGCTGCGAGTTTTTAACAGAGTCAGCTGTGAGTTTTTAACAGTCTCTGCTGTGAGTTTTTAACAGTCTCTGCTGTGAATTTTTAACAGTCTCTGCTGCGAGTTTTTAACAGTCCCCGCCGCTGCGAGTTTTTAACAGTCCCCGCTGTGAGTTTTTAACAGTGTCCGCTGCGAGTTTTTAACAGTGTCTGTCCGCTGCGAGTTTTTAACAGTCTCCGCTGCGAGTTTTCAACAGTCTCCGCTGCGAGTTTTTAACAGTGCTGCAAGTTTTTAACAGTCTCCGCTGCGAGTTTTTAACAGTGTCTGCTGAGTGTTTTTCACAGGCTCCTCTGCTGCGAGTTTTTCACAGTGTCCACTGCGAGTTTTTAACATTGTCCGCTGCGAGTCTTTAACAGTGTCCGCTGCGAGTTTTTAACAGTGTCAGCTGCAAGTTTTTCACATTCTCCGCTGCTAGCTTTTAACAGTGTCTGCTGCGTGTTTTTCAGAGGCTCCTCCGCTGTGAGTTTTTCAGAAGCTCCTCCGCTGTGAAATTTTCACATGTTTTCACATGCTCAGGTGAGTTTTCAATATGCTCTGTTGCAAGTTTTTAACAGTGTTGGCTGCAAGTTTTTAACATTGCTGGCTGCGAGTTTTTAACAGTGTGGGCTGCATGTTTTTCACAATGTCTGCTATGTGTTTTTCACAGGCTCTGCTGTGAGATTTTCACAGGCTCTGCTGTGAGATTTTCACAGGCTCTGCTGTGAGTTTTTCACAGGCTCAAGTGAGTTTTCAATATGTTCCGCTAAGTTCCCCCGCGGGTTTTAATATGATCTGCTCTGAGTTTTCAATATGCTCCTGTGTGAGGTTTAGATACTGTCCGTTGTGAGTTTTTCTCGGGCTCCACTGACTGCCAGTTTTTCACAGGCTCATCCGCTGCAACAGACACGCTGGGCGTTAGCTGTTAGTTCCAATGCTCTTTTTGCAGTGAGTTTTTGTCCAGGCGCTTTTAGAAGTAATTTGCAGACTCCACTGCTAATTTTTCAGGCTCCAGTGCAATGACACCAGTGGGGGGAAAAGGTAGCTGAAGGTGACATTTTGTCTTGGGTGTCTCGGAGGGACATTATTTTTGATAGTGGGCAGAGCAGTGTCTGTGTTTGTTTTGCAGGATTACTTGAACCCTGTCATGCAACTTTGTCTTTGTCGCTTGGTTGGACGTCGTGCTCCTTACCGACACAATCTCTGGCCCTGACCACTCAGGCATTGTCAGTAAGATGTACAGGGGGGATAGTTTTCTCCTCAAAGCTGCATGGCACAACCAGGGGGATGACGGTAACTGAGGGTGACATTGTCTTGGGTGTCTGGGAGGGACTTGATTTTCAATTCAATAGTGGGTGGGAAAGTGTCTGTGTTTGTTTTGAGGGATTACTTGAACCCTGCCACGCACCTTTGTCTTTGTCGCTTGGTTGGACGTTGTGCTCCTTACCGACACAATCTCTGGCCCTGACCACTCAGGCATTGTCAGTAAGACGTACAGGGGGGATAGTTTTCTCCTCAAAGCTGCATGGCACGGGGGGATGACGGTAACTGAGGGTGGCATTTTGTCTTGGGTGTCTTGGAGGAACTTTATTTTCAATTCAATAGTGGGGGGAAAGTGTCTGTGTTTGTTTTGAGGGATTACTTGAACCCTGCCATGCAACTTTGTCTTTGTCGCTTGGTTGGACGTCGTGCTCCTTACCGACATGATCTCTGGCCCTGACCACTCAGGCATTGTCAGTAAGACGTACAGGGGGGATAGTTTTCTCCTCAAAGCTGCATGGCACAACTGGGGGGATGACGGTAGCTGAGGGTGGCATTTTGTCTTGGGTGTCTTGGAGGGACTTTATTTTCAATTCAATAGTGGGGGAAGTGTCTGTGTTTGTTTTGAGGGATTACTTGAACCCTGCCATGCAACTTTGTCTTTGGCTTAGGGTTAGGTCGCTTGGTTGGACGTCGTGCTCCTTACCGACACAATCTCTGGCCCTGACCACTCAGGCATTGTCAGTAAGACATACAGGGGGGATAGTTTTCTCCTCAAAGCTGCATATGGCATGACCCGGTGGAGCAAGGTAAGTGAGGTTGACATTTTGTCCTTGGTGTCTTGGAGGGACTTTATTTTCAATTCAATAGTGGGGGGAAGTGTCTGTGTTTGTTTTGAGGGATTACTTGAACCCTGCCACGCAACTTTGTCTTTGTCGCTTGGTTGGATGTCGTGCTCCTTACCGACATGGTCTCTGGCCCTGACCACTCAGGCATTGTCAGTAAGACGTACAGGGGGGACAGTTTTCTCCTCAAAGCTGCATTGCACTACCGGGGGGATGACGGTAACTGAGGGTGGCGTTTTGTCTTGGGTGTCTTGGAGGGACTTTATTTTCAATCGCGAGTGGGGCAGTGTCTGTCATAAACCCCAAGCAACGTTGGCGGCCGCTTCATTGGATGCTGTGCTACTACGGTACCAAGCTTGGCTGCTGTGCTACTAGGGTACCAAGCTGTATCTCATTGTTGGAGGTGCAAAGTAATTTTCAATCACAATCAGCACATTGTTGGTATGATTTTTTGTTGGAAATTGTGAATCCCTGATGACATGTTACAGTTGGATGCAACAATCAATAATAGGGTATGGTATATTGCCTTTTTGTTTGATATTACTTAAGCAACGTTGGCGGCTTGGTTGGATGCTGTGCTACTATTGTACCAAGCTGTACCTCTTTGTTGAGGGTGAGGGTAGCAATTTACAAGGACATATGTGTTGGTGTTAGTGTTGCATTTGCTTGAACGAGTCATTCAACTTTGTCTTTGTGGCTGGGTTGGACTCTGCGCTCCTTCTGGACTCGAACTCTTGCCCCGATCACTCAGGTTCACTTGTAAAACATACTGGCGGAAAGTATTTTCTCAAAGCTGCACCTCACAAATTTGAAAGGACATGTTTTGTTCACAAATTAGAAAGGACATGTTCTGTGGTAGTGTCTCATTGGTTTGTCTCGGAATGCTGCGACTGTTGCAATTTACAATAAAGCAGTTGTGTTGGTGTCCTTAGCGATGCGAAATCTGCCCCTGATCACTCATGCATTACTAAGAAGACATACAGGGGGACAGCATCTTCTTGCTCCTGTAGGATGTGAACTCTGGCCATGAACTCTGGCTATGAACTCTGGCCATGATCACTCAAGCATATGTAGTGATACATACAGCACCTCAAAACTGAGAAAGGACATGAATTGTGTTGATGTCTCATGTGTTTGGATGAGGAGGGGTTGCAATTTACTAGTGTAATTGTGTTGGTGGTAGTGTTGCAGGATTGCTTGAACCGGCCATGCAACTTTGTCTTCGTGGCTTGGATGGACGCCACACTCCAGACTTGGTTGGATGCCAGGCTTGTGACTTGGTTGGACACCAAGCTCCTGGTGGATGCTATGATCACTGCAACTCACACAGTGTGTTGGCTTTTATTTGTTGTTCTTTGGTGGAATCTTATCGTGGTCTTAGAAATAAGTTTCCTTTCATGGATTGTTTGAATTTACCTTTGATTTGAATTGGATTTATCTTCGCAATGGTTTGGACCAATGATGACTTGCTTGATGTAGGCTCTCTTTAGCGTTATGCACATTGTAATGAATCTTTGACAATATTTTATGATAAAGAGATACTAATGCTAAAAGAACAAGTAACAATGTGTAACATGCACAGCCTTAGGAAATTACTTAGCATCCTTATTTGAGTTAGGTACTACTTTGTCTTGGGCTTATAACCCAATTAAATGCTGGAAGAACAAGTAACATTGAGCAGCATAAGGAAATTACTAAGCATCCTGATACCAGTCAGGTATTACCTATTTGTTTTGAGCTCATAACCCAATTAAAATTGGGTAAGGGACATGTATGTTTGACTGCAGAATCAACCCAGAATCTGTAGTCAAAGCAATTTCTAGTACTATTAGTTAAGGACAAAGTTGTCTCAAACAAGGAACAAACAACAATGGCCAGATAAGAGTTTATACAACTTGAAGACCACCATAATGGCATGAGCGAACAATTATGACTGATCTGGCCATGGAAGTATTAGCCTTAGCCTTGACCTTGGGCGACGACAGCAATTCAGTAGAAACTTGGAGCTGCACATCGGCGTGAAGCTTCTGAAACACAACACAGACAAGAGCTCATACCACTTGAAGACATGGTCTGTTGCAATAGTACACTCCTGACTATATGGATGACCACATTATGACTTGTTTGATGGTATTAAGACTCGTGAACACAGTCAAAATGCTGACTTCAAGGAATGAACCACAGGTCTTGTTGACTTGATGGCCTCAGGGCAAAACAAACCCACCTGGGGTTGGTTGATTGTCGCGGCTTGATTGACACGAGCGATGGATGGCGCAAAGATGGCACACTTGTTGGCAGAAAGATGGCTCAATTGATGGCACAAAGATGGCTTGATTGATGAGCGACGATGACAGCTCAATCAATGGCACGATGACTGCTCGAATTTGCGAGAGCAATGCAGGCTCGAACGAGCAAAAATGATGATGTCTCAAACAAGCGGAGCGATGCAGGCTCCAATTTGCAAGAGCGATGCGGCTCCAATTTGCAAGAGCAATGCGGCTCCAATTTGCAAGAGCGATGCGGCTTGAATTTGCAAGAGCAATGCTGGCTCGAATTTGCGACAGCGATGCCGGCTCGAACTTGCAACATCGATGCCGGCTCAAACAAGGGAGAGCGATGCCGGCTCGAACAAAGGGAGAGCGATGCGGCTCTAATGCGACATCGATGCCGGCTCGAATTTGCGACAGCGATGCCGGCTCGAATTAATTTGCGAAATCAATGCCGGCTCGAATTTGCGACAGCAATTTTGGCTTGAACTTGCGACATCGATGCCGGCTCGAACAAGGGAGAGCGATGCCGGCTCTAATGCGACATCGATGCTGGCACGAACAAGGGAGAGCGATGCCGGCTCGAATTAGTTTGCAAAATTGATGCCGGCTCGAATTTGCAACAGCAATGCCGGCTCGAATTTGCGACAGCGATGCCGGCTCGAATTTGCGACAGCGATGCCGGCTCGAATTTGCGACAGCGATGTGGGCTCTACTTTGAGAGATCGATGCGGGCTCAAACACGTGACGGCGATGCTGGCTCGAACAAGCGATAGCAAGGCCGGCTCGAATTTGGTAGAGCGATGATGGCTTGAATGAGCAAGGATGGCTCGAACGATGGCACAATGATGGCTGAAATGATGGTGCAAGGAGGGTTCAAGCGATGGCGAGATGAAGGCTCAGAAGATGACAAGATGATATGTGGTATTGGTGGGGCTCAATCCTGTTTGGGGATTGAGAATTCCATGTGTCAAGACAAAACATTATATATTATGCACTGTACCTATACTGTACCTAGTATTTTATGTCGACCTTTTTGTATCGAATGTGTTTGATGAGATACATGTTGTATTGAAGGAAATTTTATATTTATCAGAAATACATACTAAAGGAGTATTTGTTTTCCGTTACACCATTGGCTGTCATTTTTTTAAGTTACATCAATCACCAACATCATGAGGCACATATTCCATGTACATTGATGGGGGAATGGGAAACAGAACGGCGAGAATGAGATACTTGATTTCGGTGTCAATGGCTCGTGTGGCCCTTTGGCTTGGTGTATTATTGGTGTTTCAGTTATGTGGCCTCCTGTGTTGTTGCGATATACCAGCAGAGGAGAGCGGTCGCGTGTGACGGCGGCAACTAGCGGGGAGCAGCGGCAACTAGCGGCGAGCAGCAGCAACTAGCGGGGAGCAGCAGCAACTAGCAGGGAGCAGCGGCAGCTTCGCGGGAGCAGCGGCAACTCGTTGGGGAGCAGCGGCAACTCGCGGGGGACCAGCAGGATAGATGTGGGCAGTGCAGCCCATGGGGAGCAGAGGGACAAAAGGCATTGTAGAGTGGGGAATGTCATGTATGAGGTAGGTGCAATTTCTTTGTATTTGGAAATTTTCTACGATCAAGTATTTGGTTGTTTCAGGTATCATTCATCAGTTTCATTAGAGAGAGGGGGAATGTAAGGGGAATGCTGTGTTGGGTAAGGGGAAATTTTGATTTTTTTGGCATTCTCAACATATTGTAGCTTATTTTCTTTTCTTTATATTGCCATTCGTTTTATGTTCAGATGATGATGGGGGGCCAACGAATATGTTGTTAGCACAAAAAAACAGTGTAAGTTGTATGTTCTAATTCTTTGCTTTTTTCCCTGCAGAGTTATTGACTTTTGCATGAACCATTTGCAGGGGGCATAGGCAGATCCTATCGATTCCGGTGTTTTGGTGAACACTGTGGTGCGTTGAAAAGTTGTCATATCTACCATCTCTTGACAAACTGATTTTATTTCTGACCAAAATTTGATTTCTTCCTAAAACATTTGCAACCCACACTAATCATTTGTGCACTAAAAATGCAACACATGAAAAGGTGACACCTTCCGTGTGAGAGTCTTTTTTGTTTTTTTGCTGCTCATATAAAATACCTGGTATTAATTTCCGTTCTTTTTGACAAAAATCAAGGAATCCCGTTAGACACGACAAACTTAGGATTGGTTAATGGACCTTAACGGCTGGATGAGTTAACAGGGAAATATAGATTGCATGCAGGTAGTAGTGCAGGATACTTTGTTTATTTGACAGCAAAGTGTCTAGCTTCTAGCTTTATTGTCGATCGATTTGTGATGTGATTCATGCCAGACTCATGTTTTCATAATATAGTCTGCAGTAAATTATAAGATTGAATTATGTTGGATCACACCAAGCCGGATTTTGTGCATAATTTGAACAAATGGCTAATGTATAAAATAGTTTTTGCTGGAGCAAAGAAGTTCTCAAAATGTTACTCCTACCACTGGTCGGAGTTGCTTTTTCAGTTCCGAACGCAATCTATAGTTGACTTATAGTTAGAATCTATAGTTAGGGGCCTAACTATAAGGACTTATAGTTGGCCTATAGTAAAAACTGCATATCGAAGATAAGAGTTATAGTTGCAAAAATATTTCGCACGATGATCAACTAGCAAAAAACAAGTTCACATAGGAATTAAATACATATAAATTGGAATCATTTTTAGACATACCTGAGCCTACATACAGGCACCTATAGTTGGCCTCTTCTGCAACTATAACCACAGCTATATTTTCGGTAGCAGTGGAGCGAGTTGATGCTGATGAGTGCTGGGTTGTCCCGAGTTGTGATGTACTTGAGGGTGCGTGCGCGGACTTGGTGGGCCATTGAAATACCACCAGAACTTGGCCTCGGGGCAGTACCCGCCTGCTGTGGACAGGCTTGAGTCGCTGCGTGCAACCCCGAAGGGGATACGTGTGATAAGGTATGCGATGGGGCATGAGGTAGGGCAACCGGGAGAGGACAGGGCCCTCTCGATTAGCCGCGGGTCCCTGCAGAGGTCGGCCCTGATGTGGTGGAGAAGTGGGCAGCCGTGTACTGAGCGGGCCGTCGCGCCAGTGTGGAGTGCCCGCTTGGCGACGCCTGAGGGTGAGGCGGCGGCAGTGCGGATTGTGCGGAGTGCGTTGCGGAACCGCTGACTGGTGCGGATGAGATGAGAGTTGTTGAGGCGGAGAGAGCCCGCGATGTATACATATATGATCCTGAGGTGGAATTTTAACCAAGGTGCGCTGAATGCGACGTGATTTAGCTTCCCCGCGAGCTCCTCGGCCTCCTTTGCTTTGAAGGAGTGGCGGTGGGGGGCCCATGTGGTTTGTAGCAGGGAAATGGTGGCGGAAACAAAGTCCTGCGGAGTGCCGGCAGTTAGTTTCCTGAGGTTTAGGGTGAGGCCTAGAATCCTGTTGACCGGGGCCACGTGGAGTTCGTGTAGCTTATCCCATGAGATTGGGTCCTGTCGGCTCACAATGTCAGAATCGCCCAGCAGGAGGAAGATGGCCTCGATGCTGGATGCGATGGCCTGTTCGAACCGGCGAATGTCGGCGACGTTGAGGTAGACGTCGTCGTTGACGTAGACGCCGTGTGGCGTAGGCCTGGGGGTTCCTGCGCGTCGCAGGCGCTTTGGTTGATGGCGTCGCGGGATGCTTGTGTGAGTCGCGTGCGCTTTGTGCAGCGCAATGATCGGCACCACTTGATCTTGTTGAGTACTGCCCTGTGTTTGTGCACGAGGGAGGTATCAAAGAAGAGCCGTTTGGCGAGTGCGGACTGGGCGCGACGTACTGCCTCCCAGTTGGCGAGGCTGAAGTTGGCACCGAACGCGAGCCCGATTTGGAAGAACAGGTAGTCGGCGAGGATGTATGAGAACGCGCCAGCCACGTCGGGATGGTGCTTTATTTGGCGGAAGCAGGACTTGACGCCATTGGCGTGAACGACGATATTGTCATTGGGGTACGATAGCCATAGGTTGTATGCGCGGACGAGGATGTCTTCGCGCACCGACCCAAATTCGCAGTTGAGTTCCGAACCGTGAGGGGTGGATGTCATTGCGTTGATCGGGATCGAGTCCCAGTCGTACTTGCGAGAGGCGTCGAAGATCTGGCGATCCTTCTTGCCGGGCTTCTCAAGGATATGTTGTGGAGTGATGAAGCAGTGGGGTACGAACCGCCAAAGCCAGTGTGGGACGTGTACAACGTAGTTGTTTCATTCCTCCTTGTTCATGGTGGCCATGACCTGGCCGAGTTTTGCGCGGATGGAGGGGTGGTTCCCTTTACGCCAGTAGAGGAGCGCGTTGTCGCGAGTCTTGCTTGCGTTGAGCTGGTTCGGGCAACCCACAGTCATGATGCGGGAGTAGTCTGCAATGAGTGTCTCAGCAATGCCGCGGGTGCGCAGGGATGCGACGATCTCAGCGATGTTGCGGTATGCTCCCGTGTAGTTGTTACCGAGGAACCGTATCACGTGGGCAACGCTCAGGTTTTAGTGGAGGAGGCAGGCAAGAAAGGCATAGGCCTTGCGGGTGCTGAGGGATTCTTGCGTTGCCCAGTCCAAGTTGTACTCGGCTAGCCAGAGAAAGTCATGGTCGTGTAGGTGCACGCAGGTGCACAGGAGATGCGAGAGCAGTGGGTGGCACCGGTTGAGAGCGAGGATGTCCGTAGGTTCGAAGTAGCCGGATTTTACAAGCAGCTTGGTTGAAGGAGTGGTTGGTGCTAGGGCGCCCGAAGGATGACCAAAGCAGCGTGCTCGGCACAGGGGCGTTGTGGCGGTCGCGTCATTGGTGCTGGTGTCATTACCCGGCGGAAAGCGAAGGTAGCGGTCGTAGAAACGACTTACCGAGGGAGGCGGCGGTGTGATCGAAGTCCGTGTGCCCGAGGTATTTCTTGTTGAACTCCTCGAGGTGGTGCATGTCTTTGGTGGACGAGATGCGGGGTCTCGCACTGAGGGCTGAAGGAGGCGGCAGGTGCCCGTGGTTGGTGGGGGACCGGCGAACAAGCGGCGAGGTGGGTTGCCAACGGTGCGTCCTGGTGGGCCGGGAGCAGGCGTTGCTAAAGGCGGGTCGGGGTTGGTCGCCAGCGTGGTATCTGGCGGCGGCCGAAGAAATAGAGTGGAAAACATCATTGGTATAACTAATGATTTTCGATGTTAGGCGCAAGTAAAGACTAGCTATTATAGTTAGGCTTATGATTTTGTACACTTCCCTGCGGTTGCGCTGGAGAGTGGGCGCAGATAGTTCGCGGTGCGGGGCGGAGACGTTGGCGGGTTCGACCACCTTACGGTTCCAGTCAAGGGCTGGCGTCTTGTTGATAAGGGCGGACCACTTCGCGAAGGTCCTGTCCAGCCACTTGGAGATGTCCAGATCATGGATCATCATGCAGGAGAGCACCGCTGGGCAGCTGCGACCGATGCGCTGGCGGGCTGCACAGAGGCGGAGGAGGGGAGTAGCTTCACTGGCGGTCGGCATCATGTCTGACCCGGTGTACGAGAGTGCCAGAGAGGTTGTCAGGGGACGGTGTGGAGTCCCGGGTTTTCAGTGCGCTGGCGCAGGGTCAGGTGTGACGAGGCCCGTTCCGGCATTGTCATTGCTGGCAGCACGTTTTGCGCTCTTGTCGAGCTTGGACTTGGCGGCCTTTGAGTCGGAACCACTGCATTGACGGATCAAACCCATGGCGACCGGATACGTACTGCAGGCGCGGGAAAAGATGGATGACATGGTGGAAGAGAAGCCGGAGCGTACGCGCAGGCGGAGGGAAACGGCGAAAACCTTTTGGGAGGGTGTTCGCCTAGAGGAAGCTAGCGTTTCGATTGGTCTGGTCGGTCAAGCAATCGAAGGAGAGGATTTGTGAGGACATGAGTGTCCTCGCAATGATGTGCATTATAAGATGGCGGTGTGTGTGGTGCTCCAGCGCCTTTTATAGATCTTACAGGCAAGTGAAGACAGTCTGTACTGAGTAGGGTAGCGTTGTACGTAAGGGTATGGAGGTCCTACATCCTACGTCCATCTAGTGTAGTCCTTAGCTGGCTACAGGTAGGGCAATACGACGCGTGTGCAACTAGGCAGCTGTCTTAGCAGCTGGCCCGAGTCTATCAAGGACATAATATCATTCAACACATGGTCTGAAATTATTTGTTTTCTGCTCAATCCGTTAACTTATTGTAGGCAGGAGAGGAGAGAAATAAGGAGATGGCATCTGTAAAGGGAGCAACAGACCCTGTCATTGATTAAGCATGACATTCTAGTATGATAACTGCATCCCTTTTGAAATGACTCATTTTTTCTATTTTCACTTGAGAACAAGAAAAAATCAACCAAGACGACAAAGACGAAGGATTTGCAAAATGGAGTGAGTGATATAACCACTATCATGTAACATATTTTCATATAGGACATTTCATCATTCTTGTGTTTGATATCTCGTGAGAAGGCAAAGAAGAATGTGTCAGAAGTTCAGGTTAGTGCAATCAATGACTCCAACTATAGTCCTAGAAAGAGATGCTGATTAATATTCACTGCTTTTCCTTTGTACTTTTCAACAGACATCTGACAAGATAAATGAGAAATTACTAATCATTGTGAGTGTAAGAAACAGACATAATATCATTCAACACATGGTCTTGAATCATTTATTTTCTGCTCAATCTGTTCACTTATTGCAGGCAGGTGAGGAGAGAAGCAAGGAGACGGCATCTGTAAAGGAAAAGGTGAGCAACATACACTGTCATTGATTAAGCATAAAATTCTAGTATGTTAACTGCATCCCTTTTGAAATGACTCCAATATTTAAGGTGTTGAACAATAAAACCGACATTGGCCGCAGAAAGAAAGAAGAGGTCAGATCTGAATTTGAGAGCATCACCAAATGACTGTTAGATTCACAAGCTACTTCCTAATGTCATCAAAATGTCATTCCTTTGATACAGGTAAGTTTTTGGTACATGAGGTGAATGAGTTCTGTCAGACTTTTTTATCTATCCCTGTTATTCATAAGATACAGGTAATTGGGAAGGAATACATGGGGAAGGACTGGAGAACTATCACATTTAGACGGGATCATTCTATTCAATTGAAAACGAACGCTTATTGTGTATTCATTTGCTAGAGAACAAACCTTCCAGGGAAATGCCAACATGCAGTTTGTCACAAATGCCATGAGGAACATTCAAACGCCCAGAAGAGATCAAGAGGTGGTATTTCAAGTGAAAGGGAGTTGATGATGTCTTGTCATCATGAGCTACGCAATCTGCAGCTATGTGGTGACATTTGGTGGTGTACCAAAGATAATATTGAACGTCAACATTGGTTTGAGCGTGCCAAGGGTTGTGCTTTCTGTGAGAGGATGTTCATTGTAGGGGATTTGTGAGAGGGATGAGAGAAGGGGGGTGTTCTGCTTTAATGAGTGGATGAGTGTGCTTTTGAGTGTGCTTTGGGGCAAAAATCTAGTCCAACAAAAAGTAATTTCTCTAAAAGAATGATTTTTGTTGAAACAGAGGAGGTACATTATTCAAAATGAGATTTCTAATCAAAAGTCGATTTTGTACGAACAGAGGAAAAATGATTCTCAACAGCGCTACTCCTACTAGAACTGCCGCGCACTGGTGCACGGTCGCTGTTAGTAAATCTGTTAGTAAGGATTTAGGAGTCAATCATTTCGATCTCGATCAACTCTGTTAGCTAAAACATTAGCAAAAACGGATGTTGTTAGTTAGACTGTTAGCAAGCGGGTCAAAAGGCTAGATAGGACAGAGGTCTCGAACTTACTAACAATTTATCTAACAGTTTTGATTTTTCACGAACTAGTGAGAAAAATGCCCCAGTATAACTCCTACATACGATTTTTTAGCAAGAGATAATTTGTCACTAACAGTCTTGCTAACACCTCGTTTGCAGTGTATAACTCCTTATAGTTTGGCCCCTAACTATAGATTCTAACTATAAGTCAACTATAGGTTGCAGCTAACACCTCGTTTGCAGTGTCAAGTGAGTTGACAACAGATGCTTCTTTGATATTGATTTTCTTTTTCCAAGATCTACCCTTCCCTTCGCCATTTGCAATGTCATAGGAAACGAATCAAATACGGTAACACTAATGCATTGTGTCTGAAAACTGATTCCAGTGCATTGGAGGGCAGTGACGAATCTTTCATGAATTCATTTTGGCAGAACACTGTAGAATCTGATATACAAACCAGAATCATGGAATTTGCAGATACAAGGATGGGGGGAGTGTCCTTGCTTTCACAAACTTCCAAACAATGGGACAAAATAGTCAACCAGGATCCCCACACAGCCAACCCCATATGGCACAGAATTGCAAAGAAATATTATGGGGGCAATAGACGACACCTCCGGCGCTTAGAAATTATGGATTCTGTTTGCAGACATGAGGAAAACACACAATGGCGACAACTGCTCTTCCTCAACAGGAGTCCAACCCTTAACATTTTTTCGGGAGAAATGGGTCCCTACCTTAAGTTGCTTAAATGGATATTAGCTCGGAGGCCATTGATCCCTACGGCTTGCTGTTGTGGAAAGAAGGAATTGTAGAATGTAAGGTATCAGCAAAAGAGTACTGGCACGGTCTTGGGGTTGTTCGATATTGCCCTCACCGACAGGAGCATCAAAGAAAATTTCAAGGACATGATTTTTTGGGTGCATTACTTCGATCATGACTACACCATCGCTAATTTTGAGAGTGAATGTAGAATCATCCATTGATGGCTCCATGTGTTCAGCTTTCTGCATAATGATTTCTCAATTGACCCACCAGAAGCTTATGACAATCAGGGGTTGCATGAAACATTACGGTGACATTGATAGATTGTTATAGACATGGATGAAAACGTGTCCTGTTCTTGGGCTCTAGGACAATTGAAGAAGATACTTCCCTTCATGCTGACATTGATATCATGGAGTGGCAAAATTCTGGATGGTGGGACATTTCTGCAGAAGAGGGTGTTATAACCAATGTGCATGACTTGAATTCATGTTTATACAAATGAAAATTGTGTTCTTTAGATGTCAATGAAGAAATGAATATGTTTAAGAATTATAGGTATTAAACACCATTAGATAATACTCTAAACCTTATATTTCCTGTATTCGAAATTTATGGTGATTTGTAGGTACTTCTCTGGAGTAACAATCCATTGGAAACCAACTTTGTCAGCTATCACAACTCCTGCCTCATTGTACAGATTCTATTGTCTAAGATAAGCACTCCTCGAAGGTCAGTATTCTCTTCTGAGAACAAGGAAGTGCCAACATACCTGTGTCATTGTGGACACGACAACTTCTGCATATTGCTGTCCATAAATTTATTTCAATGCCATGCCTAAGCATCAAAAAATAGTCTTTGTAAGTATCCCTCAATTCTGAACAATCTCATATGAATATGTAATGAGGACTGAGCTTCGCTTCAGCATACCACATGTTTAGACGCCACATAACAGGAAACGATTTGATTCCTTTTCCAGCATTTTCCTTGAAGCAAACAAAAAGACTATCACTGACGTCAACCAAGCCACCAACAAATATCTTCTGATCTAATATCATGTTTGGTTCCCGTCAATTTCTTCCCCTGGTATAAATCCTAACATTATTTGTTCTTCCATTAGCTTTGCAATTGTCAAATGGGTTGCCCTGATTGAGATAATTCAATGTTTTTGTTTGTAGTAACTTCACAAGTAAAGAGAGGAGGTGAGAAGTTCGATATCGCATTGTTGATATTTCTGCCTTCACACATTTGACAAAGGTTTTATCCTCTCCCTCCCAGATTCCGTGAAGTGGCCCATACATTTTTATGGTGGACGGGCAGTTAAGAAGTCTGAATAAATTGGATTAATCAGCATAGAATGGACAACACCCAGCTTCTTTGAAGTGCTCTGAGAAATCCTTGCAACTGGAAAGGAGCATCCTGATAAAATGATCAATCCTATTTGTAGATGCGAAACCAACATCGCAAAACATGTTTGATATTTAGCAAAACCACACAACTCACATGCACCTGAAGGAAGCAATAACACCATTTTATTGTGTTGGGTAAACGACACCAGACATACCGTCTAAATCAGCAAACTGAAACAAGGATATCCAAGTGAATGCTAGGCAATGATCGGACTGCCAATTACCATGACAAATATCATTCTTTCCTTCTCCCGAAAAATGCATTGGAAGACACCAGTCAATTGACACTTTGTTTAAAGCCTATGTTGCCATCCTTGCATTGCCTGGGTAAGTTTTCGCCAAAAGGTGCCCTGTGCAGTTATCTTTCCACTGAGAATTATATTTTTGGTTTGATCAATCAATGTCTTTTCCACACCAAGGAAGCACATGTGCATGGGCATCAATGGAAACATATTGAGTTCAATGTGAAGGTCTTTAAAGTAAAGCCCTTGAAGATTTCAGGATACATATCAGATTCAACTATAGGCTGCCCTTGTCTCATAGTCTTCATGATCTTATCGTTCAACCCTGCATCCGGTCCCAGCACTTGCATGTACTTTTTGGCTCATTTCAATGCACCTGGTTGTCCTTTGTTCTCACTGTACCAAACTTGAAGATCTTTGAGAGAATTGGTTATTAATTCAAATGACAACTCCACCATACCAACATTAGTGATATCACTGCCGGGAGGGATTGGATACTTATTCCCACGTTCAACATTTGACCACCAATCTGAACAAGTTTCACATTGTCTGACTGATGTATTCCTTGATTCATCCAGAAGAATGTTCATCCTTTGAATCTGACATTGTGCACAAGATGGAGTTTTGACCTTGTCATACATGGATGAATGCCCAAATCTCTTGGTGTAAGTTCCTTTTTGACAAATTGTGGTGTTCAAACACCGTTCTGGGTAATCATTGCTCACTAATTCCAACAAAGCAACAGTTGGAATGATTTGTTTGTCCTTTCCCCGGTACCGCATTGTCACTTGTCGCAGCTCCAACAATTCTTTCAAGAGCAAGACTAATATTTTTGATCATTAAATGTTTTGAAGCAATAAGTGTAACGTAGAGTTTGGTCTTTTGGCCCCCTCAATTTCACAGTTCACAGTTATAACTTGAAGAGAATTGAATTGGATGTTGCCTTTCCGCGTTGTGTGCTTCAAAACTGTCGACCAAACTTCGGGCGTAACAACACGAGTGTCTTTGGGTATGCTGGGGTTGTTCGTCATCATCTCCTTGACATAGCTATGTGCTTCTTGTAAAAAGTCACAATGTGGATTGTCGTCATTTAACAATGAGCATGTTCCATTCCCTCCTTTGACCCAGTCTTCTTCAAATCCTGCTCTATAGAAGTAGCAATCATATCCAAGTGCAAGAAAATGATTTAGAATCTGATTTGCTGGTATGTGTGCAAAGGAAGTTTCTTTTTCAGTACCAGAAGACAAAGTTTTGACTGAAGGAGTTGACATAGGAAGATTTCGCATAATGGATTTTGATCCATCTAGATATTTCGATCGAACTTCGTTGTAGATTGTTACCCTAGGGCACTGTGGCATTTTCAAAGGATGTACCTCCAGGTCATTCCTAATGCCCGTGAGAATGCTCCCAATAATACCCTGCATGACGGATTCCAGAATGATGGGCGACATTGCAAAGATAAGTTGCTTCTCCAATGATTGAAAACGTCTATTATTGGTTGACTGGAGGAGCTCATCACTGTCAAGTGATGTGTGCTCTAGCATGCTGCATATTTTGATAGATTCACTTCTGCTTGAGTTGTAGTGTATGATTGTAGAAAGCAGGTGAAAGTACATCTCCGCATCGCTTAGACTGAGGTTGAGGGAACTTGTCTATGTAAAGGGACCTAAAGCAAGCATAAAAACTTAGTAGGAAGTACTTATATTATTTAATTTAATCGCAACTAAAGAGATGGCATTACATGATCAGACAGGTTATGGTACGATATCTGATGAATTTTTTTGTCTTCTGTGTGACAGTACGTTTTTATTGTGTTTTATGCAGCAACGTACTTGTTGAAAATAAGTCGTGCTACCTCGGAAATAGTCTTATTTCTCGGAAAAGGCTTATATCTTGGCAATAGCACTATAAATAAGACTATTTCCGAGATATAAGCCTTTCCGAGGAATAAGCCTATTCCCGACTGCTATGTGAATATTTACTATTCCTACGTAGACATGCCTCTTATTTCCAAAAAATAAGCCTTCTCCGAGAAATAAGACTATTGCAGAGAAATAATACTATTTCCGAGACTTGGTAATAGTCTTATTTCTCGGCAATTGTCTTATCTTGCGGTGATTGTCTTATTTGTTGTGTATTGAATTTATTAAGCCATTTCTGCATGAACATGAGTATTCCGGCAATGTTGGTCATGTTAATATTCATTTATTAAGTTCTGAAACACTCACTATCATGCTATTGACGCATAATTGCATCAAAATAATCGTCTTTTATGGATTTATTGCACTTGTTAATAGTTTCCATTATTATTATATTATATTATATGAATGGGCAAGTTCCCTCAACCTCACTGTGGAACCCTGACTTTTGAGTAGGGTCAATAATAGCTCAAAAAATAATCCCCTTCAATCCAGTTCTATCATTGTGCTAGTTGATAAAAAAATCTTGGCTTGCTGGGGCCAATTGTTGTCTGCAGTAAAAAAACCTCTGCTTTGAATGAATTTGGCATCTCTATCATGCCGACAGCATCTTCTTTGGATTCTAAGACATCAAGATGACATCCGAACTCCGACCCTTCATTGTCAAACTGCACGAGCCTCATTGAATCGTTGCTGGCATGACTATCATATCTACTATCTACGTCCAAGTGATCTCTAATATCTAATTCCAAGTGATATTCGGGATCATGCATTATTGGGACACTAGTGATATCAAATTCCAATTGTTCGTCCGGATCATTCAGGATTGGGGCACCAGCGGGTTGAACAGTTTCCAAAGCGATCCCCTTTGAATAGCAAGGAAATGAGCAAGAGAATTACCGGGGGAAGACAGGTGATTCACATGGTAAAAGGGAGCGTTTTCAAGGTATTTCAAAAAACAGCCTCAAAGCCGGAACCAACGGGGAGAGGATTATGCACATTGAGGCCTTGAGTTACTTACCTGGTGCCCGGTGGCTGATTATTATCTGACCTTGCCAAACTGCTCATCCATTCAAAATAAAAGAGGCAAATAGGTGCATAGTCAAGATATCAGGGAAACAGGAAAAAAAGCCCAAACGGGACGGGCAGAGGATTACGCACATTGTGGCACCATTCTCATGCTTACCTTCCACCGTGATTTGTTATCCCCTTTGAATTGCAAGGAAATGAGCAGGAGAACCACTGGGGGGATGAATAATGCACGAGGCCAAAAGGAGCGTAGTCAAGGTATTATGAAAGACAGCTTCAAAGCCGGATGTGACGGGGAGAGGATAATGCGCATTGAGGCCTTCCGTTACTTACCTGGCACCCAGCTGCTGTTTCTTATCTGACCTTGCCAGTCAATTCAGAACCACAGCTAGTTTGCCAGGCAAACAACATTGTTTGGGATATTCCCTTTTCAATGGTTAGACTGTTCCCATTGCCCAATTGATGCAATCCATTTTATTTGGCACGGGTAGGGAAAAATGAATATCCAGTTTAGCTTGGGGAAATCGACGTTGCTTGGGGTGGCCCCAATTGTGTTAATGGAAGCAAAACAAGACTCTGTGTTGCTTTATGGTGACCTAGGTTCTTTCTTTTTTGGTCAGACATGCATTTTATAAGCCTGAAACATTTATTAAAATACAAGTATTGTAAGTGTTTCTTTGATTACAGAAAATGCTTGTATATATATTTGGGAATCAATAAATATACCATTCCTTGGAAAGAGCAAGTCTCAGCTTATAATTGTAGTTATGGTCGAGGGACCTATAGTTGTGATTTCTATCCTATAAGTCAACTACGCCTGTCGGTAGAGTCATAGTTGAGCTCTCCGAACTATAACCACTACTATATTTTCGGTAGCAGTGCCATATCTTGTTCACACAGTTTACAACTTAAAATTCGTGCAAATATTAATGACCCCACATGATGAATTGAAACAGCCCATTTCATTAGTTATTGAAAATGGTCATTTTCGCATTTAGTTTGATAGGAGAAACTCCAAGGGCCTTTTTATTGAAGCTAAAAGAACTCAAAGGGAGTTACCTGTTTATGGAACCGCCCGCACCCCGTTTATGGGGACAAAAATGCGGACAGAGCGACGCTTTTTTGAAATAGTCATCCGGGGAGTATATAGGTAGAGGATAGTGGTAGTTCCAGACAAGATACTATCATGGTACTGTAGAGGTACTATCAGAGTACAAGTACTCGCTCGAACGGAGCTCAGATAAGTCTTTGTAGTGTAGTAAAGAATAGTGGTTTTCATATAAGTGATGATGTCGGATTTTTGAGAGTTTTCATTTGGGGTTAGCCCTATTGACTTTCGTCTACTTTCCAGTACAGAGTTGTATAACTTGGGGATGTTGGAGGTGACAGAGTGTTTTGTTTGTTTAGTCTTTGTTGTCCACATCCCCTGAGTTTCATTTGTACTTTTATAGTATTGGTGTCTTTGATTGTGTAGTTTGGGTTGTTCGTCATTGGGCTATGTGTTGGAAGATTGTGACATAGGCCAAGAATCAGCCTTTTTTGTACCCCTGGGTACAAAACCTAAATGGAGCATTCTCAGGACTCCCCAGTAGGAGAGTCCACCTCCCGATGACATGGACTCCCCAACATGGAAGTTCAGAACCCCAAACAAGAGAACACCCTTGAGGAAGATCTAAGCATCTATCAGAAGGGTATGAACATACCATATTGTGTAGAAACTTACACAATGATCGTTTGCATAGTTTGGATTGTAATGCAGTTCCACTGCCTTTCCATCCTCACAATAATCACAAATATAGCTCATAAAATCAAATCTTCGACACCTGTTGAACCTACCTATAATTTTCGTGTGATATTTTTTTCGACAATTTTTGGCTCAGGTCAGATTGAGTGGTATGCAGTATTACTTTGTTGCCTTTGTCAAGGCTGGTTGATTATGCATTTTTCAAAAATGGTGTCAGAACTTTCCAGCTCATTGTAGTTCTTTGAGTGAGAATTTATTGCAGTGGATAGTGACACAGTTTGTAATTATTAAATCAGTACACACATAATGGGAGTAGTGTTATTGCTTTGGGGTTGATCATTTTCTTGTGGGTATGTTGATTCTGCAGATTGGGGTAGTTATGGAATATTGCAAATGAATTCCTGCATTTCTTTGTGTGAAGACTTTGTCTTTGTTGTAAAATTCTTGGCATTGTCAGGGTTATATGATCAGTGCTTTATGGTTGAATTTTTTTGGGTTGTTTGTGTCATAGCTTGTTTGGATGGTGGTAACATGATAGAAATTTTGTTGTTCCTTGGTTGGTGTGTAGTCATCTTGGGTTAGAGCTACCATGCACCGTTTGCTGTTGCTATTTATGTTTGAATTATCATATACGTTTGTGAAATAGTGTTGTGACTTTGAGTTATTGGAAACATTTGCTTCTGACCATGTTGTTTGAGCAGAGAGGTGTAAGATGGGACATTGAGACTGATGAGATGTACTAGTTTGTGTTGTCTTTCTCTTTGTGGACTCTTGCCATCGTCTGCACAGTACTGTCTTCACTGATTTGTGACCTCTAGTTTTGGGGTTAGGGGTGTGTGTCATTGTGTAGCACACTTATCATGTTGTTTCTGTTGGTGTTGGGTCAGTAATATGGTGGCATTGTTATGTAGACAAAGTAGTGTTATTGGTATGTGGACATTTCAGTGTTGGGATGGCAGTATTAGCTTTGTAGTTCTACTTAAGTGTAGTTTTTAAGCAACCATTTTGGTATGTTTCATATGATGTTTATTGGTGTTTGGTGTGATTTTATTGTTGTTGTTGTGTTGCTAGAACATAGGCTATAACTTATGTATGTGAGCAGGGGGGTGTAGTTCCTTTGTGATTTTTTTGTTGAGAAGATGTAGCGGATTTGGTGAAGCTCTGACATCAGACTCGTTTGCTTTGGTGGTGTAGTGCTCTATTTGTCTGGTTGCCATGTTGATGTGTGAGTGTGTCTGCTTTGATACTGAACTGAATTTGCTTTTTGTGTGGATATCACCTGGATGCATACATTTTTATTAGATGGTTCTGCTATCGTCATGCAGAGGATTTAAGCTACTGCACCTTGTTTGTTTTTGATTAAATCAGTCATTTTGGCATTTGCTTATAGTGTTGCTGTCGGGTGTGCTAAGGTGGTGGTGGTGTGAGATCATGGAGTAAGAAGCATCCGTTGCCATCATAGATAAGACAAAGTTGATTTGACGAAACCATGATATCACTCCGTTTTGTATTGGTGAGTCATAGCTCTATTTCTCAGGTCTTGAAGTATGAGTCATAATTGAGTCTGATTTTATAGTGATTTTTTCTAGTCTACATGTCAGGTGCAATCCCATTTCACCTTATTACTGTTTTTGATTTTCAGAGATATGTAGAGATTTCATTGGGTGTAGTTCGTTGAGCAGTTTAGGACTGATTATGCTGAGTTACTCTTAGGTGCATGAGTAGATGTAGAATTGTGTGCGGTTGTGTTGCACAATAACAGTTTTGAGGACTTAGTGAATTCATTGCATCACAATTGGAGGTTGGTTTAAGGACATCTGTTTTGGCAAGTTCTTAGTGTAGGTGTTAGGTGTCATCGTGTGTTGGTGTTGTTGAAGCATGACTGCACCATCATATAGACAGCAATAGCTTGCCACAGATTTTTGCAGGGGGTCCAATAATGAGTATAGATGAGACGATGTTTGACAATATGAAGTTTATTCATCAGTTTTTAGATAACATGCAAGCTTAGGTGGTACATGATCATTTTGATATGTACTATTCGTACTTAAGTAAATATATACATTTACAATTTTTGAGTAAAATACACTGATTTATCTTGCAATTCCCGTGAATGACTGGAATTCCGATATAAAAAATGATGTCGTGACACCTAATAGAGAAAAATCCACCGAATTATCTTGCAATTCTGGTCATTCACCGGAATTGTGACATTAATGATGTCGTGACAACTAATCAAGCAAAATTGTCCAATTTATCTCGTGAATCCAGTCATTCACAGGAATTACGATGAGGGAAGCCAAGCTCATGAAATAATTCAGTTTATTCCGTAATCCCAGTTGATCGGAATTACAGAAATGAAACAGGAAATTCTGGAATTTCATCTGTTAAACTCTCGTAATTCTCGTGCCTGACCGAAATTACGAGAAAATATTTGTGTAAGTTATGTTTCAACAGGAATTGGGGGGAATATTACCTGTTAATCTTGCAATTCTGGTCAGTGGAAAAATTACAAGAATTGCGCATGATATACCTCTCATACTCATCACTGTAAGTAAATTCTGCTTGTGGGTAATTTGATATAAGTCTGTGTAGTGTAGTAAAGTATAGTGGTTTTAATATAAGTGATGATGTTGGATTTTTGAGTGTTTTCATTTGGGGTTAGCTCTATTGACTTTGTCTACTCTCCAGTACAGAGTTGTGTGACTTGGGGATGTTGGAGGTGACAGAGTGTTTTGTTCATTTAGTGTTTATTGTCCAAATCCCCTGAGTTTCATTTGTACTTTTGCTGTATTAGTGTCCTTGATTGTGTAGTTTGGGTTGTTTGTCATGGGCTATGTGCTACATGATTGAGTGGTATGCAGTATTACTTTGTTGCTTTTGTAAAGGCTGGTTGATTATGTATTTTTCAAACATGGTGTCAGAATTTTCCAGCTCATTAATGTAGTTCTTTGAGTGAGAATTTATTGCGGTGGACAGTGATGTAGTTTGTACTTATTAAATCAGTACACACATTTTGGGAGTAGTGTTATTGCTTACAATGACTTTTACAGTGCTTGAAAATGTACTTGAGTCTGATAGACAGGCCAAGGCGATCCCAAAGGCATTTTAATAATAAATTCCGCCATGATTTCCTGAGTCCAACTGATAGCATCCTCATCCATTTCATAGATTGCCTCACTAGTTCATTTCAGATTTTCATCTTGCTCACATGTTGAGTCTCCGGGAAGAATCACATTGTAGACAGAGTCATTGTCAACATATTAGTTGATAAAGTGAGAAAAGCAGCTGTATTTCACTGTATCCAGGATTCAGATAAGTTGGGGATGACTCTTTACACAACTTCCTTGAATTTCCTATTTGTGATCATACTTGAAGTCACATTCTGTGCATCAGTTGACGATTTCTACTGTTTGATTGAGAAATTGTGACATCACTCAGTGTCACTTCATGGCAATTGTGTTTGTCAAGTTATTACCGGTGGTTGATAGGATTACCAGTGATTAAAAATGCTTGCATATGATTGTCAGTTATTAATAGTGGATGCAAGAAGTTACAAGTGGTTGCCAGTGGTTGTAGGTAATTAATTGCCAGTGAGTGCTGGTGGTTGCCAGTGGTTGCAAGCATAGCCAGTGGTTGCAAGTGGTTACAAGGGGTTGCCAGTAGGACTGTGGTTGCAGGTTTGAATGCAAGTGGTTGCAAATTGTTCCAAAAGGTTTTGTTGCAAGTGGATGCAAGTGTTACTGGTGGTTGCAAGTGGTTGCAATGGGTTGCAAGTGGTTGCCGGCTGTTGTCACTGGTTGCAAGCTGTTACTATCTGTAGCAGATTGTTGCAGATGGATACAAGTGGTTGTAAATTGTTGCCAGTGTTGCAAAGTTGTTGGAACTGGTTGCAAGTGGTTACAAGTTGTTGCAAGTTGTTGCCAGTGGTTACAAGTGGTTGCAAGTAGTTACCATTGGTTGCAAATGCATGGAAGTGATTGGAAGTAGTTGGCATTGGTTGCAAGTGGTTGGAAGTGGGTGCAAGTGGGTTCAAGCAGTTTCCATTGCTTGCCAATAGTTGCCAGTGCTTGCCAAGGTTTCCAGTGGGTGCAACTATTTCCAAGTGGTTGCCAGTGATTGCGAGTCATTGCGAGCGGTTATGGGTGGTTACCAGTTGTTACAAGTGGTCCCTTGTAATTAGAAGTAGTTGCTAGGTGTTGCCAGTTGTTACTAGCAGTTGCTAGTTGTCAAAAATGGTGTGAGTGGCTAACAGAAAAAGGCCAGTGACTGCCAGTGACTGCCAGTGCTTCAAGTGGTTACAAATGGTTGCCCGTGATTGTCACTGACTGCATGTGGTTGTCAGTTGATGCCTGGATTTGCCAGTGATGGCAATTCCTAGCCAGTGGTTTCAAGTCCATGCTAGCGGTTGCATAAGGCTGCAAGTGGATGTAAGTGTTTGGAAGGGGTTCTCAGTGGTTGCCAGGAGTTGCTAGCGGTTGCTAAGGGTTGCAAGTTATTTCAAATCATTACACGTGGTTAAGTGCTGGCAAGGAGCTGTCAAGGGCTGCTTGTGGTTGCAAATGGGTGCAAGCTGTTGCAAATTGTTTCAATTGGGTGCCAGAGCTTGCAAATGGTTGCAAATTATTACCAGTAAATGCAAGTGGTTGCAAGTTGTTTCCAGTGGTAGCCAGTTGTTGCCACAGGTTGCCAGTGTTGGCTAATTAGTGCTCTCAAATTGTTGCAAGTGGCTGCAAGTGGTTGCGAAGGGTTGCCAGTGGTTGCAAATTGTATTGCAATTAGTTGCCAGAGGTTGTAAGTGGTCACAAAATTTCTTACCAATGGATGCAATGCACATTCTTGCCAGTGCTCATCAGTAGTTGCATGTGGGTGACAGTAGTTGCCACAGGTTGCAAGTGGTTGCTAATGGCTTCCGGTGGTTGCAAGCGGTTCCCAGAGTTTGCAAGTGCTTGCCAATGCCTGAAATTGTTTGCATGTGATTGGAAGTGGTTGCCACGGGTTGAACATGGTTGCCAGTGGCTACAAGTGCTTGGCTGTGTTTACTAGTTCAGGGGATTACTTGCAATTGATTGCATAAATTGTTGCAGTTGGTTGCCAGCGATTGCAAGTCATTGCAAGTCAGTGCAGATGTTTGCCAGTGGTTACCAGTTATTGCAAGTGGTTGTAAGATGTAACCAGTTGCCGCAAGTAGTAAGACCACTAAAGAAGATTCTTTTTCTTGTGATGCCAACTTTCAATTGACTTTATTTTATATAAGATCTTCTTCAGACAGTCATATTTAACAAAGACATGTCACATTAGTCACAAACACAACAAGATACCATCCCGAGTTGAAGTTGCATAGGTTTTCAAATGCAATAAAATCCGTAGGGGAAGAGTCATAATGACAGTCACCAAGTAACCATGATCAGAGTTTGCATTCAGAAAAACAAGCTTACATCCGGTGTATGTATCAAGAGGAGCGATGTCATCATGTGCAAAAAAAGGAATGAAGAGAGGTGGTATGATGGATTAGCGTGTTTATTATCATGAGCATGGTGAGAATCACGTAACAACAACAACTTACTCAAAATAATGTTTTGGGTGGAAAATCGTGTTTTTCGTAGGTATGGGATGTGAGACTTGTCGAGGTCCAAAATTTATTAGCACTTGCAATGACCAAAAATTCAAGATACAGAGTATAGTACTGTAGGAGTGAAATAATTGTTGATATTGTACCTGCCCCTGATCGTAAGCATTTAAAAATGAGAACAGCAAAATGGGCCCTTTGTGACTCTTGTGAATAAATTTAATCACTATTTATTAAAGAAAGATTGAAGAAGACCGTAATGTTCCCTTTAAATTATCTAAATTACAGTAACTGAATGTAATAAAAAAATTATGTATTGGCCTGTACATCTATTTCAAGTTGCCATGACAAGAAAAAGTCTTTTTGTGTCGCCTTATTACATACATAAATAATATCGGTTGTCATCTGCACTTGTGTTCTTTGTTATTTTAGGTAGCTTGTCATCGTTGGGGAGTCCCCTTGTCACATCATAGAACCACTCGTTACACTCGTGGTTCAACGTGATGTGACAAAGACTCCACCTTGATGACAAGCTACCAAAAATAGTAAGAAAGCTCGTGCAGATGACAACTGTGGTATTATTTATAGTGGCCAGTGGTTGCTGGTGTTTCCTGTGGTTACCAGTGTTTGCCACTGGTTGCTCAAGATTTCCCGTGGACATGTTTGCCAATGGTTGAAAGTGATGATGGCAAGTGGTTGCAAGTGGGTGCAAAGGGGTTTCAAGTGGTTGCAAGTGGTTGGCATTGGTTACTTGATATTAAAAGTGGTTGCAAGTGTTTCCAGTAGTAGTTGTCAGAGGTTGTCAGTAGTTGCAAGTGGTGACATGTGGCTCACAAGAACTGTCAGTTGTAGCCAATGGTTGCAAGTGGTTCCATTGGTTGCCAGTTGTTGCTAGTGATTCACATCGTTGCAAGTGGTGGTTGCCTGTGCTAGAACTTATCGGAAATCAGCATATTATGGATGTCACATGTACTTATCCAAAGGTATGGTACCGTAACGATATTATTACGGTGTATAATGATGATGTTGCGGAGTGCATGCGCATTAATGTGACAGTTCTCAATCGAATCCATGACAGAAACCACACACCGTTGCATTTTTTAACTGAATTATTTGTATTCATTATTAGATATAATAATATGATCTAGAAATTCTAAATAATTGCCCACCACTAGCAACCACTTGCAACCTAACACCAGTACTCCTATCAACCACTCTCAACAACTTGCACCAACTTGCACCCACTGCACCCACTGCACCCACTTGCATCAACTAGCAATCACTAGAGCAACCACAAGCAACCCCCTGGATCCCCTTGCAACCACTTGCAACAGCTTGCAATTATTTGATACCACTTGCAATCATTTGAGACCACTGGTATGGACTTAAAACCAATGGCTAGTATGTTCAACCACTGGCAACCACTGGCTAGGGACTTAGGGGGAAATCGCATGAAAATCAATAACAATCAAATTCTCTAGTATCATATGCTTATCGTATGATGTTATGATAAAAAGAGAATTACCTAGAGTCGCACTGATTGTGATCAATTTGCGGGCTGTATTAATTTTGTACATACCTTAAAGAGGCATGTGCAGTTGCGCTATGGGATTTATCTCAGAATAATTGCTCTCGTTCTTTGTGCGATCCACTTCTCAAATAATTCATGGTAAAGAAAGATAAAATGTACCTAAAAGAGTACCATGTACTGAAACTGAGCGTACATTGGAAAGTACAAAGTACCTCCGAAAGTACAAAGTTCCTCCAAAAGTACCAAAATGTACTTTCGGATGAACTTTGTACCTAACTTTGATTTCTCGTAGAAAATATAATGATTCCTAAATAGATATGTACTTTTGAAGGTACTTTGTACTTTGAACCATCGAAAGTACAAAGTACCTCCGAAAGTACCTCTGAAAGTTCTTCCGAGAGTAACAAGTGTTGGAACCTGTTATGGTGCCATTGGTTGCAAATTGTTGCACATGGTTTCAGATGGTTGCCTGTGGTTGCCGGTGGTTGCCAGTGGTTTGATTGGTTGCCAGTGGTTTGATTGGTTGCCCAAGACTGCCAAGGCTTGCACAGCAACTTCCTGGAAAACCTGTTTTTTGGCAATAAAATGTATCCAAGTAACACCAAGTGGTCTTTTTTTCTCGGAACGGAGAAAAAATACTCCGCACGACACGCAGAGAAGACTCTGAGAATCCAGGACTACCTGGCTTTGGTGAAACCAAGTGACACCAAGAGGAAACCGAGTGACGCCAAAGTGAAACCGAGTGACGCCAAAGTGAAACCGCGTGACACCGAGTGACACCAAGTGACACCGAGTGACACCAACTGAAACCGAGTGACGTAACACCGAGTCAAAGTGACACCAAGTAAAACAAAAGACTTGAAATAAGAGCAGTGTAATATGGTTATCTAAATAAGTCAAATTTAGACGAAACGTGTGACACCAAGTGAAACCGAGTAACAACACGTGAAACCGAATGACACCGAGTGGCGTGACACCGAGTGGCGTGACACCGAGTCCAAGTGACACCAAGTGAAACCGAGTGACACCAAGTGAAACCAAGTCACTCGGTTACGCGAACAAGTAAGGCCAAGTCGGAGAAACGGACAAATTTTGAAATTTTTCTTATCCCTAAGTACCCGAACGTGACACCGGGTCACACCAAGTCCGTGGTTTCCCAGAAAGGTGCAGGTGAGATGCAATGGTTGCCAGCCAATGGTCTCTAGTCCTGTCAGTGGTTGCAAGTATTTCCAAGTGGTTGCAAGGAGATGTCACCACCGCCTGCAAGTCCTAGCCATTGGTTGCAAATTGTTCCCAGTCATTGCAAAGGTTGCAAGTGAGCTGCTGCCTCTAGTTGTCAGTACTTGCATGAAGATACATTTGATTTCAAGTGGTTACAAATTATTGTAAGTTGTTGCAAGTAATTGCATTTTGTTTCAAGTGGACACAAGGGGTAACAAGTCTATCCCAGAGGTTGCAAGGAGTTTTGAGCCGAGGCCATTGGTTGCAAGTTGTTGCCATTGGTTGTCAGAAAGTGCTAGTTGTTACAAGTGGTTGCACTTGTTAGAAGAGGTTGGAGAGGCCACACAAGTGATTCAAAGTGTTAACAGGCGCGTGTCAGTGGTTACAAGTGGCTGCAAGTAGGTTTTCATTGATTGCAAGTATTTCTAAGTGATTGGAATTTTTAGACAGTGGTTGCAAATGGTTGCAAGTGATTGCAAGTTGTTGCCAATGGTTGCCAGCTGTTGCCATTTGATGCAAGTGGTGGTTATTTGGGTTCAAGTTGATTCAAGTGGTTGCCAGTGGTTACGGTAGTGCTTGTCATCGTGGTTGCAATTCGAAAAAAAGCCAGTGCTTGCCAGTATTTGCTAGTGGTTGTAAGGATTGCAGTTGCTGCACATGTGCCAGTGATTGCAAGTGGTTGCAAGTTGTTGTATGTGATGACCAATTATTGCCAGTTGTTGCTTGAAATAAAATGTAGTTGTTGCAAGGGTTCCCAGTTACTTCGAGTGGTGACCAGAAGAAGCCAAGGGTTGCCAATTCATCCCCAACGGTTGTGAGTGGCTGCGAGTGGCAGCCCAGGGTTGGAGTTTTCCTTTGTATTTGCCAGTGGTTATCAGTGGTGACAATATCCAGCCAGTTGTTGCTAGAACTCGTGTGTGGCTGTCAGTGGTTTCAGTCGTTACATTTGGTTGCAAGTGAATATGCAAGTGATGTTAAATTTAATTTCAAAGGGTTGCAAGTTGATGCCACTGGTTGTCATGAGTTGCAAGTGGTTGCCAGAAGTTCCCATAGGTTTCAAGTGAATGCAATAGGTGTCCAGTGGTTGCAAATGGTTGCTAATGTTTGTTTGCACCACTGGCATCCATGCCAAGATTGGAGTTCAGTAGATTTTAAACTTCCCTGATACTTAACCCAGTGAATTTCTATTTCATGCTGAACTAAAATGGAAAGAGCACACTGCATAGGTCGCATATATGTGTGTTAGCACAATCAAAGCTAGATAATTAGAATGATGACAGACTAGTAATGATGACAACAATGATTATAATAAAGAATAATTATTATAAGGAAGGGTAAGAAATTCAGTGTTCAATATAATGATCAGCCTCATGGTGTCAAAGCTGAGCAAATCATATGGGGACTTCATTTTCTAAAACTTTACAAACTGGAGGAAGTAAAGGCACAAACCATTGATCGCAACTATGTGGAAAAGAGATTTTGAAATTGGGTTTGGTTCTTCGTTGGGGCTATCTCGTATCAAGAGAATCGAGTAGTAAGTTAATATGTTTTTCTCACAGCTTGACAGTTTTCGCCAACTAATTGATGAGAAGTGTTGTATGTTTTCATTCGTTTTACTTCTGACATCAAAATATTATGTGAGAGGCGATATGATGGAGAAAGTGGAAGCCCCACTTTGATCACCATCAATGAAACAGACATCCCAGTGCGAATAAGTTCAAGAACTATACCGAAAACAAACTTAATGGAAATCGTTGGACGATTGCAGAGGTTTAATCTTTTTCTTCTCGATTTGGAATCTTTGTTGCCCAATATTTTCACTTTGATATTCAATAGTTGAGAGGCAAGCACACTTCGTCGAATTTAAGATTCCTACGAGCGTGGACTCAGTCTTATCGAGCACACTCTCAAGGAGGAAGTATTCCTTCGCAGCATGAAGTAATCTACGCATGGAGCAGCTTCTGTGACTCCTTTCCGTGACAATCTCAAGACACAAATTCCAAAGAAATCAGATAGGAAAACCCATTGACTCGAATGATAATAGGATCAGCCCAGAAAATAGGTTGACGTCCCAAATCCTTGCTTTTGTGTTTCTATGATTTCATGGAAATTTTTACCCCTTTAGTGACAAATGCCTTAAAAGCGCTGTATTAGGACGAAGAAACTCCTTGTATGGCTATACTTGAGTAGATTTTGACCCTAGTATAGCACTTTTTACCCACTTTTAAGCGGACCCATCTTATTCTCCATTCATTTTTAACCACGAGTTTGCCCCCACATCCCTTCAATCCCTCACCGAGCGCCCAACCCCTCCCAAAATGCGTCATCGCCGACAATATCTCGCGGTAATGAAGGCGGTGGAGGAGACTGTCTTAATATACTTTTTGCTTAGAATTCAACGGTGATGTCATAAGATGCCGAAACGCGCTTGAACACGTCGAAATCCAACTTGTCTGGTATATGTGGGTCGTTTCGACACAAGTAGCTATACTTAGGTCGGATTGGCACTAGTACCGGTAAGAGGGTTAAGTTACTACTACTGTTCAATTTTGGAAAATATTGATGAAAGTTGCTTCTATTAGTATTAGCCATAAGATTCTACTCAGACAAAACATCATCATATAATTACTTAGTCACTCTTAGGGATCACTTGAACCAGATTGATTCCAGCTTTGTAAACCGTAAACCTCTCTGGTAGGTTCTTCCCATGTCGGTGTGTTTCCTGTTGCTTAGATACCCATCGTCCAATGAGTGATCATCTCCATATGTCCAGTTCTCGATTTAAGGACATCACAATAGCCATGTATCTCTTTGAAAGCTTCAAGCATGTACATTTTTCTCCCAAACTCCATCTGGTGATTCCCTTTTGGACCATTCTAACCCAATCAACTCGAGTCTCGCAACCAACTTTGCATTCCATTTTGATTCCTTCTATGGATGAACTGTTTATAATCCATTCAGAGTTCAGATGGCCCAGGCCATTTGGTGTGGATTGGGAAAACTACAATGCTTAGGTTGATTGCGTTGACCTAATATGGAGATGCAAGTGGAGATGCAAGTGGTCGTCCATTGAGACACATTACTGCCGCTCCAATGAAGAAACTGTTTGAAATATTAAAGGAGTTACTGATTGGATTTTTAGATTTCCTTACTATTTTGTTATCAACCACTACATATGTATGCTATGCTTTAATCAATATGCATGCAATGGCTTCTTCTTCATTTTACTTCACTGATTGTTGAGTCTGTTTACTAAGATCACAAGTGCAAATTCAGAATCGGACTCCTGTATTTCTGTTCCCAATGTGAATGACCTTGCAGTGATGCATCAAGCTCAAGATCAGAGAAAGGAAATAACTTCACTTGGAATGTTGAAAAAGAGAGACTGGATTATTTAAAGAAGAATGATGCAAACCATGCTCTCCAGGCCAAAGGTAGTCTCGTTGATAACTTTTTCATGAAAATGGAGCTTTTTCAAAACCGCCTTGACGAATTTTGGTTTTTATTGGAATGGGCAGAATTGACAGAAGACTACTGCCCGAACTATAAGGAAAGATCTCTAGCATTACTGTGGCTGAATTTGCTGAGGTGCAGGCTCTGAGCCTTGGAAGTCTTGAAGAAATCACCATGGTTGAAGCCAGAGCAATATCGCCTGATGTTAGGATCAGAATATGTGTGTATTCATGTGCTAAACACCAACAATGAGGTTCTCCATGCCTTAGGAATGGAATGTGGAGAATTTGACACACGCAGCACCCAAAAGCATTTTCCAAAGGAGTTTTGAGCCGAGGCCATTGGTTGCAAGTTGTTGCCATTGGTTGTCAGAAAGTGCTAGTTGTTACAAGTGGTTGCACTTGTTAGAAGAGGTTGGAGAGGCCACACAAGTGATTCAAAGTGTTAACAGGCGCGTGTCAGTGGTTACAAGTGGCTGCAAGTAGGTTTTCATTGATTGCAAGTATTTCTAAGTGATTGGAATTTTTAGACAGTGGTTGCAAATGGTTGCAAGTGATTGCAAGTTGTTGCCAATGGTTGCCAGCTGTTGCCATTTGATGCAAGTGGTGGTTATTTGGGTTCAAGTTGATTCAAGTGGTTGCCAGTGGTTACGGTAGTGCTTGTCATCGTGGTTGCAATTCGAAAAAAAGCCAGTGCTTGCCAGTATTTGCTAGTGGTTGTAAGGATTGCAGTTGCTGCACATGTGCCAGTGATTGCAAGTGGTTGCAAGTTGTTGTATGTGATGACCAATTATTGCCAGTTGTTACTTGAAATAAAATGTAGTTGTTGCAAGGGTTCCCAGTTACTCGAAAGTGGTGACCAGAAGAAGCCAAGGGTTGCCAATTCATCCCCAACGGTTGTGAGTGGCTGCGAGTGGCAGCCCAGGGTTGGAGTTTTCCTTTGTATTTGCCAGTGGTTATCAGTGGTGACAATATCCAGCCAGTTGTTGCTAGAACTCGTGTGTGGCTGTCAGTGGTTTCAGTCGTTACATTTGGTTGCAAGTGAATATGCAAGTGATGTTAAATTTAATTTCAAAGGGTTGCAAGTTGATGCCACTGGTTGTCATGAGTTGCAAGTGGTTGCCAGAAGTTCCCATAGGTTTCAAGTGAATGCAATAGGTGTCCAGTGGTTGCAAATGGTTGCTAATGTTTGTTTGCACCACTGGCATCCATGCCAAGATTGGAGTTCAGTAGATTTTAAACTTCCCTGATACTTAACCCAGTGAATTTCTATTTCATGCTGAACTAAAATGGAAAGAGCACACTGCATAGGTCGCATATATGTGTGTTAGCACAATCAAAGCTAGATAATTAGAATGATGACAGACTAGTAATGATGACAACAATGATTATAATAAAGAATAATTATTATAAGGAAGGGTAAGAAATTCAGTGTTCAATATAATGATCAGCCTCAGGGTGTCAAAGCTGAGCAAATCATATGGGGACTTCATTTTCTAAAACTTTACAAACTGGAGGAAGTAAAGGCACAAACCATTGATCGCAACTATGTGGAAAAGAGATTTTGAAATTGGGTTTGGTTCTTCGTTGGGGCTATCTCGTATCAAGAGAATCGAGTAGTAAGTTAATATGTTTTTCTCACAGCTTGACAGTTTTCGCCAACTAATTGATGAGAAGTGTTGTATGTTTTCATTCGTTTTACTTCTGACATCAAAATATTATGTGAGAGGCGATATGATGGAGAAAGTGGAAGCCCCACTTTGATCACCATCAATGAAACAGACATGCCAGTGCGAATAAGTTCAAGAACTATACCGAAAACAAACTTAATGGAAATCGTTGGACGATTGCAGAGGTTTAATCTTTTTCTTCTCGATTTGGAATCTTTGTTGCCCAATATTTTCACTTTGATATTCAATAGTTGAGAGGCAAGCACACTTCGTCGAATTTAAGATTCCTACGAGCGTGGACTCAGTCTTATCGAGCACACTCTCAAGGAGGAAGTATTCCTTCGCAGCATGAAGTAATCTACGCATGGAGCAGCTTCTGTGACTCCTTTCCGTGACAATCTCAAGACACAAATTCCAAAGAAATCAGATAGGAAAACCCATTGACTCGAATGATAATAGGATCAGCCCAGAAAATAGGTTGACGTCCCAAATCCTTGCTTTTGTGTTTCTATGATTTCATGGAAATTTTTACCCTTTAGTGACAAATGCCTTAAAAGCGCTGTATTAGGACGAAGAAACTCCTTGTATGGCTATACTTGAGTAGATTTTGACCCTAGTATAGCACTTTTTACCCACTTTTAAGCGGACCCATCTTATTCTCCATTCATTTTTAACCACGAGTTTGCCCCCACATCCCTTCAATCCCTCACCGAGCGCCCAACCCCTCCCAAAATGCGTCATCGCCGACAATATCTCGCGGTAATGAAGGCGGTGGAGGAGACTGTCTTAATATACTTTTTGCTTAGAATTCAACGGTGATGTCATAAGATGCCGAAACGCGCTTGAACACGTCGAAATCCAACTTGTCTGGTATATGTGGGTCGTTTCGACACAAGTAGCTATACTTAGGTCGGATTGGCACTAGTACCGGTAAGAGGGTTAAGTTACTACTACTGTTCAATTTTGGAAAATATTGATGAAAGTTGCTTCTATTAGTATTAGCCATAAGATTCTACTCAGACAAAACATCATCATATAATTACTTAGTCACTCTTAGGGATCACTTGAACCAGATTGATTCCAGCTTTGTAAACCGTAAACCTCTCTGGTAGGTTCTTCCCATGTCGGTGTGTTTCCTGTTGCTTAGATACCCATCGTCCATGAGTGATCATCTCCATATGTCCAGTTCTCGATTTAAGGACATCACAATAGCCATGTATCTCTTTGAAAGCTTCAAGCATGTACATTTTTTCTCCCAAACTCCATCTGGTGATTCCCTTTGGACCATTCTAACCCAATCAACTCAAGTCTCGCAACCAACTTTGCATTCCATTTTGATTCCTTCTATGGATGAACTGTTTATAATCCATTCAGAGTTCAGATGGCCCAGGCCATTTGGTGTGGATTGGGAAAACTACAATGCTTAGGTTGATTGCGTTGACCTAATATGGAGATGCAAGTGGAGATGCAAGTGGTCGTCCATTGAGACACATTACTGCCGCTCCAATGAAGAAACTGTTTGAAATATTAAAGGAGTTACTGATTGGATTTTTAGATTTCCTTACTATTTTGTTATCAACCACTACATATGTATGCTATGCTTTAATCAATATGCATGCAATGGCTTCTTCTTCATTTTACTTCACTGATTGTTGAGTCTGTTTACTAAGATCACAAGTGCAAATTCAGAATCGGACTCCTGTATTTCTGTTCCCAATGTGAATGACCTTGCAGTGATGCATCAAGCTCAAGATCAGAGAAAGGAAATAACTTCACTTGGAATGTTGAAAAAGAGAGACTGGATTATTTAAAGAAGAACGATGCAAACCATGCTCTCCAGGCCAAAGGTAGTCTCGTTGATAACTTTTTCATGAAAATGGAGCTTTTTCAAAACCGCCTTGACAAATTTTGGTTTTTATTGGAATGGGCAGAATTGACAGAAGACTACTGCCCGAACTATAAGGAAAGATCTCTAGCATTACTGTGGCTGAATTTGCTGAGGTGCAGGCTCTGAGCCTTGGAAGTCTTGAAGAAATCACCATGGTTGAAGCCAGAGCAATATCGCCTGATGTTAGGATCAGAATATGTGTGTATTCATGTGCTAAACACCAACAATGAGGTTCTCTATGCCTTAGGAATGGAATGTGGAGAATTTGACACACGCAGCACCCAAAAGCATTTTCCAAAGGAGTTTTGAGCCGAGGCCATTGGTTGCAAGTTGTTGCCATTGGTTGTCAGAAAGTGCTAGTTGTTACAAGTGGTTGCACTTGTTAGAAGAGGTTGGAGAGGCCACACAAGTGATTCAAAGTGTTAACAGGCGCGTGTCAGTGGTTACAAGTGGCTGCAAGTAGGTTTTCATTGATTGCAAGTATTTCTAAGTGATTGGAATTTTTAGACAGTGGTTGCAAATGGTTGCAAGTGATTGCAAGTTGTTGCCAATGGTTGCCAGCTGTTGCCATTTGATGCAAGTGGTGGTTATTTGGGTTCAAGTTGATTCAAGTGGTTGCCAGTGGTTACGGTAGTGCTTGTCATCGTGGTTGCAATTCGAAAAAAGCCAGTGCTTGCCAGTATTTGCTAGTGGTTGTAAGGATTGCAGTTGCTGCACATGTGCCAGTGATTGCAAGTGGTTGCAAGTTGTTGTATGTGATGACCAATTATTGCCAGTTGTTACTTGAAATAAAATGTAGTTGTTGCAAGGGTTCCCAGTTACTTCGAGTGGTGACCAGAAGAAGCCAAGGGTTGCCAATTCATCCCCAATGGTTGTGAGTGGCTGCGAGTGGCAGCCCAGGGTTGGAGTTTTCCTTTGTATTTGCCAGTGGTTATCAGTGGTGACAATATCCAGCCAGTTGTTGCTAGAACTCGTGTGTGGCTGTCAGTGGTTTCAGTCGTTACATTTGGTTGCAAGTGAATATGCAAGTGATGTTAAATTTAATTTCAAAGGGTTGCAAGTTGATGCCACTGGTTGTCATGAGTTGCAAGTGGTTGCCAGAAGTTCCCATAGGTTTCAAGTGAATGCAATAGGTGTCCAGTGGTTGCAAATGGTTGCTAATGTTTGTTTGCACCACTGGCATCCATGCCAAGATTGGAGTTCAGTAGATTTTAAACTTCCCTGATACTTAACCCAGTGAATTTCTATTTCATGCTGAACTAAAATGGAAAGAGCACACTGCATAGGTCGCATATATGTGTGTTAGCACAATCAAAGCTAGATAATTAGAATGATGATAGACTAGTAATGATGACAACAATGATTATAATAAAGAATAATTATTATAAGGAAGGGTAAGAAATTCAGTGTTCAATATAATGATCAGCCTCAGGGTGTCAAAGCTGAGCAAATCATATGGGGACTTCATTTTCTAAAACTTTACAAACTGGAGGAAGTAAAGGCACAAACCATTGATCGCAACTATGTGGAAAAGAGATTTTGAAATTGGGTTTGGTTCTTCGTTGGGGCTATCTCGTATCAAGAGAATCGAGTAGTAAGTTAATATGTTTTTCTCACAGCTTGACAGTTTTCGCCAACTAATTGATGAGAAGTGTTGTATGTTTTCATTCGTTTTACTTCTGACATCAAAATATTATGTGAGAGGCGATATGATGGAGAAAGTGGAAGCCCCACTTTGATCACCATCAATGAAACAGACATGCCAGTGCGAATAAGTTCAAGAACTATACCGAAAACAAACTTAATGGAAATCGTTGGACGATTGCAGAGGTTTAATCTTTTTCTTCTCGATTTGGAATCTTTGTTGCCCAATATTTTCACTTTGATATTCAATAGTTGAGAGGCAAGCACACTTCGTCGAATTTAAGATTCCTACGAGCGTGGACTCAGTCTTATCGAGCACACTCTCAAGGAGGAAGTATTCCTTCGCAGCATGAAGTAATCTACGCATGGAGCAGCTTCTGTGACTCCTTTCCGTGACAATCTCAAGACACAAATTCCAAAGAAATCAGATAGGAAAACCCATTGACTCGAATGATAATAGGATCAGCCCAGAAAATAGGTTGACGTCCCAAATCCTTGCTTTTGTGTTTCTATGATTTCATGGAAATTTTTACCCTTTAGTGACAAATGCCTTAAAAGCGCTGTATTAGGACGAAGAAACTCCTTGTATGGCTATACTTGAGTAGATTTTGACCCTAGTATAGCACTTTTACCCACTTTTAAGCGGACCCATCTTATTCTCCATTCATTTTTAACCACGAGTTTGCCCCCACATCCCTTCAATCCCTCACCGAGCGCCCAACCCTCCCAAAATGCGTCATCGCCGACAATATCTCGCGGTAATGAAGGCGGTGGAGGAGACTGTCTTAATATACTTTTTGCTTAGAATTCAACGGTGATGTCATAAGATGCCGAAACGCTTGAACACGTCGAAATCCAACTCGTCTGGTATATGTGGGTCGTTTCGACACAAGTAGCAATACTTAGGTCGGATTGGCACTAGTACCGGTAAGAGGGTTAAGTTACTACTACTGTTCAATTTTGGAAAATATTGATGAAAGTTGCTTCTATTAGTATTAGCCATAAGATTCTACTCAGACAAAACATCATCATATAATTACTTAGTCACTCTTAGGGATCACTTGAACCAGATTGATTCCAGCTTTGTAAACCTCTCTGGTAGGTTCTTCCCATGTCGGTGTGTTTCCTGTTGCTTAGATACCCATCGTCCATGAGTGATCATCTCCATATCTCCAGTTCTCGATTTAAGGACATCACAATAGCCATGTATCTCTTTGAAAGCTTCAAGCATGTACATTTTTTCTCCCAAACTCCATCTGGTGATTCCCTTTTGGACCATTCTAACCCAATCAACTCGAGTCTCGCAACCAACTTTGCATTCCATTTTGATTCCTTCTATGGATGAACTGTTTATAATCCATTCAGAGTTCAGATGGCCCAGGCCATTTGGTGTGGATTGGGAAAACTACAATGCTTAGGTTGATTGCGTTGACCTAATATGGAGATGCAAGTGGAGATGCAAGTGGTCGTCCATTGAGACACATTACTGCCGCTCCAATGAAGAAACTGTTTGAAATATTAAAGGAGTTACTGATTGGATTTTTATATTTCCTTACTATTTTGTTATCAACCACTACATATGTATGCTATGCTTTAATCAATATGCATGCAATGGCTTCTTCTTCATTTTACTTCACTGATTGTTGAGTCTGTTTACTAAGATCACAAGTGCAAATTCAGAATCGGACTCCTGTATTTCTGTTCCCAATGTGAATGACCTTGCAGTGATGCATCAAGCTCAAGATCAGAGAAAGGAAATAACTTCACTTGGAATGTTGAAAAAGAGAGACTGGATTATTTAAAGAAGAACGATGCAAACCATGCTCTCCAGGCCAAAGGTAGTCTCGTTGATAACTTTTCCATGAAAATGGAGCTTTTTCAAAACCGCCTTGACGAATTTTGGTTTTTATTGGAATGGGCAGAATTGACAGAAGACTACTGCCCGAACTATAAGGAAAGATCTCTAGCATTACTGTGGCTGAATTTGCTGAGGTGCAGGCTCTGAGCCTTGGAAGTCTTGAAGAAATCACCATGGTTGAAGCCAGAGCAATATCGCCTGATGTTAGGATCAGAATATGTGTGTATTCATGTGCTAAACACCAACAATGAGGTTCTCCATGCCTTAGGAATGGAATGTGGAGAATTTGACACACGCAGCACCCGAAAGCATTTTCCAACAAATTCTGTCATGATTTCCTGAGTCCAACTAATAGCACCGTCATCCATTTTGTGGATAGCCTCATACTCTAGATGTCATAGACAGGATCCATATTAATTGATAAAGTGAGAAAAGCAGCTGCATTTCACTGTATCCAGGATTCAGATAAGCTTGATTGTCCGTCTTCATTCAATTTCCTTGAATTTTCTATTGGTGGTCATACTTGAGTCACTCAGATGGTCTTCGCATCAGTTAGAAATTTTTAATGTTTGCGTGGAGGTCTCTTGATGTGACTTATTGCCATGTGGCAGCAATTGTGTTTGCTTATTCCTTCACTCTGTGGTACTTGTTGTGTCACAACACCACAAACTTGCTTATCCCATCAAGTGCAAGTACAACACCAAGTTCTCAGTGCCACCAAGCTCTCAGTGTGACACGCTTATAGTTGGGATCACTTGTGTCACTCTCAATAAATTCCAAGTTTTTGGTGATACGAATGGCGGTACTCTGTACCAAAACCATGTCACCCAGATTTTTTTGTGTAAAGTAAAGGAACCATGCTTCAGCATTTTTTGGAACCCTCCCCAACTCACCCAAGCACTTACCACCTTACTACGGACCCAGATAGCACGTAGCAATTCCACTTTGTTTGACACCACGCGACTTTCCGCCAGGAACGCACCTTTCCAGCCTTTCTCGTCCAGTTCAATTGGTACACCGTGTGACTCGTCATCGACAACATCCTAGTCATGAACCGTAAAAGGTCGTGAAAGCGCATCATAGTCCCTCTGTGGTTCGCCCTTCACCAAAACCAAATTACACACATCCAAACACTGGCATACAAACACAAGTCAACCACCCCAAAACACACATCTACCAATCAACCATGCCCTCCTCCGCTCGATCGAAACTAGCTCCACCAGCTACTTGTTCGAACAAAACAAAGCAAATTATGCAGCCTCCACAGACATCCAAATCACCCCTCCCTCCACACCCACCTACGCCAGAGGAACAGCTCTCCCTTATGGAAACTCAGCCAACAGAACCCCCTGAACCCATGGACAACGCAGCCCTCCTCCCACCTCTTATCTGAGGACAATCTCTCCAACTTTAACGAGATCATCCACGAAATTAACAACCCCAGCCTCTTATCCAACAGTGGCCCTCTCCCCGCAACAGATGAAACGTCCCCATCTAATTCATCGGCAAAAAAGAAAGCAAAGCCATCCTCTCCAGAGCAACCAAAACAAACACAAGACTCTACGTCTGTGCAGAAAAAGAAATTGAAGAAACGCTCCTCCTCCAACTCCCCCGCTTCAGCCTTAAAACCAAGCAAATACTCCCAAAGTGCAAACAAATTGAAAGAATCCAACCCTCCCACCCCTCCACCCCTCCACACATCCATACCCACCACAACGTACTCTTAGAAATCTCTATCGACTTCAACAAAGAGAGTCTCTCACAATTTGAAGGCGACAATGGAAAAAAGATCGTATTCGTCATCCAGCAACTAATTGTAAACCTCGAGATCGCGGATAAACTAGCCGTCATCAACCCTACTGACCTGCAGTCTGACGACCCTCCACTTGGTGGTGACTCCCCTCCAACATGACAGCCCTCAGTAACTATATAAAAGGGCTGAACCCCTGGGCTTTCCAAACAAATGGCAGAACACCCCAAGACACACAAGACACCACACAGGGTACCACTCGCCGTACTTCCTCCCTTGCATACGGGGTTATATCCATATATTGTGACAAGGACCCAGCGCAACTTGTGAATCAAATTTCTTACGAGTGGGCCAGGTTTGGAAACCAGATGAAAATCAAGGAACTCCAGGCGGTTGAGACCATTACTCCCTTTGCCATCTACTACCTCTACTTGCTCACACACTGTCAAACCCTCATCGATGAGCAAAGAGGAATATTCAAACAGGCTCAGAAACAAACACACAAGGAAGATTATTTCATTGAGAGAGACTTACCCATTAATTGGGGCTACCGTCCACTCCCCCTGTGCAGTTTACTCACAAATGTCCCCAGAATCCCAAAACATTCAGAGCCTATCAGTATGTCACGTCTCCCGTCCAACATCCAAACATGCAGGCGCATCCTTCATCTGGAAGTAGACAAAGGAGACCTGGAACTTGTTTCTCATTTAGTGAAATATGCTAAAACGAAAGGCATTTACAGTCAATGGTGGGGTACTCATGCCATCCGCATCCAACGGAGGGTGTTGACTGGCAATCACCCCCAGGCGATATTAGACGTGTGGCCAAATTCGCAGTCAAGACTACGAATTCTAATGCCAGCATGACCAGCATTGACGTATTCGGATTCCTAGACTTGAACGACACCATCCATGCTTGCAAACACGATGACACCATCATTCACACCTTCACGGGAAGAGAGCGCCTCACATCACTATACAAGTTCGAAGACTCCTCGTCGTTAATAGCAGAGGTGCACCAACAGGTCCCTCTTGGCTCGTTTCCCTGGTGTATCCAAACATCCCAGAAGGGGAAAAACTGATCACTGGGTTAGCCAAGCAAATCACTGCCTTCACCAGAGGTCACCTAACTGATTTGAAGGTAGACCTGGCATTTATACAAGACTTCCTTACAAAGTTTGTTGACCCTCAATTGATCCACTAAGCTTCCAAATGCGACTGGGATTCAGCCACTCAAACTCTTCAAACGCCTGACAAACTCAAAGAAAATACAAATTCTATGGAATTGGAAGAACAAAGGCGGTGGAGAGATGTGGTCCTGCAATATGAGCAACAAAAAGGTCAAGGCAAACGCCCATACGCCTCCCCACAGGCACTCTTCGACTTGGACGGTGCACAGTTGGTTAAGACTATGCATGAAGCCAACGACAATGCTAGCGGAGAGCATTTGCAGGAATCATTCAAATGGGTCAGAATATCCGAAGGAGCCAAGACAACAGACAAATCTACCACCGACCACTTTGAAAGCAGCATGGTTTTGGACAAGGGCCGTATCAGCAGGCGGTCAGGAAACACGCCCACAAGTGTTGGAGTACAGAAAGGTCAAGATAGTAGGGACGAGGAACACAGTGTAGAGGAATTTTTCTCTAGCTCTTCCACTGCTAGTGATGCCAATCCCACTGATGGCTTTTTGGAACTTCCGGATAATCAGACATCAATCCACCTCCCACACTACAGGAGGCCTGGATCTAGCCGTATGTAGTACGTGTCAATCCTCCAACGGCAGGAGGTCGCAACGCCGCGCAGGCCTTTTTCGTAATAACAACAACACAGGGAGAACAATCACCTTACTTGAAGAGACAGGAACACAAAGAATTTTAGCACACAGGGGCCGTCTTAACCTCCTCTCCCATAAAGCAACACTCAATGCCTTAGAAAAACAGGCACTCTGATATTCTACAAGACACCAGACACAACACCAAAGAGACCTAGCTCTCTCTGCTGAAGCCTGCCAGTCAACGATTACACCACCACCGGATGACCATCTCTCCCCCCACAACACCACCACTGACAATCAAGTCATCTCTACCATTGTTAAGGAGCAAACTACTCTTCTTAGCCCCTTAGGCATAATCTCAGGTGCAAAGACAGAAGGCACCACTCGCATCTTCTATGAAAACCTAAACGGTCTGTCTCCCCACATCTCTGGAAACCAGAAGCTGGACAAGTCAATGGGCATCATAGACGATATGGAAGTGGATCTTTTCGCATTTAACAAACATAAAATAAACTATGCACACAGGGATAACAAATGCCACCGTCTCGCTAAGCTATTCGACAGGGGTGAAACGCTAACAAGAGCAGTCGGTGGTAACATGAAACACCCAATCACAAAATCGCTGGGCAAGTGAATGGAAGGAGGAACCGGTATGGTAGCATATGGAGAGCTGGCAAGCATGCTCCGCACAGACAGGTCGGGGATGGACAATACCGGACTAGCCTGCTGGTCTTACATGACATTTTCTGGGTGAGATGAACATGACACCACGGTACTGGTAGGCTACAATCCCTGCCGCACTTCTCCTGGACATAACTCAATGTCGTATCAACTCCAAAGAGCATCTTGGACCATGGCCAAACAAGACACATCTTGCCCACGTCAAAAATTTAAAGAGGATTTACTCAACCAAGAGGGGCGGAGACTTATAATTTGTCTTGTGGCCAACGATCACATGTATAACAGCCCCCTTGGAAACACACGTACGTCTCACCCTGACCTCGTCCTCTCCGAATCTATGTTAGCTTCGACAGACACCCATCTCACAGCTACTCACTTTAGGGATTCCCGCCCAATAGACGCAATTTGGACAACCCCAGATGTGGAAGTTTTTAATATTTGTGCTATGCCCGTCAGATACGGGGTAGGAGACCACCACTCCTTCTTCCTTGATATAAGCCCTCGCTCTATCGTTGGCCTTAACCCACAGCCAATCAAACAACCCGCCGTCAGACAACGTAACACAAAAATTCCTCAGTGTTCGGTTGCATATACAGCAAATCTTGAAAGACAGCTCATCTACCACCGTATCATCCCTAAACTACAGCAAGCTCACCAGGAATCATCCACCAGCGAGGAAATACAAGCAAGGTTGGACTCAATTGACAGGACTACCGCTCAACTCATGCATCATGCTGAGCGAAAATGCCGGAAACTCAAATCAGGATGCATACCATTCTCCCCTGAAGCTTCGCTATTGACAAAACAATTTCTTTGCTACAGGTCACTACTGCGATTCTGGGCGGGAAAATTCATAATAAAGGAAACTTACTCTGACAAGCTAGAAGATGCAAAATAGATCCTCCGCTTTCACCCTCCATCCAAACCCTCACGGACAGATTAAAGGCCTGTAAAGACAGATGCAAATACTTCACAAAACATTGAAAGAAACAAAGGAAAGCTCACCGTATCTCCCGACTCCATGACACTAAGGACAAACAAGATGAAAACGCCAAAAGACGGATTCTCCAGATCATACGGAATGAACGTGAAAGATCTTTCTGGCATCGTCTTAATTGGGCCCTTGGCAAACAACAGGGCACTAGCATAGGGAACGTGCAAGTGGAAGAAGAAGACAGGTCAATCATAGAATATGACACTCAATCCAAAGTTCAGCAAGTTATCTGGGATAAAATCCACCGAGACCGCTATCACCTTGCTGAAGAAGCCCCCATTTGTCAAGACACGCTCCGAAACGAACTTGGATACAATGCTAACACACCTTCGGGTTCATCAGTCCTTGCGGGCACGTATGTCCTTCCTCCAGGATCACACGAAGGTACACAATTCCTGTTTGACTCTATCGCTCAAATAAGAAGGCAAATCCCAGCAAACTCTATCCACCAAATCATCAACCGAACGGACTGGCAATAAACGTGGCGGCACAAGCAAGAAACTGCGTCATCCTCACAATCCGGGTTACACTGGGGCACTATGTCTCCGGTGCCACATCCGACATTGTCTCTGATATGCATGCCCTAAAAACCTCCATTGCATTACACCACGGAATAGCACTCTCACGCTGGAAAAGCGGCCTTTGTGTAATGATCAAAAAAGCCCCGGGTGTAAAACTGATCTCAAAATTGCAAGCAAACCTCCTCATGGAAGCCAACTTCAACGCGGCAAACAAAATTATCTTCGGACAACGTATGCTCACCAACGTGAGACAACATAACCTCATGTCAGAAGAAATTTTTAGCAAGAAGCAACGCATGGCAGAAGATGACATTATGGCAAAAAATTAATTCTACGACATCTCCCGCCAACTCAAAACCCCGGTGGATCTTGCATCGGTGGATGCTGCGAACTGCTACAATCAGGTGGCGCACGCGATCGCATCCTTAGTGTTCAGGGCTATGGGGGCTCAGCTCCCAATGACGCTCACAATGCTAACAGCAATACAACAAATGCAATTCTTCCTATGCACAGCATTTGGTGACTCAAACAGAGCAGTAGGTTCTACATCTCAGCACTCAAGGATTCATACAAGGGAATGGCGCTTCTCCAGCCAGATGGACAGTGGTGTCGATTGTCATCCTCCACACCCACAAATCAAGGGGACATGGAGCCTCCTTCCTTTGCTCAGTCAGCGGAATCAGGAAAGATCTGTCATGCATATTGTATGTCGACAACAATGACCTGATACATCTAAGCGATAACAAAAATGCCACCACGGAAGATGATTTTCACGCCCTGCAGAACAATGTATCCAGCTGGGGCAACCTCCTTGTAGCTACAGGCGGGGCTCTAAAACCCCAGAAGTGCTTTTATTACATTATCGGGTACGAATGGGACAGCAAAGGGACCTGGAAATATTGCGACCCACCGGATCACAATACACCCCTGATAACAGTTCCACTGCCTGATGGCACTAGGGCCCCAATTCCACATCTCCCTGTAGACTCCCCAAGCACCACCTTGGGAGGCACGTCCTCACCAGCAGGTCCAGGGTGCACCTTATCTGCGATGTCTATGAAAGTACTAGATTGGGCAAGCCTAGCAAGAAACTCTGGCCTACGCCCTCGTGATTTCCACATCAGTGTTTCTAAGAAATTCTGGCCTAAAATACGCTGTGGACTATGTGCAAACACCTCAAAGTATCAAGATATGGTGACAGCTATGCATCGCCAGTACTACTGGATGGCCCCTGTTGGCGGCTTAATCTTGTCAACGAAACGGGAACTACGATACCTTGACACAGGATTCTGTGGACTAGGTTTCCCACACTGGGGAGTTGAAGCCACAATAGAAGCCTACAAAGAAATCTATATATATTACGACACTTCAACAGCAGTGGGCACAGAGCTCCAAATGTCCCTCGAAGTTATGATTTGTGAACTGGGCCTTAGTACACAGCCATTCCTTGTATCGTACACCATATACAACTCCTGGGCCACCAACAGCTTTCTTAAAAGCCTGTGGGAAAAGCTGGACAAATTCCACTTCCAATTACTCCTCGGTTCAGATCTCTTTAAATTCCTTCGCAAACAAGACCGATGGCTCATGAGCGCATTCGAAATGATAGGATACAATCAGGAGGAATGCAGAACATTAAATACAGTTCATCCCCATCAACAAGTATTATTTGAATCCGACATCTTCAAAGCTGACGGTCGGACAGTCGATAACAAGTATTTTCACCCCAGAGAACACGGCACGCCATGGTTGATATACCGATTTGACAGACAGCAGCCTTCCCATCAGGACTTTGCCTTATGGAGGGAAGCTATCTCACAACTTGCCCCAGGTGGGAGAAGGAACCCTAAACTTGGATCGTTCCTCCGACCTCCACACATAATCTGGGCAAAGCGCTATGACCCAGAAGAGGATGTGGTCATTTCCACGCAAGGCGATACAGCTTACTTATCCCAAAGACAAGAACACACTAGGCGAGCAAGGAACACACCCTACATAGAGGTATCCCCGGTCACATTCACCGACAACACATTACACCTTTGCTCCACCCAAAGCCGCACGGACAACACGATATCAATGACATCCCACATTCCCCTGGCCCCAACTCCCCCCATGCTCAAACATTTCCACTAACTCACCCTCACATGGCCCAATCAACACTGGTGGGAGGATCTCAAATATACCGGTGACGGCACATGGCTCTACTCCACCATCAAGTCCGGTACATTCGTATGCGTCTCAGATGGATCTTGTATCAGAGAAATCCATCCCCAAGCCTGCTCAGCCGCCGTTACACTCAAATGTACAAATGGCAGTGGCAAACTTTCACTCTTGATAATTGACATCTCCCCCTCTGCCAATGCCTTCAGAGGAGAATTACTGGGCTTGCTAGCAGTACACCTATTGTTGCACAGTATCAATAAAACGAGGCCATTTCTAACAGGCTCTCTCCAAGTTTACTCAGATTGCACAGGAGCTCTAAATACAGTGTCTTCTCTCCCAAGATCCAGAATTCCTTCTAACTGGAAACACACAGACATCCTCAAGCTCCTGGCCATACAAGGAAAAGACTTTCCATTCTACTGCACATACCATCATGTAAAAGCCTATCAAGACAAGGAGGTAGCATGGGACCAACTCTCCTGAATGTCACAACTTAACTGTGCCTGTGACGCCGCTGCCAAAAAACAGATTCTTGAGCTCCTTCCCTCCTCTTACATACAACGGCCAATACCAAACGAGCCCATCATGATGATAGTGGACGGTGTAAAAACAGCATCAGACACCGACTCTGTCCTTTGATTTACAGTGCGCAAGCACGAGGCTAGAGGCCTTTTTGACCACCTAAAAATTATGCCGAAACATCAATTTAACAAGGTCTCCTGGCCAGAAGTCCACTCAACCCTACATAAACTCTGAAAGATGTTCCAAATGTTCACCGGTAAACAGGTATTTGGAGTCGCTGCAGTGCTGGCTAATTTATCCAAACAAAAGGAATACGTCCACCTAGGGAACATATGCCTGAGCTGCTCAGTTTGCAAGGAAACAACATTGCATCTATTGTTTTGTAGAGAAGTGGGGAGGGCCAGGTGCCTCAGAAATCTGATTTTACAGGTGGCAGATTCTATGGGCGCAGTGGGCACTAATCCAGCCCTATCTGACCTTATCACGGACTTCCTCCTTCAGAAGGGCCCCATATCCTACAATGGACAAAACAATTATATCCCCCCACAGTATTCAGACTTTCTCTGATCCCAAGAATCCATCCAATGGCACTGAACAATGGAAGGAATGATCTCAAAAGAACTCATCCTTCTTGACAGCAAGACAGGCAATTTTCGACTTTGGCAATAAGTATCGCCAGATGGAGTCATCAGTTGTCGTCAATATATTTTTGAGGTCATCAACTGGTCGTCAGTTGGGTCATCAGAGGTCGTCACAAAAGTCGCCAGGGGTAGTCAGGGTCATTTTTCGGTCGTCACTTGGGTCGTCAGTGGTCGTCAGGTGGAGTCGCACGGGTCGTCGCAGTAGATCTCTTGGGTCATCAGTTTGGGTCGTTAGTCATCATGGTCGTCATGGAGTCGTACTGTTCAGGCTTTGCTCTAACTGTACTTCTTGGTAGAAGGTCGTGAAGTTGTCAGAAGGGTCGTCAGAGTCATCAGAAGGGTCGTCAAGAGGTAATCGATGAGTTGTAACATGGGTCGTCAAAAGGTCGTCACATAAAGTCGTCAGGGTCGTCAAAAAGTCTTCCCCAAAAGTCATCAGGTCATCAAAATGTCGTCACACCGAGTCATCAGGGTCGTCAGATGGTCGTGAAAGTCGTCAGATGAGAAAAAAATGCCAAAGTCATCACTTGCCGTCAGTTTGGCTCGCCAAAAACTTCCACGTGGCAAAGTTGCCTATCTTGCAGACACAAAGTCCTCAACCCACACAGCAAGATTTCACAAGACAATTGGGTCCAGGGTCTCATAACCAAACTGTTAGAGGCAACACATGGTATACGGATCTACAGAAATATCACCATGTATGACAACATCTTGGGGCTGGTGGCAACAAAAGGGAAGGAACAACTCCTGGACGAAAGTGAAAAACAGCTCGAACAAGGTGGGGAGGGACACGCAGAGAACGAGAAGTAGATGTTATAAATAGACTCCCCTCATCTAGAACATACATCAGGCAAAAGAGAAACCTATTGGCTGATCGCCATTCAAACAGCGCGCTCAAATTTCCAACTATCACAACAAACATAATATCAGCAGAGAACATAAAGCACTGCTTTATTTGCCCAGGAGCAGATCACCTGGAAGGAGAGTTGACCTCTCAAGCGGTTGAGACCGCCACGCTAAGCACTAGGTACTTGGCGTATGAAGACTCCACTATGGTTAAACATGTCTAGGTAGTTAGAATAATGTTACCAAATTTTCTAAGTTGTGGTTGTTGTTGTTATTACCATTTCTTAAACATCTTTTATCCATCATACAGGTTAGAGTTGGTGTTGTTTCACCGCATCAAGGATGCAAACATGATCCTGGTTGAGCTGACAGCAGCCAAAGGGGGAATACTTTGGAATTCAATAGAAGTATTTTTGACGTGGTGAGCACTGTTCACGGACTGCTTGCCTTGACAGCATCAATAATACAAACTACTACGATGCTGTGAACTGTCCAATTTGCAACAGCGTGTTGTCAGCAATTGAAATGCTGTAAATGAATTTGAAACCTACTAATGCTGCATTCAACTGATGACCTTCTTATACAATGCCCTGATAGGCCTTCTATTGCTCCTCTCAACCTTACATCCCATGCAGGGATCTGCCACATTCACCCACCACAACTATTACCAGAAATTCAGTGAACACAATATGATCAGGGACTATCACAGGCAGCAGGACTTACCCACTGGGCGGACATGAAGAAGTCATGAACATTAGAAACATGCCTTAAGTATAGTTTTATCAAACACCTCTTCATTGGTCTTCCTTGTCTCATTGAAGAATGTTCTTACTTTTTTCTGCAACTTTCTGGAAATGACTGTTCTTTTATATCCCAAGGGCAGATCTCGAGGTGGAGTAATGCTGAGTTGTCGTTCATTTTTTACCTTGCATGATTAAAAACTCTCTCCACTGCAAACAAAAAACACCGGTAACCTCCCCGTACACTCGCAAAATGTCAGAGTGTAAGGGTAGGTTAGCGGAATTTCAAGAGTGTACGGGTGGGTTACCGGTTTTTTTATACATTACTTAAGCCGCATTTTCATTTATCACACTAAGCTTTGAAGCAAAAACATCTTCCGAGTGGTTGTTGGTTTCATGACTCACATTTAGTGAATCAAGAGTTGTAAACAGCAAGATCACCTGTTGGGTCTAGTTTTGGTTTCAATTCTAGGCTTGATCTATGATTTCATTTGGTGAGTGCGTTTTGGGCCTATTCATATTTTCAAAATATGGTACTACCAGAAGTGACTGCGCCAAAAAATAAGAACACAACATAAGAATAATAAGTGGGGCCAAAAATTGGTGTAGTGTGTCTACTTGTTTGTTACTTATTCCTTTGTATCACATCACCTAATTCTTGTGTGGCATATTCGTATGATAAAACAGTTTAGTATATCTACGTATGGTACCATACTACAACAATGGTGCTTGACCCAGACACAACTGTAGCTTTGCGCCCTCTCACTGATTTCACATCACACATGTGTATTTTTTTCTATTACATCACTGAGACCTCACCGGCCCATGATGGGAGCGGCCGAAACTCAGTCCACAGACTGAGTTATCCCTCCTGTCTTGCACCGCCATGTTGCCAACAACAATTGGCAGCGGCGGGTATATTTTGGGTGTGAGTAATCACGATTTCATCTTGTTCTACAATATTATACTCACCACACGGCCATTTTTTTTTCAATTAATTAGTTGCAGGCCTGCCGGCGAAATCGCCGAAACTCAGTCCACAGACTGAGTTAGGCATTCCCATTTGCACCGCCGTGTTGCCAAGACCAATTGGCAACAGCCAGTATATTTTGGGGGTGAGTTTTCATGAACTCACCATTTTTTGCACTATAATACTCACCACACATCCATGTTTTTTCCAATTAATTAGTTACAGGTGTACTGGCGAAATCGCTGAAACTCAGTCCACAGACTGAGTTAGGCATTCCCATTTGCACCGCCATGTTGCCAACAACAATTGGCAGCGGCGGGTATATTTTGGGGGTGAGTTTTCATGAACTCACCATTTTTTGCACTATAATACTCACCACTCGTCCATTTTTTTCCAATGAACTAGTTACAGGTGTACTGGCGAAATCGCCGAAACTCATTCCACAGACTGAGTTAGGCATTCCGCCTTGGACTGCCGTGTTGCCAACAACAATTGGCAGCGGGTATATTTTGGGGGTGAGTTTTGATTAACTCATCATTTTTGACCCCATTATACTCAACACATGTTAATTATTTTCACTGAAATAGTTACAGGCCCAGATCTGAAATCCCCAAAACTCAGTCCACAGACTGAGTTTGGGATTTCGCTATGCACCACCGTGTTGCCAACAATATTTGGCAGCGGCGGGTATATTAACAGAGGTGAGTTGAATAGAATACAATTATTTCTACACATGTCTTGACTACATCTAATTTTCAATTATTTTATTTCAGGCCAGGCACGGAACAGCGAAACTCAGTCCACAGACTGAGTGTGGCATTTCGCCTTGCACCGCCGTGTTGCCAACAACGGTTTGCAGAGGCATGTAAATTTTTATGGTGAGTTATTGAAGTCATACTATATTTCAATTGTTTTCATTTCAGCTTAGTCTCAATTAAATAATTAATTTTCTTCTACCTTGGTGATAATATTGTCCACAGTATCGTTTTTCATCTTGGAGCAGCTTGGGGCTGAAATTTTGGCACCTGTGTCCTTTTGGTGGGCGATGAGTTGGGCGGGCCCCCTTAAATATGCTAATGTAGTATGTTTAATTATATTAGTGGAGATAAATTACACATACTCTATTATTGTAGTCCAACAGTAGGTAGCCCTCCCGGTAACCCTCCTATAACGTTCCGGTAGCCCTCCTGTATGCTCCGGTAACCCTCCCGTACTCTCCGGTAGCCTTCCGTAACCTTCCGGTTACCCTCCCATTACACTTCCGGTTACCCTCCCGTACACTTCCGGTATGCCACCGGTAAACAATTTTTTAGCTACTAAGTAATGCAGTTATAGCCACTAATTAGATTGATATCGATTGTAAGACTTACTGAGAAGTCTGTTTTCCTGTGAAAGCGTACCAATTCCTATCGTGCGTAGAAAAATTGAAAAGCTCCTCTTGGTCTCAAATTTCGGTAACCTCTCGGTAGACTCGGTAACCCTCCCGTACACTAGTTTCCGGAGGGTTACAGAAGTGTACCGGGAGGTTACCGAAGATACCATTCGGGGCTCCGGTAACCTCCCGTACACTCGAGTGTACGGGGAGGTTACCAGTGTTTTTCGTTTGCAGTGTCAGTGATGTGGTTTTGTGGTACCAAGTAGCTCAACTCCTCTCAGTTGCTTGTTGTGAGGACATCTTGAGAAATGGCTGAATGAACAGACAGCAAACTGAATGACCTGACAATATGTCCTTCTTTATTAAACAGTCCGGAATCATCCATTGCTGGATGGGATCTGGCTGTGGCAAGTGTACGCTCACCCTTTCTAGTGCTTACCCTAACTTTATACCTCTTAATACAGTGAAACTTCATGAGAATCTCCTTCGTCTTCAAGATGGCTTCGCGAACGTGTGTTTGGCTGCCTATAACCCAGAAAATGTTGATCCAAAACAAGCTTATGGGCAAAGATGGTAGTACCGGACAGTGACGTATGAAGGAAGTGAGGGAAGGCCTAATCCCACCACGTCATTGGAAAATGTCAAAGGAAGACGTCGGAGAGGGCAAAACTCCATCTGGCTGTGTGTAATACTATGTATTTTATCATAAGTAGAGTTACAAAAAGAGTGTAAGGAAAGTATCAGGGAAAGTCACAGCAGTGTATGTAAACACTTGTACGATGTAAGTACTAGTGGCAAAATCCATAAGTAATTTACCAACAGTTGATGTGTGTTGGTACAACAAAAAACTATCTGTAATCACCAATCCCTATATTGTTTTGTTACTCAAGAAAGGCACAAGACAAATTATATAATTATTCTGCAAGCAGAATAACCACGCGGCGCCTTGGTCCTAGGCTGCATGCGGCTGTCTGCTAGATTGCTATAGTGGGCGAGAGATAACTAGGTAGTAGGTAGTGGGACATAGTGTGTAGGGATGTAACAAAGTCCCTAAAGTAACGGGCTTATGGACTAATACTAGACAAGTATGCGTCCCCTCGCACTTGTGACGCTATTGAAGCTGCCGCGACGGCGGCGAGGGACGGTGGGCGGGAAAACTTTTTCGGAGGGAGTTAGCCTGGAGGAAGCTAGCGTTTCGATTGGTCGGGTCGGTCGAGCAATCGAAGGAGAGGATTTGTGAGGACATGAGTGTCCACGCAAAGATGTGCATTGTAAGATGGCGGTGTGTGTGGTGCTCCCGCCATTTTGTCGCCTTACAGGCAAGTGAGAAGACAGTCTGTACTGAGTAGGATAACGCTGTAACGTAAGGGTATGGAGATCCCACGCGCTACGCCTGTCTAGTGTAGTCCTTAGCTGGCTACAGATAGGGCGATACGACGCTGTGTGCAACTAGGCAGCTGTCTTGGCAGCTGGCCCGAAGTCTATCAAGGATATTCTGCAAGCAGAATAACCACGCGGCGCCTTGGTCCTAGGCTGCATGCGGCTGTCTGCTAGATTGCTATAGTGGGTGAGAGATAACTAGGTAGTAGGTAGTGGGACATAGTGTATAGGGATGTAACAAAGTCCCTAAAGTAACGGGCTTATGGACTAATACTAGACAAGTATGCGCCCCTCGCGCACTTGTGACGCTTGGCTGAAGCTCGTCGCGACTACCCATGCGCTCCTGGAGTGGAGGCGCGGTGGAGTGTGGCATGTTGGGGAAGAGTCCGTTGTCGTAGTCGTAGAGACATGACGCGGCGTGCCACCGAGGTGACACAAAGTGCGAAGAGGTGAAGGCATCTAGCAGACGGCCATATGTAGGCAGGAGCGGGAAAAAAAGAAAAGAAAAAGAAAAAAATCTTTCCATGAGGTATGGGACTGGAATGCATCTGGTGCGCACCGGTGGAGTAGAAGTATCGTGGAGGATGAAGCCACGACGCGCGTGGGGAGGGCAAAAATATCAGAGACGATGTCCGCGGAAGAGATGTTCGCTGGTTCAGGCGGCAGCCTGAGCACGAACGCAAGTAGATGGGGATTGGGTGATCCCGGATGGGAATGACCGGGTGCACCTGAAGGTGCTCGGGGCCGGCCGGTGTGGCCGCTGGCGCTTCACGAAGTTGGCAGCGGCGAAGCGATCGACGCCGCGACGCGGAGCAGCGGATGGCAGGCGGACTTGCGTGCCGGGCGGTTGGGGCCGGACCGCCGGGCGCCGTGTTCCTGGAACGCGCCCTCCGAGGGGAGGCAGTCGACTGGTCGACGCGTGGGTTGCCCCGGACGAGGCCGACCGCGCGCTGGCGGCGCCGGGTTGCTCCACGCGGCGGGTGAAGTGCGCCATCCCCGAGGAGCTGGGTGGGTGGTACGAGACCCAGGTGAGTCCTGACGCAAAGGAGGAGCGATGGAATGCAAGTTGCTGACGCCGCTGGTTGTTCGCCGCAGGTGCTTTGGTGGGGGTGGACGAGACCCTGGCGGAGTTGTTCGCGCGCCACCCGCCAAGGGCAATTTCGAGGGGAACCCGAATGATAGGTTCCGGCCTTCGCCGACGGCGCATGGCGACGGGCCTAACCGCACGCCCGGGCCCTCGGGCTGTACGGGGCGGTACACGGTGGAGTTCCGTCCCGTGAGTCCCGGGTACTTTAAGTCGCCGCTGTCGGACGAGCTGACATTGTGTGTACGCGCTGCAACAGGAGCGACTACGACTACTTCGAGTCGGCCAACGAGCAGCTGGAGATCGAGTGGGACAGCGGGACGCCGAGATGACGGAGGAGGAATACGAGGCGGCGGCACCGCCGAGCCAGTTACGCCCGGGCGAGGGAGGTCGCTACTTCGAGCCACGCCTTGTCGGCACCGGTATGTTCGCGAGGTTGTGCACTCGGACTGACGCTGGGAGAGGAGGAGGGTGGCGGCGGAGTAGTTAGTGTTGTAGTTAAAGAGTAGAGAGACTTGTTAAGTTAATAGTAAAAGTGAATGTATTGATCATTAACTGGTGTTACGGAAATTGATTTGAATAACACAAAGATTAGTTGTTAAGGACTAGTACGTATGCGCAGTTTGTCAAGAAGCTGTGGACCGGCGCTGGCGTGGTTCCCGCAGGCTGCGCTGGCGCAGAGGAGTTCCTCGCGGCGGCTCAAGGGATCGGGCGTGCTCCCGTGTGGGAGGATCGAGCCCGAGGGTGATGGCCTTCGTGGTGCTGGTCGGCCGGTAGAATGTGTTGCGGAGATACATGAGGAATGTGTCGCTGCGCCAACGGAGGCGGTTTTTTATGTAAGAGTCGGAGAACCGGGCTCGGTGGAGGAGGTTGGCCGCCGGACGCCGCATCGAAAGTGGCAGGACCAGGCGAGGAGATCCTTGTGACCGGGCGGGATGTCGAACACTTTGTGGGCGACGGACGCAGGAAGCTGGCGAACTGGGCAGCTGTGATCTGTCGCCGGTCCCTGTGTTTGGGTCGAGGTAGACCGCGGCGGGTAGCCGCTGGGAGTGCCGAGGCGCTGAGCACGCCGGACTATGTCGAGACTGGCTTGTGTAGGGCACATCCAGTTGGAGTCCGCCCCGCGCCGGTAGGTGAGGGATTGGCCATTGTCATTGTTCTTTTGCTTACGGAAGCAGAGGGTAGTGAAGGTAATGTCGGGCGCCGGGTGTGACGGCGACATCGCGGACGCGCGCCCTGTGGATGTGGAGAAACTGAAGTCCTCCGCGATGACGGGCAGGGCGGGCTGGCGACCGCCCCAATTAGGATCATCGACGGTGACGGCGATGCGTGGTGGTCATTGCACCACCCGATTTCCGGAAGCCGGTGTAGGAGCCGAGTGCAATCCAGTTTGCGATCGCGAGGACGAATGAGTCCGCAGAGGCGCGGGAGGCGAGGTTAGCGATGTAGTGAAACATGCTATCGGAGATCATCTCCTTACGCTTAGGAACTACTTCGCACTTTTTAATCGCATTGGTCATTATTTTTACGTAGTTAATGTCGGACTGGTGAGGGCAGGCTAGCCCGCGGTCGGTGTGCAGGGTGCAGGCCTGCTTGATGTACCCGAGCAGCGTCGCATGCCGAATTCGCACGCCAGTGATGGTGCGGCCGCGGATGAGCGAGACGGCGTAGCAAGCGAAGTACCCAATTGCGCCCTGAAGGGGTAGCTCCGGCGCGCAGGGGTCGGGTAAGCCTACGCCGTGGCACCAAGAGAGGAAGTGAATCTTCCGGGATCGATCAGTAACTGCTTGCTTGCAGTGAGAGGATCCAAGCAAACGGTCCGCAATAGGACGCCCACAATCGAGGAGATGAGGTCGGCATTGGGGAGGAAGCGCCGACAACCAAGCAAGCTGGGGGCCTGTGCGAGAAGGAGAGGGAATTCGCGGAGTGAGAGACGCCGCGACGGTATACGGAGATGCCGCCGGCAATGACATTTGTTTTGGTGTCGACACGCCAAGCGGTAGCCGGCGCCTTGGTCGAGGAGCAGGGCGGCCTGAAGCCGGGCGAGCCCGCGCCGGTGGCGCTGGAGGTGCAGCCTTCGTTAGCCACGATTCCCGGCAGTGTTGTCACACTCGAGGCGATAGAGAGGGTGGGGGTCGCCGAGTGGCGCGCGGTCTCGAGGTGGTGCAAGTGGCAACCCATCATTGTGATGAGTTGTGCCGCATACCGAGCGAAGTTGATGCTGATCAGGGCTGGGTTGTCCCGAAGTTGTGATGTACTTGAGGGTACGCGGCGCCGACTTCGGGCGGCCATTCGAAATACCACCAGAACTTGGCCTCGGGCAGTACCGCCTGCAGCCAACAGGCTGGAGTCGCTGCGCGCCGTCCCGGCGGGATGCGTGGGATAAGGTATGCGATGGGGCATGAGGTAGGGCACCAGGGAGAGGACAGGGCCCTCTCGATAAGTCGCAGGTCCCCGCGGAGGTCGGCCCCGATGTGGTGGAGGAGGGGGCAGCCGTGTACTGAGCGGGCCGCCGCGCTAGTGTGGAACGCCCGCTGGCGACTCCCGAGGGTGAGGCGGCGGCAGTGCGGATGATGCGGAGTGCGCTGGCGGAACCGCTGACTGGTGCGGACGAGGTGAGAGTTGTTGAGGCGGAGGGCGCCGCGATGGAAACATATATGTTCCCGAGGAGGAATTTTAACCACGGCGCGCTGAATGCGATGTGATTGAGCTTCCCTGTGAGCTCCTTGGCCTCCTTTGCGTGGAAGGAGCGGCGGTGGGGACCCCAAGTCGCTCGTAGCAGGGAAATGGTGGCGGAAACAAAGTCCGGGCGGAGTGCCGGCAGTTAGTGTCCGGAGGTTTAGGGTGAGCCCCAGAATCCTGTTGACCGGGCCACGTGGAGTTCGTGTAGCTTATCCCATGAAATAGGGTCCTGTCGGCGCGCGACGCCAGAGTCGCCCAGCAGCAGGAAGATGGCCTCGATGCTGGACGCGATGGCCTGTTCGAACCGGGCGAGTGTCGGCGACGCCGAGGTAGACGCCGCCGTCGACGAGACGCCGCGGTGGCGAGGACGGGGGTTCCTGAAGGCCGCAGACGCCTTTGGTTGAGGGCGCCGCGGATGCTTGTGTGAATCGCGGCGCTTCGTGCCGCCGCAATGATCGGCACCACTTGATCTTGTCGAGTACTGCCCTGTGTTTGTGCACGAGGGATGTATCAAGAAGAGCCGCTCGGGCGAGGGCTGACTGGGCTGCCGCACCGCCTCCCAATTGGCGGGCTGAAGTCGGCGCCGAACGCTAGCCCAATCTGGAAGAACAGGTAGTCGGCGAGGATGTACGAGAACGCGCCCGCCACGCCGGGATGATGCTTAATTTGGCGGAAGCAGGACTTGACGCCATTGGCGGAACGACGATGTCGCCATTGGGGTACGATAGCCGGAGGTTGTATGCGCGCGACCAGGATGTCGCTCGCGACCGCCCCAAAGTCGCAACTGAGTTCCGAGCCGTGAGGGGTGGACGCCATTGCGCTGATCGGGATCGAGTCCCAGTCGCATTTGCGGATGCGCCGAATATCTGGCGCATCCTTCTTCCGGTTTCTCGAGGATGTGTTGTGGGGTGATGAAGCAGTGGGGTACGAACCGCCAAAGCCAGTGTGGGAGCGGAACAACGAAGTTGTTACGCTCCTCCTTGTTCATGGTGGCCATGACCTGGCCGAAGTTTTGGCGCGGATGGAGGGGTGGTTCCCCACGCCAATAGAGTAGCGCCGTTGTCGCTGGTCGTGCTCGCTGAAGTGGTTCGGCAACCCACAGTCATGACGCTGGAGTAGTCTGCTATGAGTGCCTCGGCGATGCCGGGTGCGCAGGGAAGCGACGATCTCGGCGAGGTTGCGGTATGCCCCCGCGTAGTTGTTACCGAGGAACCGTATCACGTGGGCGACGCCAGATTGTAGTGGAGGAGGCAGGCGAAAGGCATAGGCCTTATGGTCCCGAGGGATTCTTGGCGCTGCCCAGTCCAAGTTGTACTCGGATAGCCAGAGAAAGTCGTGGTGGTGTAGGTGCACGCAGGCGCACAGCAGATGGGAGAGTAGTGGGTGGCACTGGTGGAGGGCGAGGATGTCCGCAGGTTCGGGCAGCCGGACTTGAGGACGAGAACATATGTTGCTTCAAGCAAGCGGCTTGGTTGAAGGAGTGGTTGGTGCTAGGGCGTCCGGCGACGACCGGCAGCAGCGCGTGGCACCGGGGTCGCTGGGACGGTGCGCCATTGGTGATGGTGTCATTGCCGACGGCAGAAAGCGAGAGGTAGCGGTCGTGAGAACGACTTACCGAGGGAAGCGGCAGTGGGATCGGAGTCCTGGTGCCCGAGGTATTTCTTGTTGAATGCCTCGAGGTGGTGCATGTCTGTGGTGGACGAGATGCGGGTCGCGCGACTGATGGCGGAAGGAGCGCTTAGGTGCCCGCCGCTGGTGGGGACCTGAGGTGTCGGCTTGGGCTGGTGGGTTGGAGCCGGCTGGGTCGGGCGCTGGTCGCCGCGAGGGTATCTGTTGGCGGCAGAAGAGATAGAGTGGGTTATGTCATTGGTGAAACTTAATGAAGTCGATGTAGGTCGCAGGTTAAAGACTAGCTATTATAGTTAGGCTTACGATTTTGTTAGTTTTCCGTGGTAGCTGGAGAGAGTGGACGCTGAAAGTTTCGCAATGCGGGTGGAGACCTTGGCGGGTTCGACCACCCACGGTTCCAGTCGAGGGCGGGCGCCTTGTCAATAAGGGCGACCACTTAGCGAAGGTCGAGTCCGCCACTTGGAGATGTCCAGCTCATGGATCATCATGCAGGAGGCGCCCAGGCTGGCAGCTGCGGCCGACGCGATGACGGCTGCGCAGAGGCGAGAGAGGGAGTAGCCTCGCTGACGGTCGGCATCATGTCTGACCCGTGTACACGAGAGTACCAGAGAGGTCGCCAGGGGACGGCGCGGAGTCCCCGGTTTTCCCGCGCGGCGCTTGGGGTCTGGCGTGACGAGGCCCGCCCGCATGGTCAATGGGGGTAGCTGCTCGCACTCTTGTCGAGCTTAGACTTGGCGGACTTTGCCTCGTCGGCCTGGAGGAGAGGACAGGATGGGATAGTCCCCGCATCGCACTCGAATTTTCGCAGGGTGCCGACGCAATCGCCGAGGAGCTCGAAGGCTTCGACGAACTTGTCGGGTCGCGATCTCGGCGATCCTGTCGCTGGCGAGGAGATAAGTGTTCTTGGTGTGGCGGAGTGGATGCGTGAGCAGGATGCTCAGCTGGTCGAAAGCATCTGCACAGTCCACAGGACGAGTGGCTTGTGGGGTCGATTGCTCTTTTCAGAGAGGCCGCATGGAGGCAGACGATAGGTGCAACGCCGAAGGTCCGGGCGACGACGAACATGGCGGGCGTGTGGATGTCCTGGAGGGACAGGTCGCAAGCAAACTGGGCTTCGATGACGGGCGCAGATGTTCGCGTAGGTACGCCGAAGATGATACACGGTGTTAATGGTCGTGCTCGTGGTGATGGTCGTGTTGACCTTGCTGAGGTTTGTCGTGGCCTCGCCGAGGAGTTCCTGAGCTTCGCGGTCGTAAGAAGCGGCTTCGCTCCTCGGCGAGGGACTTGGAGTCCGGGACGAGGTAGAAGAAGCGGAAACGCTTTTGCTCTCGCCGTTAGCTCGATGGATTGCATCGCGGGAAACCTCGTAGTAGCTCGACGCCGCACTGGGCATACACGAGAGGGTTGTGGCGCAGGGAGGTCTACCGCAATGGAGGAAGTCCGTGGACTGGGAGAGGGCTTCAGGAATGTTGGCGAACATGTTTGCCATGGCCTCATTGATGCCTCGCCCTCTCCGGGCTGCAGTAGAGCCACTCTCCGCTCTCCCGTGAGTGTGGGGAGGTGGAGAGACTCGGCAATTCGATCCCAGCCGAGGTTCGCGAAGCTCGCTGGTCGCATAGGGCCGCTGGGAGAGGTGTGTCCTTCTGGATGGACTGGTGCTGTGGCCCGCCTTCCCGAGGGACAGGCAGAGTGGCATTGCCAACGACGGCGAGATCCAGGCCGCCGAAGTTCGCCGCTGCGTAAGGTGGCCACCGCGGGCGGGCGGGCGACGCCGCGGGTGGAGAGGTTGGTGATCTCGAGGAGTCGCGCGGAAAGGGTGTCGATGGCCGGTTTTGCTTCGCCTTCCTCGCTCGCCGACGGGAGTGAGCTTGCAGCTCGAGGGTTGACCCCAGGACTGCCCGGAGTGGAGGCGCTGGAGGATGAGCCGGTTCGCGACTTTACCAATGCCGCCGGGCGGTGCAGCGGACGAGCTCGGCCGAAACGGGCCGCGGTCGCGGGCGAGGAGGCATCGCGCCCAGAAGGCACCGCCCGCGACTGTGGTGTCGAGGATGTCCATGGTGGACTCGGTGACCGCACCTTTGGTGGTGTCATTGACGCCATAGGGGATGGGCAGGGAGAGAGGGAGGCGCCTTCCTGGAGGTCGAGGGTGTGAGTACCCGCCATATCGGGCGGCGCGGAAGGCGGGCCAGAGCGGTAGCAGGCCGACGCCGGGCGGAGGCGGTGTCGACAAGGCAGACGCACGTGCCGGGCGACTTCTACCGGGTGTATTCTGCCTTGAGGAACCTGGGGTCGTTGCTGCTGTGGCCGACGAGGTACTCGAAGTTCGATCCCGGCGCCTGGGTCGGTTATGTGCAGCTGCTGTGGCTGGAAGACCGGGCGGATACGCTTGTGGGCGTGATCACGAGAACCCGGCTAACAGGTTGTTGTTCAGCCAGCGAGGATGCGCTTGGCATTGGAGAGGGACTTCTTGAAACTGGAGTCGAGCGTGGTCGACGGGCGCTGCTGGTCTTGTGGAGCGTGATGAGCGAGGGTGGGGAGAGCACCTGAGTGGGCGTGGAAGTCAGACCGGAAGTGGTCGAAACTGGGGAGTGAGACAGGGGCCTGTGTGAGGTGTCGCGAAGTGCGAAGCGAGGGGCTGCCATGGCAGGAGCGGGTGAACTGCCGGAGCGCTGCTCGAGAGGGACCCAGGACGTGGTAGGGTCCACGTCCGCAGGAAAGAACGAGAGCCGCCCAATGGTCGGAACCACTGCATTGGCAGATCGAACCCATGGCGACCGGATACGCACCTTGGGCGCTGGAAAAGACGGAGGACATGGTGGAGGAGAAGCCGGAGCGGACGCGCAAGCAGAGGGAAACGGGAAAAACTTTTTCGGAGGGAGTTAGCCTGGAGGAAGCTAGCCTTTCGATTGGTCGGGTCGGTCGAGCAATCGAAGGAGAGGATTTGTGAGGGCATGAATGTCCACGCAAAGATGTGCATTGTAAGATGGCGGTGTGTGTGGTGCTCCCGCCATTTTGTCGCCTTACAGGCAAGTGAGAAGACAGTCTGTACTGAGTAGGATAACGCTGTAAACGAAGGGTATGGAGATCCCACGTGCTACGCCTGTCTAGTGTAGTCCTTAGCTGGCTACAGATAGGGCGATACGACGCGTGCAACTAGGCAGCTGTCTTGGCAGCTGGCCCGAGTCTATCAAGGAATAAATGTAACAACTCTGTTGTCACTTCAAGAAATATTGTGTTGATACTTTACATTTTGTTGTGTTGTTACTGATGCAGTATTCATTATTACAATGAGTATACTACAAACTGAAGTTGCACAAAATAATAGTCTAAATGCCAAAAATCCTATGTGATAGATCAAGGCTACTGTTAACTTTATTGGTACCAAACAAATAACGACAATCTACAAACAACGAAATTACACCTTGCGCTTGGCACCCCATTCCTTTGTGTTGTTGGCTTTGTGGCAATGGGAGGGGAGGTGCTAAATTCAGCCTGGGGGCTGAGATATCCACTGCGGAGAGGACACAGCAGAAAGACTTTAATTGAAAAATCCCTGGTGTTGAAGAATTGTAAAAAGTCAACCTCCATTGATGTCTTACCTTGCAATTGGCACCCCTGTCACTTTTTGTTGTTGGATCTGCGGAAATGGGAGCGGTGGTGCAGAATTCAGCCTGAGGGCTGAGATATCCACTGTGGCGTGAACAGTGCAAAACAATTTAATTGAGAAATCAGTGATGAAGAAGCATGGTAAAAAGTTGAACTTCTTTTTTCTTACCTTGCGCTCCGTGCTCCTGTTCCTTTTTGTTGTTGTCTTTGCGGCGATTGGAGCGGTGGTGCCAAATTCAGCCTGGTGGCTGAGATATCCACTATGGCGCAAACAGTACAAAACAATTTAATTGAACAAATTAGTAGACGAGAAGCATGGTAAAAAATAGAAACTCCATGTTTTCATACCTTGCGCTCCGTGCTCCTGTTCCTTTCTGTTGATGTCTTTGCATCAATTGGAGCTGTAGTGCCAAATTCAGCCTGGTGGCTGAGATATCCACTATGGTGCGGACAGTGCAAAACAATTTAATTGACAAAGTTATTTGCAAAGGAGCACTCTAAAAATCGAAACTCCATTTTCTCACCTTGCGCTCGGTGCCCCTCATCCTATTTGCTGTTAAATTAACATAGACCAGAGCGGCAGGGCCAAATTCAGTATAGGGACTGAGATACACACTGTGGTGCTGACAGTGCAGAACAATTTAATTGAAAACTCAATAGCAAAGAAGCACGGCAAAAAAACGAACTCCATATTTTCTTACCTTGTGCTCGGCGCCCCTCATCATTGTTGTTGTAAGCTGAACAGCAATGGGAGCGGCGGGGCCAAATTCATACCGGGGGCTGAGATCGGAGGGTTTGATTTGAACAGTAGCAAAAGTCCATGGTGGATATGATTAGAAGATAGTAAGATAATTTTTTTGGGAGGGGCAGCAAAAAATGTGCATGTGATGGGATGTATTGCATGTTGGGGAATTACTTTTCCCACAGGCCGTGACTAGGCTTTTTTGAAAATAGCACGATATTATGGTCCTTAAGTCAGGGCCTTTCATTTCCCAATTACAGTCAAACACAAATGTTACATAAGTAACTGTAGCACCCACACAAATAATAGCTGAAGTATATTTATAGGAAGTACATGTGACCAAAGTTAAGGGTTGATTAATTGCTCCTAACAGACTTAAGACTAATTGAATGTACAAGACGTTAAAAAATCTGGGATAAATACTTTTGGCATAAAAACTCTTCGCATACACCTACTTTTCCGACATACAACATGTATGTATACTCACGATATATGTATGCTTATTATGTCAGACTTAACAACACTTATAAAATAAGCCTGTATTACTGACCTGAAATATCTATCTTACTCCTAAACCATGACTTACGGGCTCTCAGACAGAGGGGCTGATGATCCCTTCTGGCAGAATGAGGTCATTGAAGCACAAACTCGATTTCTCTCGTCTATGATGTGCACGTGCCCTCCTTGCAGTCTCTCCATAGTCATCCTTCTTGACATGTCCTCACCACCTATGTTGGTCTCTCTCCTTTCAAGGCTTCACACGTCAACGACTCCTGAATCATTGCAGCCCTCTCACACCTCCTTCCCTTCCTCTCTCCCTCCTGCTGCAACTTCCGTGGGCACTGGGTTCACGATGGTGAGTTGTGTTTTGTTTTCCTTTTGGGTGTGTCTACAGATTGGCATCCTTTACTCCTTCGCGATGACAGACCTTTTTCCTTATCTGGGGGGGTGAACGTTTTCCCTGCCATTATGCACAGGTTTATCGAAGGACCCACTTTGTTGAGGATGCCAAGGGTCTTTTCCATCCAACAATGTTGGTTGCCTCTCTCGCTGTTTACCGCCAAGTCACAGCGACACAATTCTCTTAGTCTCTCCTTGCTCCAACCTCACTTGGTCAGACAATCCTCAGCCCCAGGACTCTCCTGGATCTTTCTCTCTTCTATCTAACCCCACTGGAGGGTCGGCTTCCATGGGTTTATGATGCAGCTTGAGGACAGTAGCCAACACTTTGGGGCCCAAACCCTCTACTCCCTCTGTCTGGGATCAGGAAACTATTCATTTTGAAGCCCTCTCTTCTCTGCACCCAACGGGACAAGATTCTGCATGGCCCTCCTCCCCTGGACTGCCTTCTGGGCCTCCGTACATTAGCACTCCTGATCACCACTCAACTCCAAACAGGAGTAACACTGGTTCCAATCATGCGTCAGCCAAACAGGACACCAGTTTGATGGACGGCTTGACTGGCTTTGGGCTCTTTCACCTAGATGCTAAAGCTGCTGAAACTATCTGTGGGGGCTCCGCAGGAGACTCCCGAAGCAAATTCTGCACTGTGGATTGAGAGAACTGTTTGTTTTGGTCAGATAAGGTCAAGCCTGACCTACCTCCCAATTCTCTGTTCGTTGCCAAGTCTCTCACAAAAGTATTTCTGTCCCCTCATATTCCTTTTGCTCTGGCCTCCCGGAGTTCATCTATGCACTTCATGCCAATGGGTGCTACCCTACAGACACATGGCAAAGCCTTTTCAACATGATCCAAAGCAATTCTGTTGCTTCTGACCCTTCAGAAAACTTTGCCACTGAAGACTCTGCAGGACAGGTCATGGAGATGCTCTGTCGCACGAACCTGACTCCCAAGCGAGTGCAACTGGTTCATCAAGCCATCAGCGTTCACCCAAAAGAAACTCAACTTTGGGGCCTTGGTCAAGGAAGCTCTTAAAGGGCTAGCAACAATGCAGGACAAGCTCACCAAAATGAGGAAATCCTTGACTGTTATCTCATTGCTGATTGGTAGACCCTCCACGGCTGACAATCCATGGTCCGCCTGGGCCGTTGTGGAGCAAACACAAGATAGAGTCCAAGCGCTCGGAAGTTTGGTGTCTCAATTGGCCTCTTCCTTTGGAGACCGCCTAGCAGGGATTGATGCCTCACTATTGGAAATCCCAGCCCTGCACAATAAGTGTGGGAGGCAACCGTCCATGCTTGGCTACAAACCCGAATGCTGCACAACTGTGCAGTCTGGTACAAGGACTGTAAGGAGTCAGAGCTCTCGGACACCTCTCTTCATTGGAGGGTTGCATCAAATCCCTTGAGCAGGAGAACTGCTCTCTGCGGGCGGGTTGGTTCAAGGAGTAGGCTCCGCTGCCCAAGGAATTCCTCTTTCTGAAGGACGGCTCATCAATTTGGAAAGTCAGCTGTCAGCCCTCTCTGCCAGAACCTTTGTGGAACTCAAAAGTTTGAAAGGCTGTATTGGGGGCCAGGGAGTCATCGCTTTTGAGAAATGGCAATTCGGCTGCCCCAAGTCATGTCGATCCCTGTTAGATTGCATGAACGTGGTCACCCCAGTCTGGGAGTACATGGTTGATCTTTTCCACGTCTTAGCGATGGTCCGCCCAGTGACAAGATCTGCAGATGAAGTGGCGAACAAGACCATCTTCACCCCAAAGACCCTTTTGACTAACCCCCAGCTCACCTGCCTTGCTTCCCTCCAAACGTCTATCCCAGAAGTATGGACTGGTCCCAAATCTTCTTGAGAATCATTGGAACACAACTTTGGGGCTCTGAAGGATAATCTCATGGCGGATGCAGGCGACGGCACCCATGGAACACACAACTTTGTCATGTGGTCGGTGGAGGCACTAGCACCAGCTTATCAATCATTCGAATCAAACTACTATGAATTGTTTCAGTTCGCTGAATATGCATTTGAGCAGTCTCTTCACGCACTGGATGAGCTGTCACTTGATATAGGTCAATTCCATCGGAACATGCTCACCATGTCCTTCAAGTCTCCACCATTCACAAGCAAGCAGGAAAGGGAGGTGCGGTCACTGGTGCTCAAACTCCTGCAGGTATACTGTGAAGAAATTGCCAAAATCTGGAACGTAGCCCGTGACCTCTAGATGTATGAAGACTTGATGTCAGCTAATGTCACCAAGATTTGGTCTGTTGTCTGGGTGCATAGCAAACATCAGGAATTCAAGCAACACTGGTTTGGGAACATCCCCGAATCAATCCAAAAGTTTTGCTCCACTTGTTCCAGCGCTGTGCACGAAAGACCAACCTCAACGAACTTGACACCTCCCAGTGCACGCTCACCTCCTCCCTTGTCACTCTGAAACCAACATCGAGAAGATGCAGGGCTCCATCAATTGTGCAACAGCATGACACCCCAGGATGGGTCATCTCTATGGGCCCCTGTTGCAATGGCTTTGGGTTTTTGGGTTTCAACTCTCCGCTTCAGGCTTCCATTGGATTCCCCATTCATCCGGGCCATGAAATTATTGTGCCCTGATGCCAGGATCATCCCACCCAACTCCAAGTGCCTGCCTGCACCATATTCACTGACTATGACTCTTTACTGGGCCCTCATTCAACCTTCTGGCAACAGCAGTCAACCCCCATCTTTTTTCTGTTGGGTTCAGCATCATTTTTGGCCCCTCCTGGTTGGGTCCTGCATACAGTTGACTTGCGGCATTCCCTCTTGGGTGGGGCAACTGATGCGGGTGATTCCAGTGGAATGCTAGTCAGGATCTCCGACAACACAGGGACTATGCTCCCCACTCCCATTGTTCGGCCTTCGTCCACCATCTTCCACTCCCTCTCTTCCCAGACCCTTGCCTGCCTGGACCTCACCGGGTCCTCTGACCTGCCCAGCCCCGCGTCAGGAGGTGGTCCACGTAGGTCCGTTGGTTGGTGTTGTTGGATCGTGGGGCCTTCTTCCGTCTCCCCAGCTAGATGCCCAGGTCCTCCTTCCCTCGGATCACAGTCCCACGGGGTAGTCCCCCGTGGCCTCTCACCGGCAGAGGTCAGCGATCTCTGGAAGACCCCTATTCTACTTCAGGACTGGTTCGAGAGGAACAATTGCACATCTTCCTTGCGGGAGTTTGCTGCGGGGCTGCCGGCATGCATTCTTCATGCCGGTAGTATGCTTTCCGGGGTTGTGCTGGATACAGGGTGAACACAAGTCTATGTCATCTCCGCTTGGTTGCAATTGCCCTCCTGATGAACTTGCATGCCTGGGGGACCCTGCCCAGAAATGCTGTCACTGGGCAAGTGGCCCTCCTCATTCTCAGACTGTCCATTCGGACGACATTGACCAGGCCATCCTGAAACAATATAGACAGAAATGAGACGATGCTTTGGTACATACACATTTGTGGGATTTCTTCTTTCACGGCTCAATGCCAAAGAATTTCCCTCCCTTCTCTACAGGTTGGCTTAGTTGGAAATGTCATCAACATTTTGGTAACGTGTAGTCCCGCATGTTGTAGTCGTATTTTTGACGACATCTTCAATGTCGCCGTCACCATGACTGGGAGTCAATCTTGGTCATATGTTGGTGAAAAACCACGACACAACTTATGCTAAGCTAGTGCAAAGCTAGTGTGTTGGGAAAATATGTCATCATCATGCCTTGTGAGACTTCTGATGTTGCCAACACATCATCAGACATGCTTGTGACATGTCCCGACATCAAGATGATGACAAGACATGTCTAAAAAAGCGGGGCTTGCCGACACGACACGACGCCGACATGTCCAACTAAGCGGGTTGGAGGACAGCCCTGGGCAAGTGGAGGAAGTTTAGCTTGATATGCTGGCGGAAGCAAATTTTCAAGTGTTTCATCAAGTACCGCAATGCAAAACTGCGAAAAGCCCTGGTATCTAACCTGCCAACCGTTGGTACAATCGTGCAAGTCAGCCGTTTTCAGTGGACACAACAGGGAAGGTGGCTGTACAAGCGTCACATTCAACCCCTTAACACACACCCCAGCAAACAAGCCAACATTTAGCCCGGGCAAGAATGCATCAGCAAAGCTACTCGTGCCGACTTCTGGGACTGGCGCAAGGAGTCCGTCCATTTTTCTGGCAATGGAAGGGACGTCAGGCCCTCAGGTGGATGTGGGATGGCCAACCACACATGACGACACCAGCCCTTCCCCACAACCACACCCGACAATTGCAATTAATTTTGGCAAGAGTTGTTACTTCAGTCAGGACAAAAATTGTCTTGTCAGGACTTGTTGCCAGTTGGGTTGTCCAAGTTGTCAGTTAATTCTCTGACTGACAGCAAACGGGTCATCAGATGGTTGTAACCGACAACTCTGGGGGTTGTCAGCATGTCGTAACTGACAACCCTGTAGGTTGTCATGGGGTCGGAACTGATGACTTTGGAGGTTGTTGCATGGTTGTAACTGACAACTCTGGGGTCATCACTTGGTTGGTCATAACTGATGACTCACCTGGCCGTCACCTGGTCTTAGGACTCAGTTGTTCGTGATGGGGTCTTGGCTGTCACAGTGTTTCAACTGACGACAAATAGGTCGTCACTACATTGTAACTGACGACTCTGAGGGTCTTCACTTGGTCATAACTGACAACTCTGGTGGTTGTCATGAGGTTGTAACTGACGACTTAGGTGGTTGTCACCAGGTCGTCAGTTATGACATTTTTACAACTCATGTGTCATCACATGAGTCATGATTTGTCACTTTCTTTGTCTGAGTCATCACAATGTCTTCAGTTGAGTTGTGCAAGACAACAGAATTTTAGGAGTCGTCACTTTGCTGACATTTTCTTGCCAAAATTAATGTGCAAAGTTTTTGTGAGTCGCCTGTCTGGCTAGCGAACTAGTTTGATCCAAGTTTCGGTGACCGACACTTACTCTGGTTCTAAAACCTGTTTTTGCATTTCTTCCAGTTCTCTTGCATTTTGAATCAATGCTAGTTACATACGTATGTCGAGATTTTCAAGATTTTTCTCGAAAAAATCCACGCTAACTGGCATCCACTGTTATATCTTTATTTAAGGAAACAAGACCTTTTCCTTTTTTGGGCCCTCCCTGCTGCTAAAAAGTCTTGCATTGGCTGCTTGTAATTTATTTCTTTTGCTATTGCCACGATTTTTTGTGAAAAAATTTTAGTTTATCAGCAACCGAGACTTTTCTTTTTCTTCTCCTTCTCCATTAGACACATTTTCACTTTTCAATATTATAGGTGGAACTATACACACAATACTAGAAATTACCTGTAAAACCATTTTGCATGTTTGATATGCATGAGTATTCAATAACTGTTGATTTATGATTACCTTTAAAAATATATCTAAATTCAAACAGCATTGCCAAAAATTAATGGGCTTGATTGTTATTGACTAAGCCTTTCTCGATCACACTGGTTTTAATAGAACAAGCGATCATCAGGCTAATCCGTGAGCATATTGGTCAAGAAGGCTGTTCTGCGATTCCCATGTTTTGGGGCTGCTCTGCAACCAGTCTTGTCATTTTTTGCTAAGCAATGAACCCCTATATTATATGGGCTGTTGCAAAATCAAAAAGACTTCTATCTCACGACTCCTCCTCACCAACAGAATCAAATTTGAGCAATATTCCTCATTATTGCAAAACTGTTGGGATAGGTACTTGACCTCGCCGTACAACTATTCATTCCCCATAAAGAAATGTTTGCAATCGTTTTAATAGAGAAAGCGATCATGAGACTGATCGAGACCATATTTGTCATCAGGCTATTCCACGATCACTCCCATGTTCTGGGGCTGCTCCACGACCAGTCTTGTCTATTTATGCTTAGCCATGAACTCACATATTATCCGGGCTGTTGCGAATTCCAAAAAGACTCATTGCTAGTGACTTCTCCTCATAGTCAGAACAAACTTGGGCAATATTTCTAAATCTTGCAAAACTGCTGGGATAGGTGCTTGACCTCGCCCTAAAACTAGGTATTCATTCCACATAAATACCTATGCCCGTCTTGGAACTCGGCGCAATTCAAGCTGTCACCTTGATGTGACTCCCTTCCCTGGTCAATGCATGGTGTTAGCCTAAATTGGCTCAGCATTAGCTAGGGAGTAAACTGGACCCTAGTATTTTTTTCAATATGTAATACCTACTAGAGGGTAACTTTTATATCTCTACCGTAATTACCTGTGTAGAAAAACCACCAGTGTATACACTACTGAAAAATGACCCATTTCATAGGACATTTTCCGTTTTGGTCAATTAACACACTCTATTGACTCTAAACATTGTTATTTAGATTCTCCTCATCGGGAACAACACACCCATATGTTTAGGTCCACATGGGTCCCATTATTCACTGAGTTACACTGCTATGACCAAAACTCACCACACATCACGCCACAACAAGCACACACATCACACGGATGAGCAATGGTTGAAAGGGTACATAGTGGCTACTCCAACTAAATAGGGTAATTTTTTCAGATACATATATTTTTTCACCGTGGTAGAGAGACTACCTTCATTTGTAGTATAAGAACCACTTATTGTATCTTTGCAAATGACCGAAATTTTTGGTTCTTGTAACACCGGTAATTACGGTAGTCCTCTGATTTGCTGTCTTGGCACTCTACACAACTCATTTTTCTACACATTTTCCAATGTCCCATAAATTTTGCAATTTCTGACCCAACTTTTCATTCACACAATTTTCCGCGACTGGGAGACGTCCCTACCCAAATTTAATAGTTGTGAGCTCACGACTTGTGGTGATCGATCCCATCACACAATTTTTTTCAGAGCTGCTTTTGCACACATGTGTGCTTACAATTAATAATACATATTTGGTTCCCACTTCACGTGGTCGAAATGAGATTAGAATAAGATTCAAATATTGCTTTGCAAAAACTTCTCAAACTAATATTAACCCTCCAACGCCTTTTGTTGAAATTTTATCTTATGCAAGATTCTGCACAAGTTGTTTTTACAACAGATGCAGAATCTTGCATAAGTTAAGACCATTTATGAGTTAAACCATGCTATCTTGACACGCACCTTTTCAGTAATGGGATTCCACACTTGTGATTTCAAAGGGGAGGAACGTCCGATTGCATCAACAGGCACTATATCCCGACAAGGCATATAAATCTTGGGAGAGGGAGGAAATGTCCGGTATGGACAGGCCCATCTGCATAAGAATCGCGAAGATTATTGGTCATCATCCGTGGCTGTCTGATGGGTATGTTCTTGATCGAAGATTTGGTATCACTGTGGTTCCCGCTGAAGGATGATCGGAGTGATCGTAAGTGTTATGGTGGTCACTAGGGCAACTTTTTGTGGGGAATCTAGCTGACATATCAGTTTGAACTGAAAGTGACAAGAACATGATGAAATGGCATCATGTTTGTTGACTGGCATTGGAGGGTTAAATTCCAATGTGATGTTTGAAGGTCGCTAATACCTATGCTTATTCCCTTGTTTCAAAGCAATGTTTTTACTTTGTTGTGGTGCTCAAAAACATTGTGATTGTGTGATGACGAGTTAAGACTGATTTTCACAACTTTATGAATGCGAGTGCAACATAATTGGGTTTTAGTTTTAGTGCTAAGACAGCACCTAATCATGTGCTGTGATATGTAAAACGGGTTCTCTAGCCTCAAAAGCTTATCTATGTTTACATGCTCTTTTAAGAAAGGCAACACATCTATAAGGGCTTTTAGGTCTTAGAACCTATGACCACACCTCATATCCCCTAGGGCTAAAGTCTGTGTAGGACAGTATAATTAATGATTTTTTGAGCTTCTGGTTGGAGACATGGTAGTGGGTATCTGCTCACAGCTTAATTGTGCCACTTGTGTGTAGAAGCATTTGTGGTCTTTTGTGCCACTTGTGTGTAGAAGCATTTGTGGTCTTTTTATGCATGTGCACATAGGCAACATGCTCACTCTGCTAAATGGAGCAGAGTATACCTATGTCAACTGGGAACAATGCCTCAGTGAATTGTCTGGGTCTATTTATATGACTACATGTTGGAGGCCATGTGTCACAGCTTGTTAGTTGAACTCACAACAACAGACAGAGTGTGTAAGTCATGCACAGTTGTGCTCTATCAATTGATAGTGATCTAAACCAAAAACTTAGAAAAATGGTTTAGGTAGAAAGTACACCTTTGGATGTGTGATGGATGAGTAGGGTGAAATTATGAGATTATTTCTACTACAGAAGGCTGCTTTTGGAGCACAAGCATGTAGAACATGCCAGCAGAATTCTGGCATGTATTTCTTCGCCGACCTGTCGTGTAGATTCTGTATACCTCTTGTACAGCATGCGGTGGTATTTTGGATCTTGCATCTATGAGCCTCCAAGATTCAAGATACTTGTGTACTTCTCCATTGTAACAAAAGGAAAGTATTTGGTGTTATGTTTTATTCTTGGCCGTAGATACTTGGCCTATCAAGAATTTTTTTAAATTGTAGGTTATCAGCAACCAAGAGTTTTGTTCTTCTCCTTCTCCTTCTACTCCTTCTCCTTCTCCATGAGACACTTTTTTAACTCTTGACTATTTTCAGTAACCAAATTCAAAATCCTCAATTTTACCTGTAACTAAATTATTTTTCTGTTTGACACTCATTGGTTGTCATTGTCTTTTCATATGTTTGTACCTTTAAAAATTTATCGAATTTTGCGCTTGTGCACGATGCGCAAGCAAAGCTCTAACTAGCTTCTGCTGTTATCTATTTAGAGAAACAAGACTTCTTCCAGTTTGTTTGCAGGCTATTACTGGTGCTGAAAAATCTTGCACCGGCTGCTTGTTGCTTGTAATAATTTTATTTAGGTATCGTAGACTCATGATGTGTGGTAATGTGTTAGGCCAAAAGTTAGGTAATTTGCGATTGCTAAGAATTGCAAAAAATTTGGCGATCTTAATTACAATTCCTGAGAAATTTTTACTTTGACATGTAGTCGCACTTTTCAACTTTGCAATTCCTCGGTAACCATTGTTTAGCCCAGGATTTCTGCAAAGGGCAATAGTCTGGCATCAATTGGAATGATGATGTGATCAATTGGCATCAAAATACCATGATCAGCATCATTCGAGAAGGGGCTTCGTACCACCCATCTTTAATACTGACTGGTTATTACAATTTCTTAGGAATTGTAACCACAGATGGAATATTGCAATATTGCGATTCCTAAGGAATTGCATTAATAGTCCAACTACAACTTGTATACAAGTCCTAGGAATTGTTTTTCCAGGAATGATCATGTATAAAGTAATTGTGTGCTTAATGTGACACATCTGTGAAAATATTACCACCAAGAGATTCCATGTTCAGGAATTAGTACACCAATTTGTTGAATGAGTTTTGACGCCCTCAAGACAGGCAACTCGACAAAAAAGGATATTTTGGCGATAAAAATTCAGCGAAGTGACGACTTTAGCGACTTGTGTGACTGAATCTTGTGACGTTGTGACGACTTGGAGAACAAAAGTGACGACTTGCGACCAAAACACGACCACTGAGTCATCAAAATGTTGACAGTTACGACTATGTTACGACAACGAAAGCCATCACTGACGATTATGTTACTACACCAAAAGTTGTCCGGTATGACCATGTTACGACACCAAAAGTCCCCCGGTACGACCGTGTTACGACACCAAAAGTCGTCCATGATGACCATGTTACGACAGCCAACGTCGTCAGTGACGACCACATTACTACCTCCTGAGTAGTAAGTTACGACAAGTTACGACCTATACGAGTTTAAGTGTTGTCTTGACGCGTTACATTTTTTACATGCACGCACCATGCAAAAAAATATCACATGACTGCGTCAACACTCACCCACCATGATGGTCTCCGCCACAGCGTCCGAAATCAAGTCACCGCACAAAAACCATCGCAGATACGGAATTTCTGACGCCGCGCGTTTCAAGTCCACAACCAGGACAACAATACCCCCAGCGCTATCACCCTGATTCATCGTATTTTGCAAGAACGAACCCCGCCACCACCATGCATATTTTGTTACATTTTTTGTCATGGCATGGCGTGATGGAAATTCCACCGATTTGCTGCTAGTAAGTTATTTTAATGACACGAATCGCTAAGCTTATTCATCTACATTGACGTCTCAGGCATATTGCTGTACTCTCCTCCTTCTGGACCCTCCAAGTTGTCCTGTGTCTCACGAACTTGGGGAGGTCGTAAAATAGACACCATATCCACATTATTCGGTGAGTTGTCTGCCTCCTCTTACTTTGCGTGATAATTCCCACCACACATTTTAATGATGCCTTGCTAAAGCAGTGTCTTACATTGTTGTGTTCAGTTTCATTCCTTTATTTACAGAGCAGGAAGCTGTTGATCAAGGACGGCAGGAAGTTTGAGTCTGACAGGCTGACAGATAGGGCTGGGGGGAGGGGAACAACATGCATTTATCGCTGCCAATGATTGAGCTGGGCTAACGCTGAGCTGAAGGATGGCAGCAGGAGTGGGTTTTCAAAAGGAAAGGACAAAAGGAATGATTGCGGGATTCATGGCTGGTCAGAGGAGACAAGGCAGAGGTGCAGGAGGAGAGAGTCATACTATTGCAGTGGCTAACTTATTGTTGTTTGTAGTGCACCAGCTTGAGTATATATTACGATAACGACAAATTCTACACATAGTATTTAATTAATCATTAATTCTTCTATATGGAGTATTCCTGCTTGTTCTTTTCCTAACAGGAAACCTCTTCTGTTATAACAAGGTTTTTTTAGCTTTTTGCACATAACTCCACTGCAGGCTCATTGCAATGGCTGTAATACTGCCGATGCAGGCTTTTTGGCCATGGCCTGCAGCACCATCTATCCATCAACATGTTAGGAGTGAGCCCATATAGTGTTGACGCGGCTTTTAACAGCTCCGGACGAAGTTACAGTCGATGTAACATGAGGGCTTGGTGTGCCAGAGGTGTTTTTTTGCACGACCATACAACTTCGGTCAGAATTTTGAAGGGGAAGATGATGTCACAGACCCATGATGTCATACAGTGGCAACACGGCTATATGTGCATGGTGTGTGTTGGCTTTTTGATGCACATATAGCTGTAGTGCACATATAGCCTTCTCCACATGCTTTGCACCTAGTAAAAGTGACTTGGGCATCCAACTGCAAAGTATGGGTACATGCAGTTACACAAGAGTGTAGAAATAAAACAGTAATAACATTTAAATGCTTCTAAATTTCCATTAAATGCACATTAGATTATTTATTGACGAATGCTGTTATTGACAACAGTGTTCACAGATGTGTTTGGGCTCATCTGGAGTGCTGGGTGATGGGTCGGTCTTGTCTTTTAGGAGCTTGACAGGAATTGGGATGCCACGTATGCCACAGAGTTGTTGAGCAGCGCAGGCGCCAAGTTCCATGGAAAATTGGTTTGTACGATGGGAATGTGTTGGTGTTATGAAAATGTGTTTGCTTACACAAATTTGTTCATGCGATGCAAATGATGTGCTGGCATGATGCAACATTGTTTTGCATCATGCAAATGTGTTCATGCAACCGATTTGCTATGAAATGAAAGTCTGCCATTCATTTGCATGATCTGTGTGGTCTACAGTATGGATAGTTAGTCAAGCAATGTTGGGATTTACATAATATATCATGATGCAATAAGTATGGTATGATATTGTAGAGAACAGAAAGTGTTTTGTATGTGTTCTTTCAATCGATCTGTGGGCCATCAAGTTTTGGCGCCAAAATTAGATTTCCCGCCAGAATTCTTTGGCTCTCAAATCTTGCACATATAGCTGTAGTGCACATATACTGAAGTGCACATATAGCCGTGTTGCGACTGTATATCAAAATAATCTGCAGAAGGTGAGGAATTAAAGTATTTCTCACAAAAATGGCGTGCGGGCGACGTGGAAAAAGTTATGGTTTGTCAAACGAGAATTGTTATTTTTTTGTTACAAAATGGGGTGCGTCAAGACTACACTTAAACTCATACTCAAGGTTTGCAGCGTTTGCAGCTCTTTGCAAGCAGATCGTCGCTAGCTGGTCCTCCTCTAGCCTGCTCTCGCAGCATCTAAAGCATATGTCAAGCAAACAACACCTATCACCACGGACCACCAATTTCCGCCCCGTTGGCATCACGGTGTAAATAATTGTTTACCATCGACGATTTCGGAATTGCTTCCGTGCTATTGCTGTCTCCTTCCGCCAAACCGATTTCCCAGCTATCAAGACAGCTGACTGAGTACCACATCCTCAATTATTTCTTAGCAATCAGCGGTCCAACAGAAGGGTTCTGTGCCATGCAGGGAATAATCGGGCCAATCGCTCCATTCATTCTCAATCTACAATATCAGTCTCGTTGAAACTGGAACATTATGGGAAATCCAAAAGACCCGCAAATTCGCTGTGGCCAAAAAGATAATCAGCCCGAAGACACACGCGTCAAATCCAAACAACAAATATAAAACAAAAGGCCGCCAAAAAGCCGACATCAAACCCCGACACGTCGACCAAGCCATCTCTGCCCTCTTCTTCCGATACAACAATCAACTCGGACCACCCTACCACATCCTCATCGACACGAACTTCATCTACTTTTCCATTTGGAACAAAATGGAAATCCTACGATCCATGATGGACTGTGTCCTCGCCAAATACATCCCCTACATCATCAACTGCATTATGGGAGAACTCAAAAAACTCGGATTCAAATACAAAGTGGTCTAGGGTATGGCGCAAGATCCGCGCTTTGAACGGATTCCCTGCAATTGTAAGGGGTGTTATGCCAATGATTGTTTGGTGAAGATGCTGATGCGGTGGAGATGTTTTATTGTGGCCACGTGCAATAAGGAGTTGAGGGGTAGGATCCGGAAGATTCACGGTGTGCCGTGTATGTATATTAGTAGGCATCATTATACGGTGGAACGGATGCGGGAGGCATTTGGTGCTCCTAGGTAGATAGTAGATGTGTGAGAGAGAGACTGGAGATGATGGCGGTGGAGCTTGTACAGGATCAAGAGCTGGGAATTGGGCCATTACTCTGCAAGAGCTGCAGCCAAGTAATAGAGTTAAGGGATCATCCGTTGGGAGAACAAATAACACAAATGATAAAAGAAATAATACGCGGTTTGCCACTTTTGAATTTATTTTTAACTCATTTGAACCAATTGGCCATGTCCTCAGCTAGCCTTTCAGTCCCCTTTTCCAGTTCTGAAATTTCCACCTTTCCAAAGCATCCCTACATTCTTCCCCGCTGAATTTCTCACCCTGCTTGATTGCAATAGTTCTGGGGGCCCCCACCTTGGGCTTTCTTGCCAACATCCACGGACCAGGATAGACATGATGCATCAAACAACCCGGAGCTTTGTCCTAGGAGCTGCCGACAACGACCAAATAGTTTCAAACTCCTCCAGGAACAACTTACGTGCACCTTCACTCACAAATTTGTCAATGAGTGACAATCTAGCATTTAAAAGAATCACACAAGTACCCATTCCAACCTCATTGCATATTCTTTCAACAGCTGACGCAATGGGAGGGAAGTTCTGTGAGAGTGGGGGTTGTAATTCATGGTTGTGGTGGGGGGAGTGATGACATGATAAGGGCAGATAATAATTTCAAATTAAATAGTTTGGCAAATAAAACAATCGAAAAACTCAACATTGGGTGTAGACAATGGTCCTCCTTCTTTTCCAGGCTTTAGATTGAAGACATGGGAGGGCAGCGTGGGCATTTAATTCATTGAGGAGAGCAATGGTAGAAGATAGCAGGTCAGGGTTGTTAATTTGGAATAACATAGCTAACGAAAAAAAATGCACAAAACTCACCATTGATGTGGTCATTTGCCCAGCTAATTTTTATTGGCTTTAAATTGAATCATGGGAGGGGCGGCCTGGGGTTTGTGATTCATATATGAGGGGGGGGTGGTAGAAGAAGGAATTTCAGCTCGGTCATATCAAATGAAATAATGGAAGAAGAATAAAAATTCATAAAACTCACCATGTGCACGGTCAAGTGTCTCGCTACTTTATTTCGGTGTTAGGTCGAAGTCACGGGAGGGAACGACGTGTGGTGTGGTGTTTGTATTTCATAGAGGAGGGCCGTTGCAGGAGTAGGCAAGTCAGCGCAATGTTTCAAATTAAATAATTTACCAGATTAAAAAAATGGCAAAACGCACCAGTAGCACAGTCAATTGTCGTGCTTCTTTTTGGTGGTTCTGAATTGAAGCCGCGGGAGCGCACGACGTGAGACGTGGGGTTCGTACATCATAGAGGAGGGCCGTTGCAGACGATGGTGAAATAGGTCAACAAATTCAAATTAAATAATTAACCAATTAAAAACACACAAATCTCAGCACTCACATGGTCAATTGTCCTGCTTCTTTTCCTCATTGTTAGATTAAAGACGCGGTAAGAGTGCATCGTGGGGCGTGGGGGATGGGGTTTTGAATGTCATGAAGGGGTAGTGGCAGAAGATGGCACGACAGGGGCATGAATTTCCAATTAAATAGTTTCGCCGAAAGAAACATTGCAAAACACAACAACCAACCTACCTTTTGCCATATTGAAAGGACGCTCTTTTGCCAAGAGTTAGGGTGAGAAGACGTGCCAACAAGCAGCTCAAAAGTCCACAAAATCGCGGAGGTACTAGGGGGGTTGTGGGGACGATGGGAAATCCCATCTTGCCACGAAAATAATGGGAGTTGGCGTGAGCTCGATCTGTTGTGGCCATCCATGATGTTTACTGTGTGTTCACAAACATGTTACGACAAGTTAAGACCACGACCAAGTTACTACCACAAAAGTCGTAAGTGACGACCATAGTACTACATTCAGAGTCGTCACTGACGACCATGTTACTACACCAAAAGTCGTCCGGTACGACCATGTTACGACACCAAAAGCCGCCCGTACCGCCCCCTTACGACACAAAAAACCCCCCTTTCCCACCCCTTTCCAACCCCCAAAGCCCCAGCTTAACCACCCCCGGTCCCCCCTTCCCCCCCCCCAAAAAAAAAACCCACCCCCCCCCCCCCCCACCCCCCACCCCCCCGCCCCCCCCGGCGCCCGGAACCACCTTCATTTTTTTAAAAAAAAATTTTTTTCAGAACCATACAAAAATGACACCAACATGACCTATTTCTCACAATTCAAAATGAAATAGGGCCGTTCCCCAAGAATTGTTCTGCATATTCCCGGGCAGAGTGCGATTCCTTGTCAAAGTCAAAATTTCCCAGGAACTGAAATCGCCAGAAAAATGGTGTGCAATTCCTTGGGAATCGCAAGTTACTTAACTTTTGGCCTAACAAATGGACTGGAATTGGGAATTGGACACCTACCTCACTATCAGACTATGTAAGCATAGAGCGTAAGCATCATTGCTTCCCGGTCATTGTGCGCCGTTGTGCGTTCGGCCAAAGTCAATCCGGTTCTGCCATGAATGAACCCCACCCAGACAGTGTCTATTACTTCGGTCCCTGAATCCACAGTTGATGGACATTTTCCGTTTTGGTCAATTAACTCACTCTATTGACTCTAAACATTGTTATTTAGATTCTCCTCATCGGGAACAACACACCCATATGTTTAGGTCCACATGGGTCCCATTATTCACTGAGTTACACTGCTATGACCAAAAACTCACCACACATCACGCTCACAACAAGCACACACATCACACGGATGAGCAATGGTTGAAAGGGTACATAGTGGCTACCTCCAACTAAATAGGGTAATTTTTTCAGATACATATATTTTTTCATCATGGTAGGGAGACTAACTTCATTCGTAGTATAAGAACCACTTATTGTATCTTTTGAAAATGACCGGAAATTTTTTGGTTCTTATACACCGGTAATTACGGTAGTCCTCTGATTTGCTGTCTTGGCACTCTACACAACTCCTTTTTCTACACATTTTCCAATGTCCTACGCAAATTTCTGCAATTTCTGACCCAACTCTTTTTTCACACAATCTTTTCCGGCGACTGGGAGACGTCGCACCCAAATTTAATAGTTGTGAGCTCACGACTATTTGTGGTGATCGGCCCCATCACACAATTTTTTTCAGAACTGCTTTTGCACACATGTGGGTGCTCACAATTTAAATACATATTTGGTTCCCACTTACGTGGTCGAAATGAGATTAGAATAAGATTCAAATATTGCTTTGCAAAAACTTCTCAAACTAATATTAACCCTCCAACGCCAATTTGGCCGAAACTGTCTTAACTTATGCAAGATTCTGCACAAGTTGTTTTTTTACAACAGATGCAGAATCTTGCACAAGTTAAGACCATTTATGAGTTAAACCGTGCTATCTTGACACGTACCTTTTCAGTAATGGGATTCCACACTTGTGATTTCAAAGGGGAGGGAACGTCCGATTGCACGAACAGGCACAATATCCCGACAAGGCATATAAATCTTGGGAAAGGGAGGAAATGTTCGGTGGTATGAACGGGCCCATCTGCATAAGAATCGCGAAAGATTATTGGTCGTCATCCGGTGGCTGTCCAATGGAATGTATGTTCTTGATCGAAGACTTATATCACTGTGGTAGACAACAAGATGGCTCCGCGTGAAGGATGATCGGAGTGATCGTAGGTGTTATGGTGGTCACTAGGGCCAACTTTTTGTGGGGAATCTAGCTGACATATCAGTTTGAACTGAAAGTGACAAGAACATGATGAAACGTCATCATGTTTGTTGACTGGCGTTGGAGGGTTAAATTCCAATGTGATGTTTGAAGGTCGTTTAATACCTATGCTTATTCCCTTGTTTCAAAGCAATATATTTTTATACTTTGTTGTGGTGCTCAAAACACATTGTGATTGTGTGATGACGAGTGTTAAGACTGATTTTCACACAACTTGTTGCGAGTGCAACATAATTGGGTTTTTAGTTTTAGCGCTAAGACAGCACCTAATCATGTGCTGTGATATGTAAAACGGGTTCTCTAGCCTCAAAAGCTTATCTATGTTTACATGCTCTTTTAAGAAAGGCAACACATCTATAAGGGCTTTTAGGTCTTAGAACCTATGACCACACCTCATATCCCCTAGGGCTTAAGTCTGTGTAGGACAGCCTAATTCATGATTTTTTGGGCTTCTGATTGGAGACATGGTAGTGGGTATCTGCTCACAGCTTAATTGTGCCACTTGTGTGTAGAAGCATTTGTGGTCTTTTGTGCCACTTGTGTGTAGAAGCATTTGTGGTCTTTTATGCATATGCACATAGGCAACATGCTCACTCTGCTAAATGGAGCAGAATATACCTATGTCAACTGGGAACAAGGCCTCAGTGAATTGTCTGGGTCTATTTATATGACTACATGTTGGAGGCCATGTGTCACGGCTTGTTAGTTGAACTCACAACAACAGACAGAGTGTGTAAGTCATGCACAGTTGTGCTCTATCAATTGATAGTGACCTAAACCAAAAACTTAGAAAAATGGTTTAGGTAGAAAATACACCTTTGGATGTGTGATGGATCAGTAGGGTGAAATTATGAGATTATTTCTACTATGGGAAATGGTGCTGCTTTTGGAGCACAAGCATGTAGAACATGCCAGCAGAATTCTGGCATGTATTTCTTTGCCGACCTGTCGTGTAGATTCTGTATACCTCTTGTACAGCATGCGGTGGTATTTTGGATCTTGTATCTATGAGCCTGCAAGATTCAAGATACTTGTGTACTTCTCCATTGTAACAAAAGGAAAGTATTTGGTGTTATGTTTTATTCTTGGCTGTAGATACTTGGTCTATCAAGAATTTTTTTAAATTGTAGGTTATCAGCAACCAAGACTTTTGTTCTTCTCCTTCTCTTTCTCCTTCTACTCCTTCTCCATGAGACACTTTTTTAACTCTTGACTATTTTCTGTAACCAAATTCAAAATCCTCAATTTTACCTGTAACTAAATTATTTTTCTGTTTGACACTCATTGGTTGTCATTGTCTTTTCATATGTTTGTACCTTTAAAAATTATCGAATTTTGCGCTTGTGCGCGATGCACGAGCAAAGCTCTAACTAGCTTCTGCTGTTATCTTTATTTAGAGAAACAAGACTTCTTCCAGTTTGTTTGCAGGCTATTACTGGTGCTGAAAAATCTTGCACCGGCTGCTTGTAATAATATGATTTAGGTATCGTAGACTCATGATGTGTGGTAATGTGTTAGGCCAAAAGTTAGGTGATTTGCGATTGCTAAGAATTGCAAAAAATTTGGCGATCGTAATTACAATTCCTGAGTAATTTTTACTTTGACAAGTAGTCGCACTTTTCAACTTTGCAATTCCTCGGTAACCATTGTTTAGCCCAGGATTTCTGCAAAGGGCAATAGTCTGGCATCAATTGGAATGATGATGTGATCGATTGGCATCAAAATACCATGATCAGCATCATTCGAGAAGGGGCTTCGTACCACCCATCTTTAATACTGACTGGTTATTACAATTTCTTAGGAATTGTAACCACAGATGGAATATTGGAATATTGTGATTCCTAAGGAATTGCATTAATAGTCCAACTACAACTTGTATACAAGTCCTAGGAATTGTTTTTCCAGGAATGTTCATGTATCAAGTAATTGTGTGCTTAATGTGACACATCTGTGAAAATATTACCACCAAGAGATTCCATGTTCAGGAATTAGTACACCAATTTGTTGAATGAGTTTTGATGCCAGAACCATACAAAAATGACACCAACATGACCTATTTCTCACAATTCAAAATGAAATAGGGCCGTTCCCCAAGAATTGTTCTGCATATTCCCGGGCAGAGTGCGATTCCTTGTCAAAGTCAAAATTTCCCAGGAACTGAAATCGCCAGAAAAATGGTGTGCAATTCCTTGGGAATCGCAAGTTACTTAACTTTTGGCCTAACAAATGGACTGGAATTGGGAATTGGACACCTACCTCACTATCAGACTATGTAAGCATAGAGCGTAAGCATCATTGCTTCCTGGTCATTGTGCGCCATTGTGCGTTCGGCCAAAGTCAATCCGGTTCTGCCATGAATGAACCCCACCCAGACAGTGTCTATTACTTCGGTCCCTGAATCCACAGTTGATGGACATTTTCCATTTTGGTCAATTAACTCACTCTATTGACTCTAAACATTGTTATTTAGATTCTCCTCATCGGGAACAACACACCCATATGTCTAGGTCCACATGGGTCCCATTATTCACTGAGTTACACTACTATGACCAAAAACAAACCACACATCACGCTCACAACAAGCACACACATCACACGGATGAGCAATGGTTGAAAGGGTACATAGTGGCTACCTCCAACTAAATAGGGTAATTTTTTCAGATACATTTATTTTTTCGTCATGGTAGGGAGACTAACTTCATTTGTAGTATAAGAACCACTTATTGTATCTTTTGAAAATGACCGGAAATTTTTTGGTTCTTATACACCGGTAATTACGGTAGTCCTCTGATTTGCTGTCTTGGCACTCTACACAACTCATTTTTCTACACATTTTCCAATGTCCTATGCAAATTTCTGCAATTTCTGACCCAACTCTTTTTTCACACAATCTTTTCCGGCGACTGGGAGACGTCGCACCCAAATTTAATAGTTGTGAGCTCACGACTATTTGTGGTCATCAGCACCATCACACAATTTTTTCAGCACTGCTTTTGCACACATGTGGGTGCTCACAATTAAAATACATACTTGGTTCCCACTGACGTGGTCGAAATGAGATTAGAATAAGATTCAAATATTGCTTTGCAAAAACTTCTCAAACTAATATTAACCCTCCAACGCCAATTTGGCCGAAACTGTCTTAACTTATGCAAGATTCTGCACAAGTTGTTTTTTTTACAACAGATGCAGAATCTTGCACAAGTTAAGACCATTTATGAGTTAAACCGTGCTATCTTGACACGTACCTTTTCAGTAATGGGATTCCACACTTGTGATTTCAAAGGGGAGGGAACGTCCGATTGCACGAACAGGCACAATATCCCGACAAGGCATATAAATCTCGGGAAAGGGAAGAAATGTTCGGTGGTATGAACGGGCCCATCTGCATAAGAATCGCGAAAGATTATTGGTCGTCATCCGGTGGCTGTCCAATGGAATGTATGTTCTTGATCGAAGACTTATATCACTGTGGTAGACAACAAGATGGCTCCGCGTGAAGGATGATCGGAGTGATCGTAGGTGTTATGGTGGTCACTAGGGCCAACTTTTTGTGGGGAATCTAGCTGACATATCAGTTTGAACTGAAAGTGACAAGAACATGATGAAATGTCATCATGTTTGTTGACTGGCGTTGGAAGGTTAAATTCCAATGTGATGTTTGAAGGTCGTTTAATACCTATGCTTATTCCCTTGTTTCAAAGCAATATATTTTTATACTTTGTTGTGGTGCTCAAAAAACATTGTGATTGTGTGATGACGAGTGTTAAGACTGATTTTCACACAACTTGTTGCGAGTGCAACATAATTGGGTTTTTAGTTTTAGCGCTAAGACAGCACCTAATCATGTGCTGTGATATGTAAAACGGGTTCTCTAGCCTCAAAAGCTTATCTATTTTTACATGCTCTTTTAAGAAAGGCAACACATCTATAAGGGCTTTTAGGTCTTAGAACCTATGACCACACCTCATATCCCCTAGGGCTTAAGTCTGTGTAGGACAGCCTAATTCATGATTTTTGGGCTTCTGATTGGAGACATGGTAGTGGGTATCTGCTCACAGCTTAATTGTGCCACTTGTGTGTAGAAGCATTTGTGGTCTTTTGTGCCACTTTTTGAATTTTGTTTTTATGCATGTGCACATAGGCAACATGCTCACTCTGCTAAATGGAGCAGAATATACCTATGTCAACTGGGAACAAGGCCTCAGTGAATTGTCTGGGTCTATTTATATGACTACATGTTGGAGGCCATGTGTCACGGCTTGTTAGTTGAACTCACAACAACAGACAGAGTGTGTAAGTCATGCACAGTTGTGCTCTATCAATTGATAGTGACCTCACTGCAAATGAAATACACCGGTAACCTCCCCGTACACTCGCAAAACGTCAGAGTGTACGGGGAGGTTAACAGAATTTCAAGAGTGTACGGGTGGGTTACCGGTTTTTTTATACATTACTTAAGCCACATTTTTGTTTATCACGCTAAGCTTTGAAGCAAAATAATCTTCCGAGTGGTTGTTTGTTTCATGACTCACATTTTGCAAATCACGAGTTGTAAACAGCAAGATCACCTGTTGGGTCATTTGGTGAGTGTGCTTTGGGCCTATTCATATTTTCAAAATAATATGGTACTATCAGAAGTGACTGCGCCAAAAAATGAGAACACATAAGAATAATAAGTGGGGCTGAAAATTGGCGTAGTGTATCTACATGTTTGTTACATATTCCTTTGTATCAAATCACCTAATTCTTGTGTGGCGTATTTGTATGATAATACAGTTTTAGTACATCTACGTATGGTACCATACTACAACAATGGTGCTTGACCCAGACACAACAGTATGGTACGGTGCAATAGCAGTGCGCCCTCTCACTGCTTTCACATCACACAATTATTTTTACAATTGCATCACTGATACCCCACCAGCCCATCATGGGAATGGCCAAAACTCAGTCCACAGACTGAGTTATCCCTCCCGCCTTGCACCGCCATGTTGCCAACAACAATTGGCAGCGGCGGGTATATTTTGGGGGTGAGTAATCACGATTTCGTCTTGTTCTGCAATATTATACTCACCACACGGCCAATTTTTTTTCAATTAATTAGTTGCAGGCCTGCCGGTGAAATCGCCGAAACTCAGTCCACAGACTGAGTTAGGCATTCCGCCTTGGACCGCCATGTTGCCAACAACAATTGGCAGCGGCGGGTATATTTTGGGGGTGAGTTGTGATGAACTCACCATTTTTCGCACTATAATACTCACCACACGTCCATTTTTTTCAATTAATTAGTTGCAGGCCTGCGGCGAAATTGCGAAACTCAGTCCACAGACTGAGTTAGGCATTCCGCCTTGGACCGCAGTGTTGCCAACAACAATTGGCAGCGGCGGGTATATTTTGGGGGTGAGTTGTGATGAACTCATCATTTTTGACCCTATTATACTCAACATATGTTAATTTTTTCAATTAAATAGTTACAGGCCCAGTTCTGAAATCCCCAAAACTCAGTCCACAGACTGAGTTTGAGATTTCGCTTTGCACCGCCATGTTGCCAACAATATTTGGCAGCGGCGGGTATATTAACAGAGGTGAGTTGAATAGAATACAATTATTTCTACACATGTCTTGACTACATCTAATTTTCAATTATTTTATTTCAGGCCAGGCACGGAACAGCGAAACTCAGTCCACAGACTGAGTTTGGCATTTCGCCTTGCACCGCTGTGTTGCCGACAACGGTTTGCAGAGGCATGTAAATTTTTATGGTGAGCTATTGAAGTCATACTTTTCAATTGTTTTCATTTCAGCTTAGTTTCAATTAAATAATTAATTTTCTTCTACCTTGGTGATAATATTGTCCACAGTATCGTTTTTCATCTTGGAGCAGCTTGGGGCTGAAATTTTGGCACCTGTGTCCTTTTGGTGCAATGTGTTGGACGGGCCCCTAAAATATGTTAATGTAGTATGTTTAATTATATTAGTGGAGATACATTATTACACATACTGTATTATTGTAGTCCAACAGTAGGTAGCCCTCCCGGTAACCCTCCTGTAACGTTCCGGTAGCCCTCCCGTATGCTCCGGTAACCCTCCGGTACTCTCCGGTAGCCTTCCAGTAACCTTCCAGTAACCCTCCCTTACACTTCCGGTTACCCTCCCGTACACTTCTGGTATGCCACCAGTAAACATTTTTTTAGCTACTAAGTAGTGCAGTTATAGCCACAAATTAGATTGATATCGATTCTAAGACTTACTGAGAAGTCTGTTTTCCTGTAAAAACGTACCAATTCCTAACGCACGTAGAAAAAAATCGAAAAGCTCCTCTTGGTCTCAAATTTCCGGTAACCTCCCAGTAGACTCCGGTAACCCTCCCAGACACTAGTTTACCCAAGGGTTACAGAAGTGTACCGGGAGGTTACCGGAAGATACCATTACGGGGGCTCCGGTAACCTCCCCGTACACTTGAGTGTACGGGGAGGTTACCAGTGTTTTTCGTTTGCAGTGCTAAACCAAAAACTTAGAAAAATGGTTTAGGTAGAAAATACACCTTTGGATGTGTGATGGATCAGTAGGGTGAAATTATGAGATTATTTCTACTATGGAAAATGGTGCTGCTTTTGGAGCACAAGCATGTAGAACATGCCAGCAGAATTATGGCATGTATTCCGTTGCCGACCTGTCGTGTAGATTCTGTATGCCTCTTGTACAGTATGCGGTGGTATTTTGGATCTTGTATCTATGAGCCTCCAAGATTCAAGATACTTGTGTACTTCTCCATTGTAACAAAAGGAAAGTATTTGGTGTTATGTTTTATTCTTGGCTGTAGATACTTGGCCTATCAAGAATTTTTTTAAATTGTAGGTTATCAGCAACCAAGAGTTTTGTTCTTCTTCTTCTCCTTCTCTTTCTCCTTCTACTCCTTCTCCATGAGACACTTTTTTAACTCTTGACTATTTTCTGTAACCAAATTCAAAATCCTCAATTTTACCTGTAACTAAATTATTTTTCTGTTTGACACTCATTGGTTGTCATTGTCTTTTCATATGTTTGTACCTTTAAAAATTTATCGAATTTTGCGCTTGTGCGCGATGCGCGAGCAAAGCTCTAACTAGCTTCTGCTGTTATCTTTATTTAGAGAAACAAGACTTCTTCCAGTTTGTTTGCAGGCTATTACTGGTGCTGAAAAATCTTGCACCGGCTGCTTGTAATAATATGATTTAGGTATCGTAGACTCATGATGTGTGGTAATGTGTTAGGCCAAAAGTTAGGTGATTTGCGATTGCTAAGAATTGCAAAAAATTTGGCGATCGTAATTACAATTCCTGAGTAATTTTTACTTCGACAAGTAGTCGCACTTTTCAACTTTGCAATTCCTCGGTAACCATTGTTTAGCCCAGGATTTCTGCAAAGGGCAATAGTCTGGCATCAATTGGAATGATGATGTGATCGATTGGCATCAAAATACCATGATCAGCATCATTCGAGAAGGGGCTTCGTACCACCCATCTTTAATACTGACTGGTTATTACAATTTCTTAGGAATTGTAACCACAGATGGAATATTGGAATATTGTGATTCCTAAGGAATTGCATTAATAGTCCAACTACAACTTGTATACAAGTCCTAGGAATATTTTTCCAGGAATGATCATGTATAAAGTAATTGTGTGCTTAATGTGACACATCTGTGAAAATATTACCACCAAGAGATTCCATGTTCAGGAATTAGTACACCAATTTGTTGAATGAGTTTTGACGCCAGCAAGACAGGCAACTTTGCCACGTGGAAGTTTTTGGTGAGCCAAATTGACGACAAGTGACGACTTTTGCTTTTTTTTACTCCTCTGGCGACTTTCACGACCATCTGGCGACCCTGACGACTGCTTGGTGGCGACATTTTGGCGACCTGATGACTTTTTGGTGAAGACTTTTGGCGACCCTGACAACTTCTGGTGATGACCTTTTGACGACCCTTGTCACGACTAATTGATTCCAATGTGACGACCCTTCTGACGACTCTGACGACCGACTTGACGACTTTATGACCTTCCACAAATATCTACGTCTCTGATCATCCCGTGCGTGAGAGCAAGTGGCGAACAGAACGACTTGGTGGCGACAATGGCGACAAGCGACCCTAACTGACGACCCAAGAGATCTTCTTTGACGACCCTTGTGACTCCACCTGACGACCCCTGACGACCCAAGGGATGACCGAATAACGACCCTGACGACCCCTGACGACTTTAGTGACGACCCTGACGACTTTAGTGACGACCAGTTGGCGACCGTCAAAATCTCTTGACGACATCTGACGACTCCTTCTGGCGATACTTATCGCCAAAGTCAAAAATTGCCTGTCTTGCTGATGGGTACCCTGTTTGGTTTCTTCAGGCTGCATCAGTCCTGAAGACGGTCTGCAGGTGCAACTGGACACATTCCTGAAAGGAGGTCCAAGATGCCGGGCGTTTTGTGGGATGCTCGGTCCCATACACATCTGTCCAGGGTTCGCAGTTGATTTGCTCCCCAAAGATTGTGGTCCAAGGACGACGGGCAGTCTCCAACAATTGAGTGGAGTACTGCAGGAAGATCGCTTGGCCAGCAGACACTAGGGCCTCACTGGTGTGGATTTTAGCAGCAGTTGCTTTGTGCCATGACTGGAGGACAGGGGAATTTTCATCCGTCCCTTTGAACTTGGCTTTGGCCGCAGTGGCCACAGTCAGTTTTGCCTCAGCCTTTTCATCTGCCTTACAGGCTTCCCCGTAGTCCGTGTCTAAGCCTCTCTGGGAAATTATTTCCATCGAGGTCTGGACATGGTTGAGGAACTGTTCAGGACTTCCCTCGTCGAAGACGGTGACAGACAAGGTCATTTTGTTGGAGACCTTGATTTTGTTGATTACCTTCGGGGTGTCCATGGCAGTGGGAATGTATGAAATGGGTGGCTTAGACCTCCCTGAACTCAGTTCACACTCCTGTGGCTTGAGTCCTTCTGGGCTTGATTTGCTGGTCGACATCCTCTTAATTGCCTCGCCAAGGGGCGTATTATAAAACAAGGCCTTGAAAAAGGTCTTGGGTGCCCTGTTGAGGTTAGCTCGAAAAAGAATTTTTTTTATTTTTTTATTTTTAAATGTTTCTTTGTCGGCTTTTATTTCTTGAAAGTCTTGCTTCCAACTATTTCGCGAGAATTCTCGATCACGAAATTAATCCGACTCGTAGGAATCCCCGATCGCAGAAGTCGATTGCTCGAAGTTTATCGCTGATGCTCGCTGATCGCGGGAGAATTTTTGGAGAGCTCGTAGATCGCAAAACCGTAGGAATTTGTTGATCGCGTAGCCGATTTTGGATAAATCGTCGATTGTGCAAAAAAAACGAATCACTGGTGCAAAAAGTTAAAATTGCCGCTCGCGATAAAAAAAATGTTAGCGTACCTAGTGTCGGAAGAGTTGGATGTCGATGGCTTCGGTGCGCAAAGGTCGCACCACGGCTATCTATATATAGTGACCTGAGCCGATTCGTCGTAAAAAAATATCACGCGAAAATTATAGGCAGTTTCAACAGGTGTCGAAGATCTGATTTTATGAGCTATATTTTGTACAATTGTGAGGATGGAAAGGCAGTGGAACTGCATTCCAATCCAAACGATGCAAACGATCATTGTGTAGGTTTCTACACAATATGGTATGTTCATACCCTTCTGATAGATGCTTAGATCTTCCTCCAGGGTGTCCTGTTGTTTGGGGTTCTGAACTTCCATGTTGGGGAGTCCATGCCGTCGGGAGGTGGACTCTCCTACTTGGGGTCCTGAGAATACTCCTATTTAGGTTTTGTACACAGGGGTACAAAAAAGGCTGATTCGTGCTCCATTTAGGTTTTGTACCCAGGGGTACAAAAAAGGCTGATTCTGATTCTTGTCCTATGTCCAGACAGCGGCAGCAGAGGAGCAGGAGAAGAAGGAGGTGAAGGAGAAAGGGGCTCAGTTTCCAATACAATGTATTTTGAAAAGATCTTGACAACTAATAACTAAGTTATGCGTAGACATAAAAGTGTAAACTTCTCTTTAGAGATATTTCTTTGTGTCTATAGAGATCTTTACAACAGAAGAAAAAATGTAATCAAACCAGAAATACCTGAAAACTCATGATGCATTCACAGTTTTGTGCATGAATTACTAAACAGTCATCATCAAGATCCTGGCATGTTGGAAGGCCAACTCTATGGTGGTAACAAATAGCCTCATTCAACAGTGGACACAAGTGTACATGCTGTTGAGTTGACAGAGCCAATACACCTAGATTGTATGATGGAAATTTCAAGGAAAACACAAGTATCATCATTTGACTATGCATTACCTTCAATTTTTTTAACAATAATGTTTACAACTCAATACAATGCCCTTATTATCTACCACCGCCATTATAACAAAGCAACAGCAACTCCGATCCTGTGTTTTGACTGAGCTTAATACAATGGCAATATTTTCTTTGTGCAATCATAACTGTATCCAATGGCATTCATCTTGTCCAGCTTTCAATGCCAGAAATACTATATCTCAAAATTATTTCATCTCATACCCCACATCAAATAGAACATGCGACAATCACTGATCTAAAGCCAATATTGTTTCCATTGTTATTAATTGACGAGGTTGGATACTGCACTGCTGAACTATGGCAATCTGCAGATTTTGTTAGCATACAAAACTTATATTGTAATTACTATCAGTCACAATGTGTATACCTAGTCACCCATTTATTTTATGACTTTAAGTCAACCATTTGCTCCATAAGTCTCTTCTTCTTTTCAAATTGTGTATCAAATGGAATTTTGTTACAATTATCACAATATCCCCTATGAAAGGAATGCACAAACCAATCCCGGAACCAATACAGTAATATTGGAAAAAAGGAGGAGAGATCATCTCCAGCTCCAGATTGGTAGTCAACATGCTTGTTCTGTTTTGTGTTGTTCAGTGTTGATCTGACATTGATTTTTGATTTAATTTTTGTAATTTCTGTAATTTCTGTATGTTTTTGTTTTTGGCTGCACAAACAATGGTATTTAGTTCTATTGATGTGGCTTAAAAATATGTTCTCATCCCTTCTAGGGATATTGCATGAAATCCATGGAGCAATAACTTGTTCTGTGCAATTGCAGAATACACGACTTAATTATTTCCACACATTGGAACAATTAAAATGCATATTGTTGCATATTTTATATTTCAGGGAATGAGGAGAATGCCTACTTTATTATAAAATAGGTCTATTTGGTCTCGTATTTTGTGCTGTGATATACCATCTAACTGAAGGAGGAAGTGTCATTCAGTATTGCAGCACACCTGAGGCAACGAGTTGTTTGATATGTTATACTTTTTCAGCTCATTTCTTAGGTGACGTCTCACATTCAAAAAACTATGGCAACATGTGAAGTAGATCTATTTTAAAATTTAGGAATTGACCTTTTGACGTAGCGCAAGTGATGTAGACTCCCAAATCACCAAACGGCCACAGTTGAAGTTACATTTTGATGCTTGACTTACATGAACCGAAAAGAAAGAGTTTGTGGTTTGTGGAGTAATAGATATGTGGTACTTTAGTCTGATCCACACTTATCATCAAAATCATAGTTTTTTCTAAAGCTCATGGATCTGAAGGTAGACCAATAATTGTAGGAATTTTTCAGAGGCCTTGCCTCAGATACCTCCATTGTATTTCAATCATCTCTCCACTGAAAGATTTCAATTTCATCAGTTTTGAAAGGTATCTACTTGATTTGTTTTTTACACCCCAAGTGATTAATCTTGTATTCATAGCAATGCACACAAAAAGGAATGAAAACAATGTTGAATTTGGCAACACACATTTTTTTTGACATGTATGGTGTATTGAATGGGTAGACAAAGTGAGGCCAAGTGCAGCCAAAAGGTTTGTCATTTTGTCAGAAAGAGTCCCCATATATGGCTCTTTTTCCAAAAACAAGCAGTGCAATTTTTTGTACAACCTTACATAATGGATCTTTTAATTTAATGACCCTAGATGGCCCTACTTGTCCCTAAATGGCCCCAAATGGATTTCTATTGTGATAAATCCCCCTGTGCTACTTTTTTGACACTATTATACAAATTCAGCTCGACTATAACAACTTTTCTTATGTTTCTGACAAAGAACAAATGAGAAAACAATGTGAAATTTAACAGGAAAGAAGAAAATGAGAAAACAATTGGAAATTAAACACGAAAGAAGAATTGACATTACCTTGAAATATGTATGACATCCTTCATCTTGCTCCATGCGAGCTTGTTTCTTATCTGTGAGTTTCTCACTCCTGTTGAGCCACATTCTAGAACTGGTATCTTTCACCTGCTGGTAGCTGAATCCTAAATGCCATCAGTGGTGGTGCTCTTGTAGCTGTCCTCTAGATACAGAATTACAACTTACCAGTCACCAAAACAGAGAGAAAAAGGTTTGAGCCTTCTACACATCAGGAATTAGCCCCACCATGGGATTTGCTTTGGCACAACTTATTTTTTGATTCCTATGCATTTCCCATTCGATTTATTCTCTCTTCCAGAATTAATTATGATCAGTGAGTACCTATGCTAGACACCCCCTCCCCCACTCTGATATTCTCTAAACCAAAACAGCCATGAACAATACTCCTTTGTTGCCATCAATATGCCATTGGCCTCATTTTTTGATTGATTCGTGGAAAGACAATGCTGCCATTTGGATCAAAATCGGACTTCACTTTTGAAACTGCATTTAGAATTTTTCACTACATGTCCTTTTCCAATTATGTCGCATTTGTCAAATTTTGGGCAGACTATAATCTTAAGCTACAATTCCTATAAGTTAGGATACATCTGTTTGTAAAGCATTCAATGCAAGAATAGTTGTCTTGAATCTTTCTCTACTTCATTTTCTTATAACTTGATCCACCCCAAGTCAAGAGTAAGTTTCTAATGAAATGACACACCTTCTCACCACTGAGGCCAAATTTGATCTGATTTGGCAGGAGTAAGATTTCAAACACCTTTGGAACCAACTGTTGGTTGTTGTAATGAATGTACCCTTGTCAACAATTCCTAGTTCAGTAGACCCTTATAAGGTTTCCAGCTATATGCTCTACCCTCTTCTTAAGAACCAACAACAAAGTATCCTCAACCAACAGGCAAGTAGTTTCTACACAAAGTTGGTAATTATACCCTTCTCAAGGGTGTTCTCTTGTTTGGGGCTATGGACTTCTGTGTTGGGGAGTCCATGCAGTTGGGAGTAGGGCAGTGGACTCCTGTGTTGGGGAGTCCATGCCTTTTGGATCAGGGGCAGTGGACTCTCTTCCTGGGGAGTCCTGAGAATGATCCTTTTAGTTTTCCTCCCTAGGGGTACAAAAAAGCCGATTCTTGGCCTATGTCAGACCCTGACAAAATGGAGATGACATTCAACAACTCAAACTGGTGACTTTCATCTCCAAACTCAAGTATTGGCTGCCTTGCTATGAGCTTGTCTCATTGATTTTTCTGTGATCTGGTGTAACCACTATGAAGATTTGAAAATTTACCACCGCAAGAACATTGGTGTTTTTCACCTAAAATGACTACTCCTACAACGCTTTGGAACTGCATGTTACTACGTACCATACAATACCAAACAATAAATGCCATGCTTGTTATGGCCGGCACCATTCTTTTACCTCTTCACTCATTGCTCGTGACTTTTTCCTAGTTCTGGTATGGTATATAGATTGAACATTTTATAATACTGCAAGACAGGCAACTTATAAAAATATCAGACATTTTGGCGATAAAATTTCTGCAAAGTGACGACTTGTAAAATTTTGGCGATTTGCATGACTCAAACTGACGACCTTGTGACAACTTGGACAACAAAAGTGATGAAGGCTTGTCGCCAGTGCTTGTGAGATAAGACTGGCCTATTGGATAATGTAGAGGAGGGATTTTTGTCTATCCATGATATGTTATCGGGGAGTTTGATGAGAATTGGAACTATGTTGGAGAGTGAAGTGAAGGGGCGAAGCATATGTGCTGTCTGGTGGGTTTTGCGGTCTTTGTGATGGTGTTTCTTTATTGGGTGATTAGATGAGAGATCCTTGCCAGTTTAACTCCCCTGGGAACACATCCATACCATGTTTTGATTTTATGATGAAACATCGAAAACAAATATTATCATATTTACAAAAAGAAATCAAATTTTGGACTTGATGGATACAATGAGTTCAGAGAGATGTAATATTCTGCCATTTATAGATCAGGATGAAACATTGGTAATTTGTTATTGAACTTTTTTGTTGGGCTAGTGGGGGTTCTCTTGATTTTGCAGACCAATGCTATAGTTCATTTCATGGAAAAATAGTGTTGTCTGATGTCAAAGATATTATGTGTGTGTGAGCTATGTTCAATGAGCTTGTTCATTCTGGACTTTCAAATTGCTCCCATACTATTGGTCTGATTTCATTGGAAGAAATAGTTTAGAAGTAGAATTAATGACAAATTGTAGCGCTCACAGCTTTGTTTTTGCTGGTATTTTCATTTTCTTGATCAATTGGAAATTGATATGAACCATGCCTCCTGCCAAACAAAATGGACATATTAAATAAATCCTCTTTTAGCCAGCATTCTAATATCCCATAAAGCACAGAATACTGGTGGAAGGTTGGACAATATCTCTACCTCTGAAGAACAGAACATGTTTGAGGATCTGTGAACATCAGCTGAATAATTAAAATGTTACTCCAGTGAGCAATATGAAGGTGAAAGAACATGTGTTCTTACTGGTGCAATGGTATCATCAGTTTGATAAACACCAGTATGGCATGGAATCAAAATTTCTGATAGAGAAATGTATAAACAAGCAAAAAAGGTAATGGCAATGATATGGAATCCAAATAAAGCATCAAAAGGAGGATGGAGGGAATACTGCAAGACACATATCAATTGGTTTTATGTTTCGTGATTAATTAAGATTCTAAAAACACACATATTTGTACCCAAAATGGACACCCCCCCCAGCATAACTTCTCAAGGACATCCCAAAAAGTAAGGTTCTGATCAAAATGTTGACACAACAAAGATCCATCTTATTGCACAACGTCCTTACAAGAACTCCAAGTTTCAACATGTTCAAAGAAAAATGAGTAATTTTGTCCAATTGGAACCATTCGAGCCCCCGACATATCAGTGGGAGTAACTACCAGCTATTGGCAAGTACAAATGGAAAGGAGTGCAAGAATTGTGACTGCACCTTAACTTGTCTATTCTTTGTCCAATCATCGATCCTTGAGTTCATCCAAAAAATGACATTCTGATCCGTATTTTGACAAAGATTAGATACATTTTAATAAATTCTATAACTAACAGGTCCCCATATGTTATTCTTATATAGGGGTACTTTATTCCCTTTGGACAGATTTTGAGCACTGGAAATCATACATGGGATCAACTAGCAGCTATTGAAAAGTTGTAAAAGTGCAAGAGTGCAGCAATTATTTGCTTGCAATCATGTCTTTGGTACCTGTAGAGATTGAATGGGCATGTTTACTAGACATGTATCAGCAATGCAGACCCCAATGTATTTGCATCTGTGTTGTCTTCCATATAAAACCAAGAAACGAAATAATTGTTGTTAAACATAGCACTGGTACTTGCAGTCGCAGCAGCTAGTATGGCTAGAGAGGAAGTAATAGAATGAGAATCAGCATATTCTGTCGGTGTAAGAAACACACACTATAGGACCAGAGTGGTGGAAGCAAAACAAAGCAAAGACGTCGCAATATGTGACAACAACATCTACAATGGGGTGTTGATACAAGTATCAATGAGGGGCAACACCAAACGATAGTTCCAATTGAGAGAACACAGCAACAATAGTAATAAAGATTGCAACATATGGTGTGGAGGTCAGTCTAGGAAAAGCTGCAGCGTGTGCAGTACTTGAGAAGATAATTGAAGAGATCATTCATGATAGCAGTGAGACAGAGTCTGGAAACCATAAGCAGAAGTACATGGAAATTAGCTACTAGAATAGGCCTAGGACAAAAGAATTCAGTGTGAGCATGGGTTGTAATGAATAGGAATGATTGTACAGCAAGTGGGAATGATCCTGCTTAGGTGGCAATTGGCCCACGGTATCAAGGCTGTTGATCATATAGTGACAGTAAGCTACTGGAGACAGGAATGCGCCCAAAGATGTAGAGCAATGGAGTCACAGACCTATGGTGATGAACCAGAGGGTAAAAGCTGCTGTGTAATTCCTATGTTGGCATCGAGATCATCACAGCATGAGGTTAAAATTGGAACCACTTCATATCATGCTCTTGGAGAGGACAACGGGAAACAACAAGGGGAAATTGATTCGAGAACAAAGTGACAGTGCCGCAGCATGCAGTCTGACCCGAGACATGTTATTGGTTGGAATCATGCAACAGTTTACAGCCTAGGTTGCAAATTCCGATTTTGGTTACTGTCCAAAAAACACAGTAACCAGTAACCGATCAGAGTTACTGCAGTAATTACTGTAGGTTCCGGACAGATTGCTGTAAATTTTGTCAAAATGAGTCTTATTTTGTGATGTCACGGTGTCACAGTCCTTAAGTATTGAGCAAAGTACTTAAGTAAGTCTTTCTCAGTAATCTTGCGATCACAGTAATCACGTTACTGTCAAAATTTGCAAATATTCCGGAGTAACGCGTAATTCCGCCGGAATTCCTCCGGAATTTGCAACCTAGTTCACAGCACAAAAATCCATGGAAAAAATTAAAAACTGCTGACCTAAATGTACTCCAGAGAGATACAACCCATTAACCCAATCTTGTTGTGATATGACATGGGAGGGCCAATAAACATGGGGGGCATTCCAAACCCTTTTCAATCAATACCAAATAAACTATGACCACCTTTGTTTTGAACAAGTTAAGATTCCCCAATAATGGGTTGTAATGGTGAAGTACACCTAGCTGGAATCATTTTCTCAAGGGCTCAGCATCATTTTTGGTAGAAATGCATAAGCCCCACTTTTGGCCAATTGACACAAGAATGTTAGACATATATAATATTGCCAAAAGACAGCTTAGGCATATCAAAAAATCGTCTAAATCTTCTGGGAATCAGTGTTTGGGTTGTCAGCAACTTCCCGGAATTCATGATTTTGGGTCAGACTCGGAGTCACTTGGATATTCTACCATATCAATCAGAATTTCTAGACGTTCCTCAGATTAATTGTGACATCACTCGGCATCACTTGGTGTTAGTCACATTTGCCACTACTATCTTCACTCAGTGGTACTTGGTGTATCACACAAACTACTTGGTATGAGACACCAAGTACTCGGTGATATAACCAAGTACTCGGTGTGACAAACCAACAACTTGGTGTCACTTGGTGATACTTGGAATCACTAGGTTATACATGGTATCGCTAATACTAAGTGATCACGGAACGGGGTGGCTTATGGCTTACCTGAAATTGTGTGTTGAAGATAGTTTTTTGTCTAATGATTGTCTCACCAAGTGAGTCGAAACCCAGTAGTACTTGGTGGTTAACACCAAATACTTGGTGTGAACACTGAGTACTTGGTACAACATTCCAAGTACATGGTGATAACACCAAGTACCCCGTGATACCACCGAGTAGCACCTGTTCTAAAATTAAGATTTGAAATGAACCCTTTCTCAAGAATGGTAGTTCGTTTCCTCTGATCACAGGTAGGAATAGGACAAAAGTTGTGGCGCATTAGACAGGGAGAACACAGCAATTCAGAGAATCAGTCTGGGCCATTGAACAATGGATGGCCAACAGTGGGACACACCCAGAACTTCAGTTCTGGATCCCTCGGTATCTACTTACCCGAGGATGCTACAGGTTTGATGAACTTCCCACAGTCCTACCCGAGTGCTCTGGCATCTCCATGTCACCAACTATCCTACACCTAGCCTGTAGCCGAGATAGGATCGGATGGACCCATTTTATTGAAGGAAAAATCAGCAAACTCTTTGAGCAAATACAAGGTCATTACCTACTGGGTTATGATACTACACTAACGGGGCGGGATTGATAAAAGAGTTTATCACCAGCCTGCGCTCTGAACATCACACACACAATGGATCTATAGAAATGTGACCCTACATGATAAACACAGCTACCTTGCCCTTCAGCATAGGCAGACACTTGTCTTGGAGATCCAGGCTCTATAAAACACCAATCCACAACTGATTCCAACCGAGAGCAGGTTCCTCCTTGACCTTGATGTGACTGAGATGTCGACAACAGATAGCAAACGACAGGAATATTGGGTTGCAGCCATACAGGCGGCCCGGAAGGCCTCCATCTGTTGGCGGATCGCGCGAGGTTCTTCTTGCCATAGCACACATGATCAGCCTATTACCACGCCTGACCCCATACCTATAACAAGCAACTCCCTCTTCACGGACTGCCAGCAACAGCCAGCAACCCGACACCGCCCCAGTGTAGCAGTCCTTGAAACGCTGGAGGCATCTAACAGGCGACTCAAATGACGAAGAAGAGGTTCCGGACAGTTAGAGTAGGAGGATTAGGTAACCAATGTGTTGGCGCTTGCACTCTCAACCCGATCCTGCTACAGCGAAGAGAAAGCCCTTCCTGCCGCTCTGATGGCCTTGCTGCTCATCTACAATGGCTGGCAATTAGACAAGACCTGTTGCATCTGCACAACTTAGTTAACTCTGTGAAATTTTATAAGCAATATATAATATATATAGATGCACTGTAAGAGAGTTCAAGGATTTGATCAAAGTGCGTGATGCATCTAGTGCATCGCAGCTGGGGGTGGGAATGTAAACGTGTTTATTATTACTAGTAGCCACTGCAAGTTTTTTTGTAGTGACCTAGACAGAATGAAATTCATAGAAACATAGGAAGTAATAGGTTTAAAAATAACGTGGCTTGTCTATGCTTTTAGTAGAAAATGGGTGCATGAGCAATTCGTAGAGACAGAGGAAGTCATAAGTTTAAAATAAAAGTGGCTTGTCTATGCTTGTAGTATAATAATAAATGTCTGTGTGTGCCTTGCACGCTTTGCATGCACATCAAACACGAAAGCACCCATTTTTGAAGTAAGATACAATTTTAATGGTAAACATAGATCAAATCATCATGACTACTCATGTACGTCAACCCAAAAAATATTTTTTACAGGTTAATATGAGTGAATCTACTGTGGAAGTACCTGTTATGGCAAAAAGGTAAAAAAACCTTTCTCACTGAAGAAGGAGAAGGAGGAGGAGGAGAAGAAGGAGAAAAGGGGCTCAGCTTCCAATACAACCAAGATTTTGAAAAAGTCTTGATAATGTAAGCTATGGTAATTGTACAATACATAATAATACGTACCATACACACACTCAGCAACTCAGCAGGACCAGTGACATCCTATTTAAATGTAATGACTAGAAAACGGGGTATGGAGCATATTGTGGTTTGACGAATTGAAATAACTACTGTTATATTGGTAAGATAAGGTGGTGGAAACAAAATTTCAGCATGGCTTTAGTCATGACTTCTTACCACCAATTAGGGTTTACACTCTACATATAAGAGTTTCTTCATGAGAGTACTAGCTATTGTATTGTGACTTGGTTAAGGGAGCATAAATAAAAGTACTGTTTTTCTGCTAAATAAAAAGAGATAACTTGATAAAATTAACAATGTCCCAACATGATAATACTTTGAACCACCCCAACTGTCCATTGGCGTCCAACTTTTCAATCACATCATCAATGTCACTGGCATCTGCCAGAACAAAGTAACTCTTGTTCTTCTGGCACTTAATACGTTTTGACACATCACAGTCTTGCATCTTACCCATAATTTGATAAAATCTGATCATGTGGAGCAATACACAGCACTTCTCCCTCACCACAAATTTTGCCCGGCTGTGCTTCCCAATATCATACAGCAACCACTTGTTGTATGATTTTTTATCACCATAATGCTCAATATGGTAGACGTTAGAACCTTCCCTTCAAATCGGTCAGTCATTTCTAGTGTCACATGCACATTTTGCTCTGGAATCTTTTGATTGCACTGAGAAATAGAATAATCATGACTGCTTTTCTCTTTGGTTGTAAGCCAGCGCCCCATCAGCAATTTCCTCTTTGTCTCATTCGCATTCCATTTCTGCAGTTGATGGCTAATTCCTCTTATGAGCTATCAATCACTGTTTTCCAACCTGATACAATGTCACTCTAATGAGCAGTCTCATATCCAGCTGCAACATAAATATCATTGTCATTGGTAGCAATTGCAATGAATATATATGGGAGGGAGAGACTGAGAAGTAGGAAGGAGGTAAGATAATGTATCTCTTTATGGGGACATAAAGACACATTTTTGGATATAAGAGACAGGGGGTATAATGGCAAGAAAAAAGTGGTGGTAAATAACTTTGGTATTGTACTGTCATGGATTTTAAAATTACTAGGTAGAGAGGGGCAGTAAAAATAGTTCAGTGGTAAATGGTATCTACATATATAATATATTTTGACTACTGCATGACTTTTTACGGCCCAGCAAGACAGGCAACTTTGCCACGTGGAAGTTTTTGGCTAGCCAAACTGACAACGAGTGACGACTTTGGCATTTTTTTCTCATCTGACGACTTTCAGGACCATCTGACGACCCTGACAACTTCATGTGACGACATTTTGACGACCTGACGACTTTTGGTGAAGACTTTTTGATGACCCTGACGACTTTTGGTGACAACCTTTTGACGACCCATGTTACGACTCATCGATTACCTCTTGATGACCCTTCTGACGACTCTGATGACCCACTTGACAACTTCAGGACCTTCCACCAATAAGTACAGTGAGAGCAAGTTCTGAACAGTACAACTCCGTGACGACCATGACGACTAACGAACGTAACTGACAACCCAAGAGATCTTCTGTGACGACCCATGCGACTCCACCTGACGACCCTTGACAACCCAAGTGATGACCAAAACACGACCCTGACGACTTTAGTGACGACCTCAGATAACCCAACTGACAACCGGTTGATGACCTCAAAAACCTCTTGATGACAAATGACGACTCCATCTGGCAATATTTATCGCCAAATTCAAAAATTGCCTGTCTTGCAGATGTCATCGGTTGTCACTCAGCATGAGAGAGCCTTGGTCAAAGAGCCCAACCAGCACCCAAGAAGGATAAGGAAATTCTTGATTTTGCGGGAAAATCTTCATCGTAATGCCAATTAGACGACTAGGCCAGATCTGGCCAAGACATAACTTTTTTTGCAGAAACTCATAGAAGACAACGTTGACGTCGTACAGCCAAGCGGACATCACCGCTGGATTCCTCGTGAAAAATTACCCCTAGAGACATATCACCACCACATATGTTTGTCATACACCACAAGCGCGAGTCACGGCAAAAAAATACTACAGTGCATCGTGTTATGTTGCTGTCCCATGCAGACACGAGGAAAATTCTGATGGATTGGTGGTTCTTGAAAACAGGGAACGTGTGGATACACAACTTCAATCCTTATCAGTTATGACTAGTCCAATGACATGCACCCTCAAATATGACTAGGCCAGATGTGCTCATGTCATGTTCTTAAAAAATCATGTTCTTATTGGCATTAATATATGTTTGCACATGTAGTTTTACACCCGCACGACTGTTTGCACTTGTGCAAAAAATCCACGATTGCGCAAATTATCGGCAGTTGTACGAATTATATGCAATAGTACATATTATCTACAAATCTGCTAGAAATCCTCCAATCCTCCAGAAATCTAGCGGATTCTCACGTAGGAATAGTATAGGATCTAATAATCTACAATTGTACAAATAATCTGCAATAGTACAAAAAATCTGCAATTGTACAAATAATCTGCAATTGTACGAATTATCCGCTAGTTCACTAAAAATCCACTGATTATACATGTTGTATCTGTTAGGCCAAAAGCTAGGGAAAATGCGATTCCTTGGGGACAAATAAAAAAATTGGCCACTTCTATTCCTCAGAATGCATACTTTGACAAGGAATTGCAATTTTGAGGTGTGAAATTCCTCGTGAACTGTGGTTTAGCCTGGGATTTGTGTGAAGCCCGATAGTTTGACATCATTATTCTGTTCCCTTTCCGTTGATGTCACTAGGTTGGCATCAATTTTGCACAGGAGCTTGACAAATCAGCATCAAAATAGAATGATATGTCAGTTCAATATTAAGAATTGGGGTCGATTTCAATTCCTGAGGAATTGCACTTTACAATTCCTTCGGAATCGTCATTGGTCATAGATCGCTGCAAGTATGATTCCTGAGGAATCATAATTGGGGTGCTATTCCTTGGGAATGTCGTGACGTCACATAGTGATAAAAACACTGGCATCAAAAGATTTGATATTACAGTCACAACACGGCTATATGTGCACTTCAGTATATGTGCACTACAGCCATATGTGCACGATTTGAGAGCCAAAGAATTCAGGCGGGAAATCTCATTTTGGCGCCAAAACTTGATGGCCCACCAATCGTGTGAAGGAACACACACGACATTTTTTGTTCTGTACGATACAATACTTATTACATCATATTACAGTGTAAATCCCAACAAACATCGCTCGACTAACTATAGACCACGCAGATCGTGCAATGTATGGCAGACTTTCATGTCATAGCAAATCGATTGCGCAAACACAACATTTGCATGATGCAAAACAATGTTGCATCGTGCAAGCACATCATTTGCATTGCATGAACAAATTTGTGTAAGCCAACACATTTTCATAACACCAACACATTAGCATCGCACAAACCAATTTTCCATGGAACTTGGCGCCTGCACTGCTCAACAACTCTGTGGCATGCCTGGCATGCCAATTCCCATCAAGCTCCCAACAGACAAGACCAACCCATCAGCCAGCGCTCCAGATGAGCCCAAACACATTTGTGAACACTGTCATCACGCCATGCATGGGGGTGTTTGTGGACACAACTTGTCTGACGTCCGCAGCACACTTGACGGGACAAAGCTCCACAAGCAAGCAAATGTGACTGGCTCCATTGCAACAATCTGCTTCCGGTGCTACCATGACCTTCTCATGACCAACATGAACATTTCTCCTGCAGCCACATTTGCTACTGCATCATATAGAGTGGCTACAGCCACATCAGAGGATGCAGCCATTTCAATCACTGCCTCCAAAAGTGTTCCTGCACCCAATGTGGTTGGTGGTTGATTGGTCTCCGGAGCCTCGAGAGTTTGCTGGGTCAAAACAAAAGGCCAACAGCTGCTGTTGCACTTGGCATTGGCACTGACTATGATACCCTCTTGTCCATCTATCTCAAGAATAAAAACAGAGAACTATCAAAGAAAGTGAAGGCTGCCCATCAAATATTAATCACAGCATTCGTCAATGAATAATTTAATATGCATTTAATGGAAATTTTAGAAGCATTTTAATGTTATTACTGTTTCATTTCTTCACTCTTGTGTAACTGCATGTACCCATACATTGCAGTTGGACGACCAAGTCACCTTCACTAGGTGCAAAGCATGTGGAGAAGGCTATATGTGCACTACAGCTATATGTATCAAAAAGCCAACACACACCATGCACATATAGCTGTGTTGCGACTGTACGTAGGGATTAGTACCTACAACTTCAACTGGCGGTTGCATGCTTGAAGCCATATTTCGTGTAATCTGCTTCTAACATAGCATATTTCCCGCATTTTAAATCTAATACGGCAATTCCCAAAGAATTGTTCTGCGTATTCCCTACAAAAGTGAAAAAGCAAAAAGAAGTAGTCGAAGTCAATTTCCCCAGGATTCGGACTGCTCATCGCCAACAGTTTTGCGATTCCCAAGGAATCGCATTTTCCCTAGCTTTTGGCCTAACATCATATCCTCTTAAGTCACGAAAAATAACGGTCTGGATCCATTGGTCACAATTATTTTGCAATTGATCGCACGATTCCTATGCCTTCCAACCGATTACATAAAACAAACAGCGCCACAGATCGCCACGACCTAAGAACCCGTAGACCTGATGGCCACATCAAACCGTTTGCATTCAGCTTTTTCCTATTATATCAACCTGATCCTGACATACTGCGAATCAAACAATGTCGATGTGAGGGGGTGTTTGAGCTCTATTGCTGTCGGTGTGTGCATTGGGATTTTGATTGTCTTCTTCCTGAATGTTTTCCCTGGTAAGTACTGTAATTTTAATCCGCGAAGTAGCTGCTGTTGGGTAGCTAAAGAGCGTTTCACATGTTTCTTCTCTTCTTGGCTTTGTGTGACAGGCCAGCCATTGGAGATATACAATCAGATAGACGAAAATGTCATGTCGACCAAAACTAAACCATCGTCAAACCGTGATATACAAGAATTACAGTCATTGTGTAGTCTTACCAAAGACCAAGTTGATCATGTAATTCAGTCTATGCAGCCCCAACAAAGTAAAGCTGTGAAACGAAGTAAAAATGTCGAAACAGGGAACTCCGTTTCGATCTTTGCAATAACCAAAATCATGATATTGGCGAGTTTACTCTCAGGTCTAGTATATTTTCTGAATAGAGATTATGGGAATGTAGTCACATTTTGGTTCGTAAAGAGTTTTCCCAGAGAGTCTGCAACTATTGGAATCTCTTTAAAGAACGAGTTGTGAACATGGCGCATTGACAGTCCGTCTATTTGCATGTGCGTCATGCCATGCGTAACTGAAGTAACTTCCATTCATTTGCAATGATAGAAGAGACGCGTCAAAATAGAGGCACAGATCACACCTGAAACTCCGCTACGCCGCCCTCCGTACTCTCTCACATACAGTTCATGCATCTCCGTTGTCAATCGACCAATCCGCTATCGATCCTCTGCTGAGAGCTCTTCAACTTCCTACCATGAGCTCGCATTTCTTTTCCAGTACGTGTAAAGATTAACATGATAATTTACTATACAGAGCAGTGCTACTTTGTGATGATTTTTTCTTCCAGATTTCTGTTATTTCAGAATCTACGTGATGTCAATGGATCAATCCTCATCAAGAATAAAACCACTACGACGCTTATAGTACGGTAGTCAGTGGCGTGATTGATAATATCCCTGAAGAGCACTATTCGATTGCCTGTCAAGCATATTCGACCGACTGTTCCTCGAATCTGAAGAGATAGAAGAACTAGCCATTGATGGCAAAGATTCGCAATCACCCAAACCTTCGCGAGGCATGTGAGAATTGGAATACATCTTTCCGTAGCCTCTCATGCGTGGTGCAACAGGAGGATGAGGTTTATCGTCTTCAGTGAGAATATTGATGGACTTCTTGTTGTGACGTTCTTCTAACGATGCCAAACCCGTTGATACTCGCGTGGCATTGGTGTCATCCTGATTGGTGTTGCTTCCAAAAAGATCGAACAGCAGCTCCTCAAACGACATAGAGGATGATTCAGACTCAGGTGAATCAAGTGAGTTAACAGATGAGTCGTCAGGAGTGACGCTGGAGCCTGGTTTCGTGTCCGGTGAAAATTGTACACGTTTCTTAGAAGAGGCCCCCGAGCGCTCAGATCCTTCCATCGATGACAAGGAAGCTTCCGAAATGCACGAGGACATGGAGGAGTCGAGTGATCGGGAATCACTCCGATCACAGTTCGATGACCTGCTCTTAAATGTAGGCACAGTAACACAGGTATCGTGTTTGCAGGTCGCTACTTGTTTTTCCAATTCAGATGTCAGGCAATAAGAATGTTTCTTGGAGGACGCTTTCGAGGAAGATGATTGTCTTGACCGCACAGAGTTCTGAGAATAGACCGATCGGTTCATGGATTCTACATTGCTTGATGGCTCGACCACTGGCTCGGGGTACATGCGGTAACCTGCCGGCTCATAACGGTCCTGTTGCATCTGTGAAGAAACATAGCTGTTGGATCGAAGTGGAGCTTGTAAGGCCGACTCGTGCCTGTAGGGTGGGAGTGGCTGACTCGACCCTCGCGGAAACAACGTGCTTGGCTGCATCGACAGATTGTGCTTAATGGGCGGGAGTGGTAAGCATAATTCGTGACGAGCCTCAAAGGACTTCGATCGACTCTGCTTTGTTGGTAAACTGGACTCGCGTGGAGGCTGCGGCGGCACAGGTACTCTCATCCTAGCTCGCTCTACTGATGGTGATCTTCCTCTACTACTCAGGTCCCTGTACGTTGCCATCATCTTTTCGGGCATGGCGTATCCGGTGGTCTCAGGGTGTTGGACATCACCGTCCCATCCTATGTGTGGCCTACGGACAGCGAACTCTTCCTCCACTTGAAGAGATCTGCTCAAAGCTGCCGCCATTGCCACGTCGACAGAACGGTCTCTGGATGAACTACGACTTCGATTCGACTTACTCGTGGATCTTTCTCGTCGCCCTCTTCTAAATCTAGCCTCAACTTCTCTGAGAACAGCCAAGATGCGTGGGTCTTCTTCCATACACATGGGAGGCTGTTGACCGAAGTTCGACTCATTGTCGAAGAGGACCTTTCCCTTCGTCCTCCAGCACTAGACTCGGCATAGGCGCCAGAAGTGCGTCCGCGTGTGCCTTGATCCATTTTCGTGGGGATGCTATTGACCGACGCTCGACTCATTATAGAGCTACTACGCGAACGCACCCTGTTCGGTTGTTCGTCGTTCATGTCGGAGAAGAGCATCATAATGCCATCGGTTTTGGCAGAACAATTAGGGCAGCACATTTCCGTTCTTTCATCGTATTTCGATCTGCTGGATGATCGTCCACTTCGCCAATGTTCAGTGTTCGGAAAATCCATGAGAAAGCCATGCCCAGAACCAACAGAGAGATCTCTTGCTGACTTTCTACTCGTTCTTGATTTACTACGCGACCGCCCTCTTCGGTCTTGTTTGTGGCATTGATCCGCACTAACTGATTTATCTTTGCCGGCTTTCCCGCTTGTTCTGGTCTTACTGCGAGGCCTTCCTTTTCGATCTTGCCCGTAACCATCGTGATCTGCTCTCTCTTTTGTCTTGGATCCTCGTGGTGGAAAAATGTTCATGATGCTGTCGATTGAGATACAGTCACAAGACGGCTATAATATTATGTGCATGTTGTGTGTTGGCTTTTTGGTGCACATAATATAGCTGTAGTGCACATATCAAGAATTTTTCAAAATCTTAGTTGTGTTGGAAACTGAGCCGTTTTCTCCTTCTTCTCCTTCTCCTTCTCCTTCTCCTTCTCCTTCTCCTTCTCCTTCTCCTTCTCCTTCTCCTTCTCCTTCTCCTTCTCCTTCTCCTTCTCCTTCTCCTTCTCCTTCTCCTTCTCCTTCTCCTTCTCCTTCTCCTTCTCCTTCTCCTTCTCCTTCTCCTTCTCCTTCTTCTTCTTCTTCTTTTTCAGTGAGACAGTTTTTTTGCGTTTTGCCAAAACAGGTACTGACTAAAAAGTTGATCTGAAGTTACCTGAAAATAATTCATTTTTCGCTTGGACTTACATGGGTAGTCATGATGTTTTAATATCAGTCTACCTTTAAAGTTATATCTTTTTGTATAACGTATGACATTATTTTCAAGAATGTTTCTGTAAACTTGAAGGGAACATTAGTCACAAATTATCATTTTAATCATACAACAATGGTTCTGTAAACTTGAAGGGAACGTTATCGTGTCATAAAAGAGTGTCTACGTCTAACAAGAGAATGATTTCGCAAACTAAAAAAGGGTACAGCTGGGCACCACCCTCAGACGATATGAGAATTACCTGTAAATTTCAAATTATTTTACGATACTCCTCACTTGTCGAACTTGTGCCAATCATCAGCTGTTTTACAATCCACACAACGCTCACACGACACATCAAGACACAACCATGTCGAACAAAAATGATATTGGCCGGAATCGCCATATATCCAAAACTACTGGTACCCGACGTTGCCCTAAACATCATACGGACACATCGCAGTGTCCCGCATCTTTTGAACCCTTAGGGCGACGTTCGGACCCACTACAACTCGCGCTCGTCCCCATACTAACTCCCCCCAAAATAAACAGACCAACATCATGCTTCTTTTCATCCCATTAGCCATGTTTGGCCTCATCACATCTCGCGCTCGGCCGCAAATAAACTGACCAATTTACGCATTGGGGCCCATTACAACTCGCGCTCGGCCCCACACTAGCTGGCTAAAAAACTGACCAACATCATGCCAAGGAATCCAGCAATTCAAGTCCATTCTAATGGTTTGGTACTCATCGTACGGAAGCATTACCTTGTCCAGCATCTTTTGAACCCTTGAGACAAGGTTCGGCAGAACTTGCGCTCGGCCCAGCGGTATAAACCTACCAACATGCCAGCCTTATTCATTGATCATTGATGGAAGAGTTCAACAACTCCTCGGAAATAAAACAACAATACGCACCGGAACTACGCCTGCCTTTTTTGTTGAGGCATAGTTGGTTGTCTGGGCAGGATGGAGGGGGTACAATATTGTATCATCACAAAATAATGATTCATTTGAAGCAATTTCCCATATTCCTCTTTGTGCTGGTAGGAGGTGAGTTTCATTTTTGGTAAATATAAAGATGAAACAAGAATAAGATGCACAGTGACAAGTATTCAACCCTCGTCGTTTGCAGTATTATTGCGGACAAAGTATGCTCCGAATAGGTCGAACTCGTGCATAAAGAAATACTTTCGGAACTTTGGCAAAATCTAGACTCCAAAGAATGCAAACTGCAAGATGAGGCACGATGGCGATCTGTACGTGACTTTGCTGATAAGAGACATAAGCTGTATTGTTGCCAGATGGGGGTGTGCCAGAGGATATACTACTGACTCTTCATTTGGAAAAGGGAAGATCAACGCAAAGTGATAAGGCATAATGAAATGATTTCTTTTCGACTGGTTATACTTTTTCCCTTCAAAGCTTGAAGTATATTATTTTGTTGTTTTATATCAGCCATTATTTTATCAAGTCCATTAACAATTTCATCAATATCCTCTTTGCTGTTGAATCCAACAAGTGCTTAGATCAAGATCGACCTCCCCTCACCTCTTTCTCTCGTGTGGACAAACAATCAAACAATTCGAGGACACTTTGCACTTGCGACATGAGACGTGAGTCCTCCAGCAGCTCCTTCTCGATCAGAGAGCGCTTTTCCAAAAAGTGCTTGACCATACCACCTTCAAATTCAGGATACGTATTGTTGTTTTTGAGGATACTCGACAAATGAGACTTGATTGCCGCGTCGATAGTATGTTGCCGTATGTTTGCATTGTATCGCCGACTATATGCATTGCCCCGCACTATTCCTCGGGAAGTCTCAAAGCCAGGCTCATTGAAGTATGGATCGGGAACGAGTATAAGTGATTGAATAGAAATCAACACTTGCAACGACGTCGATTCTCCACTGATCCAATCGGGTCCTTGCCACGTCCCTAGCAGACTAAGACAAACCTCTCCACAATTGTATAGATTCGATTGAACGGTCCCCCCCCCCCCCCGGGGGAAAAATGGGGTTGGGGGGAAGGGGGGGGGGGGGGGGGGGGAAAAGAAAAAAAAAAGAAGCACCCGTTGGCATACGGCGATCCGTCGGGGCCGGCGATCATGACACGAAGTAAGTCCAGGCGGCTGTTGATGACGCGACAGAAGGCGCTGCTCCCGAATTCTACCGGCAATGTGTTTTGTTAGGCGGCCAATTCTCTGAATAACTTGTGAGTGTTGAGAGTGGTTCGTGCATTTGGGATCTGTTTAATGCTATTTTGGTGATGATAAGAAACAACGATTGCAATTGCAGTGGCAGCGACGATTTGGAACGATTGCGATTCTATTGCGATTGCAGTGGCAGAATGATCTTGCTGTTTTAAGAGATTCTTTTTGAGTTCGAGACAAAAGAAAAAAGCAATGGGTCCGTTTGGACATTTACAGGATGTGTGTGACGGGTTCAGGTAGATTTTGTAGCACACCTACTGGATGTAACTCAGGTCCAGTGCCCAGCTGTACATACTTTTAAAATGGGCGCGAGGCACTCGCAAAGCACGGCCCATTTGCAACTACTATAGTACATATTAATTAAGCGTAGAAAAGTGGCATACTACAACAAGCACTTTATTTCAAAAGTACGTCTTCCTCTGTCTCTACAAATCGTATTCTGTCCAGCAAGCTACAAAAAATCTTGCAGCGGCTGCTGGTAACAGCCTTCTCCACATGCTTTGCACCTCTTTGCACCTAGTAAAGGTGACTTGGTCATCCAACTGCAATGAATGGTGGTACATGCAGTTACACAAGAGTGAAGAAATGAAACAGTAATAACATTAAAATGCTTCTAATATTTCCATTAAATGCATATTAAATTATTTATTGACAAATGCTGTGATTAATGTTTGATAGGCAGCCTTCATTTTCCTTGATAGTTCTCTGTTTTCATTCTTGAGGTAGATGGACAAGAGGTTATCATAGTTAGTGCCATCGTCAAGAGCAACTGCATGGTATTCTCCTCAAAGTTGACTGATTTGGACTTGAAGAGATTTCAATTGGACTGCCGTGTTTGGGCTCATCTGAAGCGCTGGGTGATGGGTCAATCTTGTCTGTTGGGAGCTTGATGGGAATTGGCATGCCAGGCATGCCACAGAGTTGTTGAGCAGCTCAGGTGCCAAGTTCCATGGGAAATTGGTTTGTGCGATGCTAATGTGTTGGTGTTATGAAAATGTGTTTGCTTACACAAATTTGTTCATGCAATGCAAATGATGTGCTTGCACGATGCAACATTGTTTTGCATCATGCAAATGTTGTGTTTGCGCAATCGATTTGCTATGAAATGAAAGTCTGCCATACATTGCACGATCTGTGTGGTCTATAGTTAGTCGAGTGATGTTGGGGTTTACACTGTAATATGATGTAATAATTATGGTATCGTACAGAACAAAAAATGTCGTGTGTGTTCCTTCACACGATTGGTGGGCCATCAAGTTTTGGCGCCAAAATGAGATTTCCCGCCAGAATTCTTTGGCTCTCAAATTGTGCACATATAGCTGTAGTGCACATATACTGAAGTGCACATATAGCCGTGTTGTGACTGTAGTATGGTATTTATTGTACTACTGAGAGATTTGCTCTCTGTTGGATTTTATACATCTTATGCGTGTTGTGTATGTACGTACTTACGGTCCTATTACTAGGTGCCAATGACCCTTATTCAGGCATATCCTGGGTTTTCCGGAAGATTCTCCGCTTTTCCAAGGACATCATCGAAAGACCTCTGTTTTCATCTGCATCAACAACCTTCAATATCATAAAAAAACCGTAATTTTAGCGTGGTCATGATAAAAACTTACTATGATATTGGCGAATCCGAATTTCGTGCGCGCTGTGACAAAAGCGTGGTTATTTTGCACTCTCGAAAAAGATGACGTCAATATCATAAACATGTTTTATAATATTTCTGCTATTGTAATATGGTACAATACACATCTAAAAGTAACTACCGCCTAACACGTATAGTAGGATACAATATATATGTCTCATAAATACCATAGAGCATAAAATATAAAATGAATCCAACAAGCCAAGACTGTCTAACTTTTTTCTCTTTTTGATGTAATTTTACCATATCTAGTGTTTTGGCAATCAACAATGGTATGATACCACAGTTCAATGCACATCATAGTTCCCATCTAACTAATATACTATACCACCAGCCTCATCTACAGAACACACAGGGGTTTTTTGCAGTTCTTATAGATGCAGAGATTGTTGTCACTATGACATACTTCTACACAATGACAACTACAAGAAAGATATTTTTTGCCGTTTTTGATTGCGAATTGCGAATGTATGTAATAGTATAGTTGTTTGTAGACCCCCCTGTCTATCAACCCCACCTCACAGTCTGAAGATCCCCTTAGAGTCAATAGAATCTACTGTATTTTACAAAAAAAAACCATTTGTAGACCCCCAGTTATGTGAGTGACACGGAGGAGGGGGGTTATAGACTGTCGTGGGGGGCAGTAGACTTTCATGGGAGGAGGGTCTATAGACTGTTACATAGGGTCTATAGACTCCCCATGACCTTCTATAGACTGTCATGGGGGGTCTATGGACTGTGGTTAAGGGTCTATAGACCAATACACTCTTCTCGAAATAACTTTAGACTTGCCATATCATGAGATTAGTTAGAAAAGGTGTGAATTATGTACACAATAACAATATGGCTTGTTTGCACTGCCTTCCCATTCTGAGGATCTATATATTAAATAAGAAATCATGTATGAACCTGTCATGAAATTGGCAGCTACTTTTTTCTTCATAGTGGCAATGTAATATTTACTTGTGTTTGAAAACAACACAAGCTAATGTCATCTTAATAGAAAAAAGAGGAATAAGATATGCAGCGAGAGAGCAATAATTTCAGAATAAGGTACCTTGGGAGATGGTTGCAAGATGGGCTGAGGGAGGGGAAGTTGCTAGAGAAATATTTGAGGATGCATTTGGTGGTGTAGAGTATTTTTTGCTTGTGTGTTCCATGTGCATGGGACTTGTAGGGGAACAGTCTCAAAAATAATGAACAAGTAGCATCAAGGTTATATTTTGGACATGTATTTTTGAGCTACATACTAGTAGTTTTGTTAGACTTTGTCCGAGTAACATTTTGAGGAGGGGAATCAACAAAAAAAGAAAGGTACACTATCTTAAAAAATAACTATTATGAGCGAAGTTAATCCTTCCTTGCATTAACAGTATAAGACGAAAGATATATGTGTTCACCCGTCTCATAATAAAGGTAAATCCATCATAAAAATGTTTTATGATATTGTCGGGCGTATATCAGCAACATTGGTCAGTGAGCCCCACAATCCATTGAATTCGATGGCTATTTCAACATGGGTCATTTATATCAAGAATGAATGCTATGCTAAATCTGAACTTACAGTTAACGCCAATAAGAACATGATTTTTTTAAGAATGTGACATGCACACATCTGGCCTTAGTAATATTTGAGGGTGCATGTCATTGGACTAGTCATAACTGATAAGGACGGGGATTTCCGTTTATTTTTCATGTTGAAGTTGTGTATCCACACGTTCCCGGTTTTCAAGAGCCACCAATCCATCAGAATTTTCCTTGCGTCTGCATGGGACAGCAACGTAACACAATTCCATTGACAAGTTGCACTGTCTTCATTGCGAATCTGACCCCTTCCATCATGTCCTGTATGAAGAGCATTTGCGCAGATTGAGCGATGTCCTTCCATCTGGATTGAGCCTGCTTCTGTTTGGAATGGTTCATCTGATGGTAGAAATTGTTCGTCCATTGGTGGAAGGGAAGGTGGTAGGAGAGGCAAATCATTTGTTGGAGTATCTTCAACAACAGTATCCATTGGTGGAAGGGTTGGTGGTAGGATAGGCAAATCATTAGGTGGTAAGATGTCCTCCCCAGTGCCACCATTTTGATGGGTATCAGGTTCATTGTTCATATTCTCTGAATAATGTACAAGGATTATGAAAAAAGTGTATGGATTATAGTATAAATGACATTCAAGTATTGTCTAATGGCTATTGTGCATGCTGTGGTGGCTAAAGTGTGTCATCGTGGGGAAGTTGTGGCAAGAACAGAGCGAGGTTTTCGAGCCATTCAGATGCTAGCCGAAAATTGCACTGTAGTAATTTTTGGCCGTGACTGACGCTGTGGTGTATGACAACATATGGGGTGGTGATATGTCTCTAGGGGTAATTTTTCACGAGGAATCCAACGGTGATGTCTGCTTAGCTGTACGATGTCTTCTTCTATGAGTTTCTGCAAAAAATTTATGACTTGGCCAGATCTGGCCTAGTCGTCTTATTGGCGTTAAAATAGAAATTTCACATAGATTTTAAAATTGCAGTCATAGTGGGGGGTTACACAATTAGAACCTAGTCAAATTATGCACTACACGAACTTCAAGTTACAAAACAGTTGATCCATTGATTTCAATGCCTCTGGATTAGCCAATTTTTGAAAGATTCAATCATAGCCCATTGCAGCCGTGACTTGCACAAGCCACCATCAACAAATAATCCATAGGGCCCACTTATTGTTTCATCGTACAACGTAGCCTTGTGCTCCACAGCGGGACCCTTAAGCGGAAGGACCGAGCATTGCGATGATGGCAGCAAATCTCAGTTTTGGGGCAAGTTATATGTGCATTTGCGCACCCCACCACCATCATCGAATCACTCGTTGTCACCCTAGAGTAGGGTATCATCGAGTGCTGATTTTGGGTGGGTGCAGTCATGGTTTTGAGCAGAGCATCATCCTCCCACTGCAACTGACCGCAAGCCACTTTGGTTGTCCGGCCATGGTTGTGTTGTGTATTTTTGTGTGATATGAATTAAGGTAAAGACTATGTATAATATTAGTCACTACCTAAGTATTAAAATTTTAGTTAAAAAAATTAATTGTAGTGGTTAAGTCCAAAATCGACCCAAGTGCTTTCGAGCGGGCATCTGAGGCTGACACCTTGTAGGCAAACTCTGCATCACCTCACGATCAGAAACAAATGCCTGCCCCAACAAGTATCCAACTTTCACCAAAGTTAGTCATGCAAACGTGACCCATTGAATTCAATCGAATCCATTGAATTCATTGGGGGGAGGACGGACTGAAAGAGAAACTCTTACAAGCAGATAGAACTCCAGTATCATCTTCTATGGAATTCTAAGACACTCGCGGAACTCTACAGCTACTTCTACCGGAAGCTATAGAATTCCTACATTTATTGCCATCTTTACTTTTAACACTATTTTAAGCTCACAATTTTAACTACAACTTTTGTACCTATGGTACTGTCTAATTCTAATTAGAGGATGCCCTACCTATCTAGCCATTCAAAATCCCCAAAGTCTTGAGAAATACAACACGTTTGCATACGAGAGATACAGTCAACAAAGTTGGGACCTGATCAATCTCCAGCATCACATCAAGTGATATTGTTGCACTCACCAGTCACCAGATTTCACATTACGAACGTCAATATCATCAAAAACAGCAACCACCGGTCATACTAGTCAATACAAGGCGAGTCAGCCAAGCAAGACCACAAACACATCAAAAACAAGCAATTCCCAACCATTCTGCCCCAAGTCAATCACTCCTTTCAGGAGTGTGTCCAGTTGCATCTGCAGACCGTCTTGGGTATGTGGAACTCTTGCCATGCCTGTTTTACTCTTCAAAGGCTGCAAAGTTGACGAAGGTATGCGGACCATTTGATGATGCCGACTTGGCAAGCCACATCCTCAGGTTGGTTCCTAGGAACTGACAGGATCAATATGAGCTCAGTGGAGCCTTGGTACCTCAAAGTGTCAGGGAACTTCTTGAAGGCCTTGAACGCATTGAGAAGGTCTACCCCACTGAGAAGGTTGGAGAAGGACCCAAGACTGTAGCCAAGTCTACCGACTTTTCTAGGAAGAAGATGGTCTCTTATAGTGACCCGATTCCAAAGAAACATCACACAGAGAAGTTCTGTTCTCTCTGCAAGAAACATGGGGGTGCACATACCACCCACAACACTCCGGACTGCCAGAGGTATCTCCAACGGGACCCCAAAGTCAAGCTTCAAGGGAAAAAACCAAATGTAAACTCTCCTGGACCCAAGAAACCTGCTCGAGGAAGAAGCAGCTATGTGCAGCTATCCGCTAAAATCGGCAAACTTACCAAGTCCAACAAGAAAATGAAACACGCTATCAACAAGAAAAAGTGTAAGCATCACGACATGAGTGACAGTGATGATCCAGACTCATTCTGAGATGATGGGTTGGGGGTACTAGCAATTTACATAGTTGGTCAAACTGTAATGACATGATTAACACTTGTCCTAGTCCGATTAAAACTACCCCACCCGCCAACAAAGCATTTTCTGATTCAAACCACACCAGTTTGAATCTGGTAGAAGTTCTAGAAAATCTTCCAGCTGAACTTACACAGAGTGAAACAATTGCTGAATTGTTGGACTTTGAACTATTGGGTGACCTTTTCAATAGTGTGAACCCCCCTTTGACAGGTAAAGAAGGACAGATCACTAGTGTAGTAGAAAAAGCATGCTATAAAATGACTGAAAATCGAGCCTGTAGGAACATCGAACACTCTACAGGGCGTCGTACCAGTAACACCATCATCAGGATCCTACTAGATAGTGGATCTGATGGTGACCTCCTGTTCCATGGAAAAGGAACAGAGAAACACTTTCCTTACTTGACTAGGCAGGCGCCAAAGCCTTGGCACACGTCAAATAGGAGCTTCCTAACCAAAGGAAGGAGTGAAGTTAACTTAAAGTTCTTTGAGAATTCAAAGAGTAAGGAGTACTTAGTGGCTCCAGACATAGTAGAGTACGATAAGAAAAAGATGACCGAGCAAGTGTTCAACCCCATTCTTGGATGCCAAACCACGAAGGAGCTCGGAATTGTTCTAGATTTTTAAGCACAAGAAATATCAATTGATCGCGTCATTTTGCCAATGAGAGAAATCAATAGTCTGACCCCATCAACTTGGATAAAGCCTGGGCTGTCAACAATAGCATGGCATATGAACCGCAAAGTATGCAGTGAGGCACACAGCTTGTAGTTAAAATCCTAGATGCAAATTATAAGAAGGCAGACCTCCAGTCAGTTGTTAGCACCAATTGTACTCACCTTAGTCTCCAATAGACCAAAAATTGTTGCTGGAGTTGCTCACAGAATTTGAGGAACTTTTTGACGGAACACTAGGTGATTGGAACACAGAGCCCATGTCCTTTGAACTCAAGGAAGGCGCAAAGCCCTATCATGGTAGGGCATACCCAGTACCCAAATCTTGCAAAGAAACAACTATCAAAGAACTGAATAGAATATGCAAACTGGGAGTGGTAGAGTTTCAGCCTGAGTTGGAATGGGCATCACCATCATTTATCACTGCAAAGAAAGACGGAACTGTATGCTTTCTCACTGATTTTAGAGAAGTAAATAAACGACTAGTTAGAAAGCCGTTTCCCTTACCCAAAATCAGTTGAGTTCTGCAAGAACTAGAAGGAATTACCTAGATTTAAACATGGGTTATTATACCATTAGATTGGATCACGATTCATCCAAAGTATGTACCTGACCTCAGCCGAAATTGTTGTAAAAAATATCACGCGAAAATTATAGGTAGTTTCGACAGGTGTCGAAGAGTTGATTTTATGAGCTATATTCGTTCCAATTGTGAGGATGGAAGGGCAGTGGAACTGCAATTCCAATCCAAACGATGCAAACGAACATTGTGTAGATTTCTACACAACCTGGTATGTTTGTACCCTTCTCAAAGGTGTGCTCTCGTTCAGGGCAATGAACATCTGTGTTGGGGAGTCCTTGCCGTTGGGAGCAGGGCAGTGGACTTTCCTCCTGGGGAGTCCTGAGAATGATCCTATTAATTTTAGTATCTTAGGGTACTAAAAATGGCAGATTCTTGGCCTATGTCAGTACCCTCATTTTCCCATGGGGCAAGTATTCTTACCTGCGATTGCCTATGGGCATCACAGGTTCGCCAGACATCTTTCAAGCAAAAATGTCAACACTAATGGGATCCTTAGAGTTCGTAAGGGCTTACTGTGATGTTTTGTTATGCATCACAAAGGCAAACCTGGAAGACCACCTTGACAAACTGAAAATGGTGCTTACCATGCTATGCGAGGCAGGCTTGCAAATCAACACCAAAAATTGTTGTTCTGTGCCATTGAAACAGAGTATCTAGATTATACCCTCACATGAACAGGGATCAAACCACAACAGAAAAAGGTACATGCAATTCTTGCGATCTCACCGCCAAAATTCGAAGACCTCCGTAAGTTCATGGGCATGGTCAAGTATTATAGAGATCTTTATGGGCAAAGTGCTTGCCCCACTCACCTCATTAGTAGGTGAGTGTGGTCACACCAAGGTCACCAGAGCCAATAATAAGATGAAGAAAAATCCATGGTACTGGGACGCGGTGCATCAAAAAGCATTCGATGATGTAAAGACTAAAATTGCCAAGGGTGTAGTCATAGCCTATCCCAAGTATTCAATGGAATTTGAGATTTACACTCATGCCTCGTCTATACATTTTGGATCAGTTATCACCCAGGGCAATAGGCCGCTTGCGTTTTTCAGTAGAAAACTGTCCACAGCGCAACAAAAAAAAAATACAGTGTGACCGAACTTGAACTACTGGTCATAGTGGAGACATAAACAAGTTCAAAGGCATGTTGTGGGGACAAAGATTGAAAGTCTATACAGACCACAAAAATCTAATCCAGGACGCGCTTGGATTAACCTCTGACCGTGTCTATGATGGAGCGATTGCTCCTCGAGGAATTTGGCCCCGAAATTGTTTACATTAAAGGCAAACATAATACTGTTGCCGATGCCATCTCTCGCTTAGACATCGGACCCATTCCAAGTGAGCATGAAAACTGGATGATGTTTTCAAGATGCTGGTGTCATTACACCATGCAAGAAGAGAGTGCAATCGACACTTCTGCATACCAAGAGGTAATGAATCTGGTATTTGCAAACCGCAGCAAAGAAGATGTAATCTACCTGTTAACAGTGCGAGAGATTGCAGAAGCACAAAAGCTTGATGCCAGCTTGAAGACAATGAAAGACCAGTACTCGACACATCTACTCGAAAGTACGGAACTCCTCTGTAAGGATGGAAAAATGATCATTCCAAAAGATCTTCAACACCGTGCAGTTAGTTGGTACCACCACTATCTACAGCACCCTGGATACACTAGACTCGAAGAAACCCTTCATGCTGCGATGTACTGGAAAGGTATGTGAAATACCTTCCGGAAATATGTCAAAAACTCTCATGCATGCCAAGTCAACAAGAGGCATAAGCATAAGTATGGGAAACTCCCTACTAAGATCACCATCACAAACCCTTGGGAAGTACTATGTGTGGACCTAATTGGCCCGTACACAATCAAAAGTAAAGATGGGACAGTAATTGATTTCATGTGTCTGACTATAATTGACCCAGCGTCCAGCTGGTTTGAAATAGTTGAACTACCGGTAATCACTGAGGCGATTATTCCCCTGGATACAAAAGGGCGTAGGAGCAAAAAGAACAATGACAAACCTAAGTTAGCATACTTTGATAAATCATCAGCAATGATCAGCAACTTAGTGAATAAGACCTGGTTTAGTAGGTATCCACGTTGTCAATACATAATTTATGACAATGGAAGTGAATTCAAACTTCACTTCAAAGCCCTATGTGACTCATATGGAATCACGAGTAAGCCTACCAGGCTATTCTAAACCAAGTGCGACAGGTGATATCACTAATGCTCCGTACAAGACATGGCCCCTTCAGTAGAGCCAAGCGACATAGATACGTTCGTAACAAACGTCGCTTGGGCCATTCGCTCAACATACCACACAGTACTAAAAGCCTCCCCCGGTGCAGACATCTTTGGATGGGACATGTTGTTCGACATTCCCTTCCTGGCCGACTGGAATAAAATTGGAGAATATAGGCAACACCAAACAGACCAAAATACAGAACGGGAAAATCGCTTTCGTCGTGATTGGGACTACAAAGTTAGTGATCAAGTACTTCTTAGAAAAGATGGTATACTCCGCAAAGGCGAAAGCAGGTATGAAAGTGATCCTTGGACTATCGCAACAGTTCATATGAATGGCACCATCAGGATTCAATGCAGAACAAAATCAGAAAGATTGAATATTCGAAGAGTTACACCTATTTTTAACAACCAAATGTAAACCAAAAATAATGTCAGTTTTCCGGCATCTCCCTCTTCAAACATCACTTACTCATTACATAATTAAACAGACTCCTTAGTTTGTTATAGTTACTCTCATGAGAACACTTTTTTTCACCAAAAACATAGTTAGATTTTTTTGTTCCGTGTTTACCTGATAACTCGATACGTGGGGGCTAGTGACATAGGCCAAGAATCAGCCCATTTTTGTCTTAGTTGGAAATGTCGGCGTTGTGTCGCGTCAGCAAAACCTAAAATTTGATGACACGTCTTGTCACTGCCGACACGTCATCAAAATGTCAATTTTGTTGGAAAGACATGTCGCCAACATTAGGTGTTCACGAGTTGTCAAAAGACATGTCGAATGTCATGTCAGCGACATTTTCATGACATGTCAGCATTTTACTATCATAGTAAAGTGATACTCCCAGCTAGCACATTAGGATTCTATACTCTAGATCACTTAGTCTACACTGTGGTCTGATTATATTATGCTAATGTTGTATCAAGTAGTAGTGTAGTGTCTAAGAGAACATATTTAGGTAGTTTTAGGGGACGCAGTAAAAAAAACCTCAGGAGGAAAAAGCCTCCCCCTACCTAAACTTGTTCCCTGTGCACAATCTCAATCCCGGTGCCTGTGGATGCTCACACATCAAACCTATCAAAATATCAGTGACATTCCACCCCTGAAGATCTCCATCCTCATCTTGACATATAAGCAACCAACCCTTATCAATCCCCTTTTTCTTGTTCCCGTGACTGTACTCTCCATTTGTACCATCAACTGTGTAAGTTTTCCCAAAATCTAGATTGTAGAACACCAGTCCCTTGTACTTCTCAAGCAGCTGCGCCTCACATACACAATCACAAGTAATAATAGCCTTCTCCTCCCAGTCCTCAATCCAAGCTCAGAAAATCCTTGTTGTTGTAGGCTTCTTCAGATCTTCCACATCTACCCCAAAATTGTCAAGTTGGTGATCAAAACTAATACAAAGAACTGATGTTAGATTACAAGATCAAACATGACAGGAATGCACACAGTACTCACTTAAAATCATCATCACAAAACATTGCAGTTGTCCCTTCTGCATCTATCTTCTCATTTGCCTCTCTATGAAGTCTTGACTGGGCTGTCGAGTAGAGGATACTCCTCTTCCCAACAGAATCACCTCCAAGATTTTGCCGCTTACCCATTTTTACATTCTTCACAGCTGCCCAGTTCCTTTGACATGGACCTACCCCTAGAGTCTTGGAGGTCACACGACAAGCAACAAAACCCAACACATCTGTGTATGGCAATGAATACTTTTCATGCCACAAGTGTGACTTACCCTGTAGCGCATGTTGACTGTTCCATCTTGATGCACTGTCAAACGGCGGACTCTCCTTCTTAAAAGTCTGAAACTCATCCCAGAATCTATCCACAATTTCACCTTCTTTCATCCCCGCAATCCTCTTGGACTTGTTAGGACATGGCGGGACATGAAGGCGCTTGATTGGGACACTGGGTGAAATAATCCAAGCAACGCAACAATTGGCAACAAAAATGAGCTCGTACCACAACACACAAGCAACGCAATAATCAGCAACAAAACGAGCTTGTACCACAACACAAATTTGATACAATTCACGCGACGCAACAAACAGCAACAAAAATGATTGTGCGGGGGAAATCATCTTACGATCCATGATTTTTTAACAAGATGGTGACAGCGACCGCAACAAATAGGGCAACAACACTGTTCTGGTTGCGTGGAGGTACAACAGGCCTCAAAACGGCTAACTAAAAAACATCGTCAGTCATAATCATCATCAATGCAAACAAGCAAGTTACGAGGAAGATAAATGTGTGAAATGATCATGGGGCTACACTGCACTGTGGAAAACAAATAAGTCTGCTGTTGCACATATTGATACAGTACTGAAGATGGGCGCGTCATCAGAGAATTGATACAAATGCGATCTGTGATCTGCCAGCTGCAATGAAAGTGCAAAATAAGTCTGATTTTAATAACAAACTAAGCAATAAGACAAGCACGTAAAAATCGTTGTTTAGAACGGCCCCGTGATACAATAAGTCACAGTATGGGCCGACATGTGACGTACCATAGGGGTCCAGTCACATTGTCGGCGACATTAAAAATGTCTTCCAAACTATGACTATGGGGAGTGTCGGGACGACAAGTCGCCAAAATGTCGGCGACATTTCCAACTCAGATGTTTGTACCCTTAGTTGGAAATGTCCGCGTCGTGTCATGTCGGCTGGACCCCCCATATGACATGTCAGCTGCCAACATGCCGACATGAAGGCAACATGTCATGAGACATGTGAGCGACATGAGCAATGTCGCGACTTGCCCAAGACGACATCGCAAGACATCTGTCCCGACAAGCTAGCTTTGCACTAGGTTTGCAAATGCAGTGTCATGAAATATGCCGACACGTGACTAAGATTGACTCCCAGTTACAATGTCCCCGACATGCCGCTATCGTTGAAAATATGATGACACGGAGTGACGGGAAGACATGTCGGCCAACATGTCGCCGACATTTCCAACTAAGTTTGTACCCATTGGTACAAAATACAAAAGGATCATTCTCAGGACTCCCCAGGCAAGAAGTCCACTGCCCCTGATCCAAAAGGCAAGGAACCCCCAACATTGGAGTCCACCGCCCTGGTCCAAAAAGCTAGGACTCCCCACCACAGGAGTCCACTGCCCTATGGGCTCCGGAACACCAGAGTCCATAGCCCCTTTATTTGGGAAGGCTAAATACATACCAAATGTGTGTAGAATCTACACACATTTCGTTTGTATTATTTTGATTGGAAGAGCAGCTCCACTGCCCTTCCATCCTCACAATTGGAGAAAAATATGCTCATAAATTTAAATCTTCGAACCCTGTCGAAACTACCTATATTTCTCGTGATATTTTTTTGCTCGAACGGCTCTCTGGTCAGTCTTATCTGAAGACCGGCACAACCTTGTGGTGACTTTTGTGACAACTGGTGAAATTTTTTTGATGACCCACTCTTAGCCCTTTGTATTGACCTTCTGATGATCCTGATTTCAAGTCAGAACATAACGACAACACTGACAACCCTTGTGACAACGTTTGGGTCCTATGATGTCACTGAGTAAAATTAGATATATTGTAATCCGCAGTGCACTTTTGCAGTGGAAAAATAACTTCACAAAAAGCTAGATATAACCTGCTGATAAAAAGCAGAACCACGGTGACAACATTTATGACTGACAATGATAATGTGGTGAAGGTAATGTAACAATTCAAGTGACAACCTTACTGATGACTACTTTGTGACTATCCTTTTGATGAACTCTTGAGGACCCTGACAAAATGGAGATGACATTCGACAACTCAAACTGGTGACTTTTATCTCCAAACTCAAATATTGCCTGCCTTGCTATGAGCTTGTTTTATTGATGTTTCTGTGGTCTGGTGAAACAACTGAAGATTTGAAAAGTTACCACAGTGAGAACATTATTATTTACAACGGAGTTAGTATTTTTTACATAAAATGACTACTCCTGCAACGCTTTCGAAATGCAGGTTATTGCTACCTTACAGTACCATACTAAACAAAATAATATGTCGTGCTTGATATGGCCGGCACCATTCTTTTACCTCTACCCTCATCGCTCGTGGCTTTTTCTAGTTCTGGTATGGTATCGCTAGATTGAACATGTTACAACACTGACCTAACATTGGCGATAAATTATTTTAACCTGTTTTTCGTATAGGTGTTGTTATTAAGTATAAGTGTATGGTATTGTATCGTAGGTTGGAGGCTGGTTGGAGGAGGGGGTGAACGATACACTTTTATATGACATGCTCATAACCTCTCTTTCATAACAACATACACAATATGATATCATAATATATATTACCAGCAGCCGCTGCAAGATTTTTTGCAGCGAAACAGATTGCGATTTGTAGAGACAGAGGAAGGCGTACATTAAAATAAAGTGGCTTGTAGTACGAGTGTATGCCAAAGGGGCGGGAGGCCTCGCGCCAGCGGCTGCCGCTCCAGCGCCCTTTTAGTTTGTGAAATCATTTTCTTGTTACACACTCTTTTGTGACACGATAACATTCCCTTCAAGTTTTAAAGAACCCTGTTTAAAATTTTTCGTCTCTACGTCTTAAAATGATTTGTGACTAATGTTCCCTTAAAGTTTACAGAAACATTGTTGAAAATAATGTCAGGCGTTACACACAAAGATATATTTTTAAAGGTAGGCATATATGAAAACACTGAGACTACCCATGTAAGTCCAAGCGAAACATGAATTATTTACAGGTAAGTTCAGATAAACTTATAGATCTGTACCTGTTTTGGCAAAAGCAAAAAACTGTCTCACTGAAGAAGGAGAAGGAGAAGAAGAAGGAGAAGGAGAAGAAGGAGAAGAAGAAGAAGGAGAAGGGCTCAGTTTCCAACACAACTAAGATTTTGAAAAAATCTTGATATTCTATAATAAAATATTTCATAACAAAAGTGCAAGAACGACCCCAAGGGGATCCCATCAAACCTCACAAGAAACATTCCGAAAGTAGGAGTAAACCGTGTATATCAACACAAAACTCATAATAGAGAAGAACATATCTACCATACCATACTCATACCATATATGATATGTATATGTGATACAACCTGTTTTAGTTTATACCCCGGTTATCAAATGCCATGGAAGGACTCAGAAAACAATGAATACCGCGAGCATCTACAACAATCACAACGGCTCGTTCCTCGTCCGCTTAACCCAATTTGCCGAGATCTGCTTCATTATCGCGATTGCCTTCAGCCTTTTATCACTGCTCCGAAATCTACACCATTTTAAGGACATTGAGCTTCGGTGAAACACTCGAGGCGAGTTGTAAGGAGATACAGCATGTTCGGCTGTGTCGAGTTAAACTGCGGGTCCGACCCTGCCACAAGAACGATCGTGAACGACACCGCCGCGCATGGTCCCGCATCTAACAATGTCAACAACTCTGACAACGCCTACGCAAGCAACGATAACGAACTTGTCGAAAATCCGGCGGCTTCAAATGCCCTCTCCGTGGCGACTCACCAAAACCAAGGCAGATGTCCCTTCAAACAATGCCTCTCGGACACCTTCAACGCTTGCCAACCACCGTCAATAACAGACGACAAAGCAACAAAATCTTCTTTCGTTGCCAACGATAACCAAGACCACCACGACAACGCTAACAAAGACGACGAACGCAGCACCCAAATCCTCCAGCAACTGGGCATTCGCCACCTCGAAGACAAATTAACTCGTCCTCGCCTGTCCCAAGAAACGGACGAGCATATCCTTCGCGAGGCGGGTGCGGCGCGCTACCATTTCGTCCGTCAAGACGTCGATGAGGACGACGACAACAACAATTTCACTCAAGACGAGAGAGAAGTGGCGGAAAAGATCAAATTAAAGAGCTTGACTGCACGAGAAGCACAAATCTTACGAGAGGCGGGGTGACGTGGATGGATCATATGCATATTGATCCTTGTCATACCGCGACGACTGTCGGGGCTACGGCGACGGATAGTTATGTTACGGCCGAGCATTCGTCACGGGATTACACACGACTTCATGGGGGTGTGAATAATACCTATGCTGAGAAAGAACTCCTACGAAGATTAAAGAATGGATGGGTTTCAACTGGGATAGACTGCAATGAGTGCGGGATGCCTATTATTTGTCAGAAAGAGGGGGGGGAGGGATTGATGGAATGTATAATTTGTGGGGTAATGGAGTTCAATGAAGAAGGGGCGGCGCATAGTACTCCTCTTGGGGAAAATGTTGGAGTAGACGACGAGACTATCAGCTGTTTTGATACAACCATTACTAGCGGGTTCACTATTGCTAGTCATGGTCAAAGCGGGATTAATCCAAATCACTGTGGATCCTGTCAAAAGGTTTTATCGTCCGACCATCCCACCATCACAATTGATCATGCGGCATATTGTCCGTCCTACGAAAAACATGATCATGAAGTGTAAGTCTGACCTCGCGTCACAAGACGATGATGCACTAAAGAAAGAGCTTGGAAGACGAATCTTTTCAGGATGGACCTTGCTTAGTTTGAGCTGTCCGAGTTGTAATTTACCATTGATTTCAGAGGGAAAGGATGGCCCCTGTGTTTGTTTGAGGTGTGGATGAGGAATGCAACTTCATTTTCTTCTTTCGTTCACGGCTTGTTGCTTGGTTTGATCTCCAGAGTGTTGGAGATGTGTTGAGAAGTAAAATTGTATGCTCACGATGAAAATCATAACCATTATCATCATTGTTGTTAAGTTTAATGTTGTTGTGATGCATCGGCATAAAATGGATGAGGCACTCCAGAGTTGAGTGTACATGATAATATACTGTTACGAGAACACAGATCTCTGAGGCATTTGCTTCTCTTCCGTTTCTTGCTGTGTAGAATAAGTTGCCTCCCATTATGGGATTGTCAAACTTCATCGTGGGACCTTAAAAAATTGTAACACGGAACCCTGAAGTTGAGCTCATTTGACAATGTGAGTAATCACATGATTGGAAATAATACCAAACTGTACTCTATTAATGCAAAATGTGATGCTTTCTTATTTCCTTTTTTACAGCATATTATGTTCTCGCGTAGATGAACTAACCCACATCCTGTCTAACATGTTGTTGGATGATGTTTGATGATGAGTACTCGTAAAGGCGCTGGAATTTAAACATACTCTAGAGCTCTGCAATCATCCAACGACTTGGAAAGCGACTTAACCATCACCTAAACTCTTCTTGTTCGAAGATGTTGCGGCCCATTGCATGATCCAACAACTTCCCAAGATTCTTTGGGTGCAAGCGGTGACCATGGTTCGTAACCATCTTGACTGCATCGGCCATTACTTGTGATACACTGATAAATCAACCCATTATAACTAGCAAGGTCCCCTGCAGAATAATGGCGATTGAACTTGTCAAAATACTCGGAACAATCCTGTGAAACAGGTGACGTTGTGGTTGGGGATCCCGCGGCGAAGGACCATTTGCTATTCGAGTGTGACACCTAGTCGGGAGCTCGTCCCAAGCAAGCTTGTAATAATCAATGGTACTTCCTGTCCCTGGCTCAAATGCTGCCCAGCTACAGTACAAGAAAAAGTCTGCATTACAGGGGTAATTTTTTCCATCCTTTCCAGTTACCATGTCACCAACCTGATATGTTTTGGAGTGCCAGGGTTCGTAGCAAGCTTCACTGGGGGTTGTCTTTGATAAAATCACTTGTTGGTGGTTATAGCAAACGTCTTCAAACTGACAGCAACCACTATCAAAGTTGGCATTACAGCAGTCTTTCAGGGTAGCTACGTATGAAAACATTATGAAACAGCGCATCACACTTGAGTTTGATAAAGTGCAGTAAGAAAATGAAAGACAGTGTGCATTAAAATCAACTGACCACACACTGATTCATTTTCTTGATCAAATGCATTAGTGCAGACACCTCCTGCGAAGAAGAACAACCTTGGATTACAGGGGGTTGGAGCCATCGTAGGTGGAGAAGTAGTTGGATTTCTTGTGGGTTCTGAAGTTGCAGGATTAGCAGTTGGATGATGAGTTGGGTGACTGGTCGGTGCTGGCGTCACAGGCTTTGCTGTTGGATGTTGTGTTGGGTGCCTTGTAGGCAATAGTGTCACAGGATTACCAGTCGAATGATGAATAGGGTTGCTAGTGGGTATTGGGAATACAGGCTGTGCTGTCAAACGGAGAGATGGGTGGTTTGAGGGAGCAGCCAACACTGGCTGCTTTGATGGTGGAATGGGTTGAGAAGAAGGAGAATGTGTGACTGGTGATCTAGTGATGACTCTATCTTCTTTTCGTCGCAAGGTGTTCCGTCAACAGTAATATTGATGAGCTGAGTTGCAAACTCCACGATCGTTGCATGCCTGATACCCACAGTTGTCCAATCCATGAAAGTCTGGGTTGGGAATATAAATGATGATCTGCTGACTGACTACAGCACAATCTCCATTCTGGGCATTGTTCTCGATCGAAACAATGGTCAAGGGATGGCCATCACTGAAGATATCATTTTCAACTGGGAAAATATCAATTGGTGTGTTGATATCAGTGGTGACAGAGTCATCATTAGCAACAACAGGAGTTACGATGATAATCACTGCCGCACTATTACACCGTCTTTTCTCGTCGCATGTAGTGTAAATACATATATCTGTGCCAACGAAGTCAGTGTCGCACATGTATGTAATGGATTCTCCTTCGTTTGTGATGGTACATTCACCATGGGTTCCCCTGAAGACAATGGAAGTAACGTTAAGAGGAGACCCGTCCCAGGAAAGAATATCATTATCAAGAACTCGAATATCGATCGGGGTGTTAACAGGAATCGTAACCTTGTTGTTGATTGCATCGATTGTCTTGAAGATGTAGAAAATGAGAAGACAGAGAAAATACGATGTGAGCTCAATCAGCTTGATTTGTGATAGAATGACTGGATTGGAAAGCTTACTGTATAATCACAAGAAGGTGAGGCTGAAGGATAGGATGTAGTGCTTGGTGACGCCGTAGGTGAGGATGAAGGTGAGGAATGTTCATCCAATGTGACACGTACAGGAGACTTGGTTGGGTTCATTGTTTGAAAAGGTAGTATTTGTGTTGAAGTAGTTATCACTGCAGTGGAAATGACTGTTGTTGATGTGTCAGGAGCTTCGGTCGTTAGCTCCTCAGTTGTTTCTGGAATTTCAGTCGTGGTAGTTATTGAAACATCAGTTGAGGTGGTATCAGGAGATTCAGTTGTTGTTGTAGCCTTTGACGTAGTGGCGTCAGTGGTAGTTTCTGGGCCTTCAGTAGTCTCAGGGGCATACGTAGTTTCAGTTCCATTCGTTGGAAATGAGGCAGAAGTTGTCAAAGAAGTAGTGTGCTAAGTAGTCTCTGGAGATGAAGTGGTCTCGGGTGGATCGGTTTTTGTAGCAGTAGAAGAGCAACTGACTACAGTCGTGGTTTTCGGAGTTTTGGTGGTATAGTAGGAGTCAGTTGTTGTAGAGGCTTTTGTTGTTGTCATAGTTGTCGTGATGTCACAAGTTGGAATGAGACAATCGAGCCTGCCATCCGCTGCATCTTTGCCTGTTGACCTGGTTTCGCCCATGTCACGATTGAAATGAACTTGTACAACATTATTCAAAACGTCTCCCATCTTTGGGTCATTTCGATCATGGTCCAGCAGCCTTCGTAACCAATGATAAATTACTGTCATCTGCCTTCCCCAAATATTCGAAGTCATCTGCGGTTCCCTGAAACAGCTTCGTAGCCCCATTGGCATCGCCAAATTGAATCCAGCTATCCTCCTTGCTTTGTCCGACTTGAATACTAGACGTTTCAGGATCATTCAGAAATGATGAATCAAGACTTGCAGCAACACATACGATGTCATTCACATGGTTGTAAGCCAAATGAGCAGTACCAATCCTTCCTTCTTTGTCAAGCGGGGAGCCAGTTTGGCCATTCTCCCCTCCATTGAACATGGGAAGCTCCACGAAGAAGGAGTACTCACCGCCATCAATGAATCCATTGATGGTTGGACGGTGGATGCTCTCGTCAGATAAGTTACTGGAATTTGAAACTTAGCATCGGACTCGGTACAAGTTCCAGTCACTTCGGGGCAAACTGTGAGGACAGTGGTTTCCGGTGCTTTAGTCGTTGTCATTGTAGTTCCTGAAGTGGTTTTTGAGGTGGTGGACATCTCCAGCTCTTTTGTGGTTGTTGATGTCTTGGTGGGTTCAGTAGTAGTTGTTGTACTGGTTCTTGTGATGCTGGCACACACCACTCGGGAGCGACCCTGAGGCGCTACCAAAGCCCCACGAGAGGAAGGTTGGAGACAAGGAGAAGTGTCTGCTTCCAATGTGTCATTGTTGCAAGGAGACTGGAGCAAGGAGCCGGATGGAAGGAGCCCGGTCTCCTTCCTTCGCCGAGTTTAAAATTTTGGAAATTTTTGCAGCGGGGAGAAGGAAGGAGGTACCTCCTTGGGTCTCATTCTTTGGCTTGTCGCCGTCAGAACTGAGCCCGTCCGCTGACCTTAGTCTTGTTAGTAGCTTTACAATCCCCAAACCCACCCTGAGCATCTCTTTGCGTCGGGATCTGGGCCCTTGGCCGAATCCTACTGTAAAGTTATGATTCCAATGCCAAATGAATTCTTACTTTAATCTTAGGTACTAGTCTGACAAGGATAAAGGAGACAGAGTGCGTCGCCGAGCACGTCTTGTGTCATTGGTGCACATCTTGTGCTATGGCGAGGGGTACCGCCGGACGCACCACTCGGGAGCGACCCTGAGGCGCTACCAAAGCCCCACGAGAGGAAGGTCAGAGACAAGGAGAAGTGTCTGCTTCCAATGTGTCATTGTTGCAAGGAGACTGGAGCAAGGAGCCGGATGGAAGGAGCCCGGTCTCCTTCCTTCGCCGAGTTTAAAATTTTTGTAAATTTTTGCAGCGGGGAGAAGGAAGGAGGTACCTCCTTGGGTCTCATTCTTTTGGCTTGTCGCCGTCAGAACTGAGCCCGTCCGCTGACCTTAGTCTTGTTAGTAGCTTTAAAATCCCCAAACCCACCCTGAGCATCTCTTTGCGTCGGGATCTGGGCGCTTGGCCGAATCCTACTGTAAAGTTACGATTCCAATGCCAAATGAATTCTTACTTTAATCTTAGGTACTAGTCTGACAAGGATAAAGGAGACAGAGTGCGTCGCCGGAGCACGTCTTGTGTCATTGGTGCACATCTTGTGCTATGGCGAGGGGTACCGCCGGACGTGCCGAGCTTAAAATTTTTGGAAATTTTGCAGCGGGAGAAGGAAGGAGGTACCTCCTTGGGTCTCATTCTTTTGGCTTGTTGCCGTCAGAATTGAGCCCGTCCGCTGACCTTAGTCTTGTTAGTAGCTTTACAATCCCCAAACCCACTCTCTTTGCGTCGGGTTCTGGGCGCTTGGCCGAATCCTACTGTAAAGTTACGATTCCAATGCCAAATGAATTCTTACTTTAATCTTAGGTACTAGTCTGACAAGGATAAAGGAGGCAGAGTGCGTCACCAGAGCACGTCTTGTGGCATTGGTGCACATCTTGTGCTCGGGCGAGGGGTACCGCTGGACGCACCACTCGGGAGCGACCCTGAGGCGCTACCAAAGCCCCACGAGAGGAAGGTTGGAGACGGGGAGAAGTGTCTGGTTCCAATGTGTCATTGCCGAATTTAGTGAGAAGTGAAGTGGAGAACAAGTGAGTCGCTCAGATAAAGTACTTTTCTTTCGGTAGGGCAAATGCAATGGTAGCAGCCTCTCTGGTCGCAGCGTTAATGCGATACAATAATCATCAAATCTGGATGCGTTTTTCAATTTTCTGTTTTCCATGTTGTTTCACATCTAGCATCATTATCTGCTGCATCATTTGAATCGCTGGCTCTATCTTTTGCTCTAACGTCCTCCTATCGTAACTCTCACGTTGCATGTTGACCGAATGGCCCATAAACAGAGCGAGTGCCTCTAATTCTTTTTCAGAGGCATCTGAGTTTTTACGTACATGTGTGACAATCATATCTCGTAATAGGTGAGGATTGGTTTCTTCATTTTGGCGGATTGATATTAGCACAGAAAATAGCGTTGAACTACAAACATCGAAATTTTAACCAACTTACTCTTTTGTTTGTATTTGTAGCAGCACCTCGATACGATTTGATAAATCGAGTTTGGGGTGAGCGGGTTGCCGGTGCGGGGTTGAAGGAAAAGAAAGGAGGAAGACGGATTTGTATCTGACAAAAGAGAAGGCCTCCACCGTTCTAGAAAATCATCGATGAAGGGAGTCAACAACGAAGAAAGAGGGAGCGGCGGTCTCTCTCCGTACGTGGAACCAGTTTTGTAGTCATCTGTCGCGGTGTTTTATTACCCAAATGGCACAAGCCGCTGCGTGGTTCGTAGAACTGGTTGGTTTTGTACCATCTACGCGCAAAAAACTTCTTCCTAGCTCGAGCTCCCGAAATGTTCTCTGTCGGTCAGGGACAGATGCAAAGAAGGAAAGTATGAGATAATGCTGGAAGATGGTCGCTATTTCTTTCTTTTTGATTGCGATTTTATGCTCTTTCTTTTTATCAATTTCGTGGCTGTGTCTAGCATCTTTTCTATCCTCATTCGCTGTAAAATTTGTTTCAAATCGGTCGATCAGTACAAGCAAGTCGCATCTAAGCATCTCAATGACTTCCAAATACTCATCCCATTCAAGCCACTTTTTCCCTTCATCTGACGATCGCTGGCTTTTCTTTGCTTTTTGCCCTGCATCCCGATGAAGCCGCCTCAATTCAATAACTAGAGGAAGATCGTCTAACGGTGATGCATTTTTAGATTTGGATGAGTAACTAGAAGGAGTCGTTTCAGACAGTATTGATGCAAATCGGAATTTGACAAGCTTGATTAAGCCCCGGAGAATGTTTGCCTCATAATTCGAAGATATGTTTCTCTGCGAGCGCAACCAAAGAATATAATTCAAAACGGATGACGCCGATTGAGACGAGTTATCAGGGAAAATGTCGATAAGAGACACGTGTCGTTTCAAGTCTATTTTCTTTTCATCTGGAGTCAATATTTTATCTTTGACGGTGTATTCGCGACGAATGCTTACACGATTCCATAATTCTCTGCGAATATTATCAGAATTCGCGGTTTTGGAAGACGATATCAATGGGATCGTGTTGTCAGCAGCCGAAAGAATATCTGACTGCTTTGATGTATTTGCTCCATCATTGCTATGAGGGACTACTAGATCACGTATGTCAACGTCTTCGCGTGCACCCAACGCCCAACCTACATAACGAAGTATCAAGCGATAAGCAACACAGGGTTTAAATGAAACAATCTGAATGATGTATTAAACCCACCCAAGAATAATTTTGCATGAGTTTGATAGACTTCGGCTGTTCGCTCTCGTATTGGTGGTTGAGCATTAGCAGATGTTTGTGGAACTGTCATAAATTCCCAGAAATTGTTAAGCTCTTCAAATAGAGTCGGGTAGGTTGATTGGTCGGATGTAGAAAGTCCATAGCTGTAGGAGTCTTTATCGCTTGGTTCCTCTTGCCCATTTTGTTTTTAGACCGGCGTAATTTTGCTTTGTCGTTCACTAACACAGATCTCCATGACGTCTTTTTGGCTTTTGGTAATGGTTGTTGCTTATCATTCTCATTTTCCAAGGTCTTGAAGGGCTCAATTGATACAGATGATTCAGCCAATGACATCGTCTGATAACGCGAAGAAAGAACAGCTTCAGGGTTTTCTTTCAAGCTTAAAAATGAAGGACTTCCCTGCGCCTGTGTGGTCTGATACACCAACTCAATGATTCCCACACGAGCCCTATGAGCATCCAAGGCTTTCCACGCAAAGTGTTGCATCAATATCTGCGATAGTACTTCTTCACGTGCAAAAAACCCTTCCCAAAATTCGAGACATCGTTGTCGTCAACGAAGCCCGAATTGGTGAGCTTGCTAAGAATGTCGACGGATAATACATCGGAGTAGGAGATTGGCGGGGAGGTTAGAATGTTGTGGAGTGTCGGGAAGAGAGACTGCGGTTGATTTCTTCCATTGGGCATAACAATATTTTGGATGGCCTTTGATTCATGTCCATTGTACGGCCCCGAAGGTTCAGCCTCGAATTCCTCAAAGTTGTTAAAGTCCGGTGAAAATAGTAGCGTGCCAAGCTTCGTCTGCCGGAATTGAATCCCCGTAGACGGTGGCACATGGATAAATGATTGCGAAAATGACACCGTTCGAAGCAGAAATACAACATGGCGAAGATATGTTCGACTTTGTCGATGTTTTGCTTTCATATTCTGTGTGCGTGAGTGTTTATTCATTCGATGCAGCCTTTCGGTCCCATGCATTGTTTTTCGACTACAAAGTTGCGCCCTTGAGCACTATTAGAAGCGCGGCAGTGGGCAGTTAGATGTTAACATCGTACGCAGCATCCCGCCTTCGTATCCGATATTATCCATGTCTGTCATCCACGCAGTATCGTACTCTTACCCGTCGATGGAATCTATTGCCAACAGTCGCGAACACATGAGAGCAGACAAGGATGTCAGCAAGACAAATTTATTTTTTCTTCGAATGAGGGTGCAACGACGGTGCATCATCATCGTTGTCGACATTGATTCCCATGGTTTGCCTGCTGTTTGTCTGTATGGCGAATCTACTAATTTGTAACCATCCATTTTGCTCCGACCACTGCAAACTGATTCCCATGCCCGGTCCAAAAATCCGGCCATCTGACAAACATTATTTTATGTCTGAAAGATATTATTCTGAAAAAGGTTTTCACTGCGGAATCAATAGATTTTACGTGGCATCACACCGTCTTGAATCTTGACACTCCGCCTGATGGCATCCGTGGGATTGCGCCATCTGACAACACTTTTCAAAGAACACAGACACACAATTCGCCAACAACCAATGCAGAGGAGAGAACACAACACAATTACAAGCACAAAAGGAGCCAAACGATTGGTGATCAAAACACTCAATATTCTGTGCTCACAAAATAATCGTCAAGGCAACAGCACATATCAAACCTTCAGTTCAGATCGAACCGAGAACAACATTGTCACTCGCTCGTAAAACAGCAACCATGTCGTCACTTCTTGTCCAAGACACTCATTGCACCCAAATGAACCAAGGCTCACCCACTGTTCCCTCATCGAGCTATAAAGATATTCAGACTAACGCTTCGACCAAGGCACTCGAGGAATTCCGAACCTACACGCAAGACAAGGATACTCCGGATCGAGTCGTGGAACATTATCGTGACATGAGGACATATCAGACTGTGGAGTTTTATGAGAGAATGGAGAAGAAGTATTCGTTTGAGAGTGAGTATATTCAATACATTTACTCTTTTGTTGTGCATCAGTCGGCGTAGTAGTTACTCACCTGTCGACATTCTTTTCGCGCAACGATTGTAAACAAACCAATCTACAGATGGAACGTACCGAAAGCTTATGACAATCGAAGAGGCATTTGTTGAATTGGAGAATTATGTGGATGCCAGCGATCCTGATCTAGATTTGGTACGTATATTGCTCTCTTGCTTTGATCATCTGATAGCAGATTGCACCATTGTACAATTTATCTCACTGTTTTATATGATACACTGTCTTGAACTCATGCCTGTTGGTTGTTCAATACAAAACAGCCCAACCTACTTCATCTCCTCCAAACCGCCGAAGGCATCCGCAAAGCACAACACCCCGACTGGCTTCAGCTCACGGGTTTACTCCACGACATGGGTAAAATCATGTTCCTTTGGGGGGATGCCAATGACGGTCAAGACGGATATTCACCAAATGGGAAGCAATGGGCATTGGGCGGTGATACCTTTGTAGTAGGATGTCGTATTCCAGACGACGCCGTGGTTTTTCCCGAGTTCAATACATTGAATCCTGATATGCACGATGCGAGGTACAACACCACCTGTGGGATGTATGAGCCACACTGTGGATTGGATGCACTCAAGTTTGCGTGGGGTCATGACGAGTATATGTATCGAATGTTGGTTGCCAACAACTGCAAGTTGCCGCGTGAAGCGTTGGATATGATTCGTTATCATTCGGCTTATCCATGGCATGACAAGGGTGCCTATACGCATTTAATGAAGGAGGAGGATAAAGAGAGGATGAAGTGGGTTCAATTGTTCAATAAGTTCGATTTGTATACCAAGGATGGGGAGAACGAGTTGAGAGGAGAGAAGATGAAGGAGTTGTGGCCATACTATCAAGGGCTGTTAGAGAAGTATGGATTGAGTGGAAAATTGAAGTGGTGAGCTAAAGCAACGTGGCTCCTTGTTGGGGGACGGCGCGTATCAACATTCGTTTTATGAAGAAGGGGATTACCTATAGAGTGAAAGTTGAATGTCAAGGATGACAGACGGCAGGATATGCGAGCAAGGAGTTGAGGCCTTGATATCGAGGAATACACGATATATGGACTGAGCGGAAATTTTATGAGTTGAATGTCTTTTTGGCTTACACGGTTTTCGTAGGGGCTGGGGAATCTTACATAGTACAATATCATATATTTGCACCACGCCTAGCGTTGTTTGTAGGGCATAAGTCTTAATTTCGTTGTTTGAGCCATAGAATATGTTAATGGTTTCGGAACAGTACGTCGCGTCCACATATTAAACACTGGGAGCATGCAAAACTGAAACTCAATGCTCGATGATTTTCATAGGTTGATACTCGCCACCAACGCAAATATTCCCACTGCTCTTTTGTAATTGTGGGTGAACATCCTCCATCTGCAATCTAGCACTAAACCACTGTTTTTGAAATTTGCGGCACAACGATGAAGAGAGGGTGTCCGCTAGGGAGGACGAAGAGGAAGAAGTCGCACCCCCCATGCCGCACTTCCATGGAGCTAGGCAGTACGAAAAATCGGCTACCAAAACATCCTCGAGATCCGACTTACTGCAGTCTTGGCATTGATTGGTTGATTGACCTTGGTCAGATCCACAGTTCACTTTTCCAGCATTGGTTATGAGCTCGAGAGGTGAAGAATCAGAATTTTTCGCGTGTTTCGAAGAATACGACTCGCCAGTATTGCCAACGGTGCAACGGTTCATTTCCACTTTGGCTGCATTCTCTACCTCGTCATAATAATAAGTCAAGAAGCCTTGAGTAGTCATCCAACCGGGGAAACGACCTCTTCCAATACTACCCCAGCCTTTCACTTCTGAGAATTGCGATTCCTTTATAGCCCTTCGCAATTTTACATATCTTTCCTTGGAAGGTCTCAATATGAAAAATGACAGGTTGACAACGGAAGCCCTCAATTGAGGATGGCCAAAGGAACTGACATGCTTCCATGAGAACACCGCATCCACGCTATCATCTTTATCCTTCCTGTTATCATTTATCAAATCGATCGCCTCGTCTACCGATCCCAAGATCAAAGTATCATAATCCACCAATACTACCGCATCATACTCCTCCAACTCGTAGGCATTCAAACGTATTAAATCCGACAAATTATCCGCATGTTGAGTAAAGTACTTTTTAAGGTTTTCACTTCTCTCAATATTTTCAGGATTAATCTGAGGCCTCTGGATCGACACTTGATAACCAAGATTTTGTAACACCAAGGATCGATCCGCCACGTTGCCTTTCTTATCACTACACTTTTTTGCATCCGGGTGTATCAAAGCATGCATTTTGTAATCATACATGCTTCCCGATGCGGGGTTTTGATAGGAATGGGCATGGACCATGGCTCGAAGCATTATGGCGAAATCACGAAAGGAATCTTCATCTGTGGGATGGTTGGGTGAATCAGGATAGAGATTCGCCATTTCAGCATTGGAATTGTCCAAGGGATTGTAACAGGTAGTCACTGGAAGAACATAGGCCACTGTTCCTTTGGGAGGGAAGACTTTATCTTCTATGCCCCGTCACTATTCGACTGTTGAGATTCATCATTAAATCCTGTATCAAAATCATTAAATATTTGACGTGGCATGGATTTCCAACCATACGTGAACGGTCCATCCGTCCCAATTCGTGTGCTATATTGTAGTTTATCCTTTGCCTTTTCTAATAATTCGTTCGCGTGCATGTCTGAATGCAAGAATTGGAAGGGTTTTCTCAAATGTAATGATGGTATTTTGTCAGGGGAAGCCCCCCCTCCTTCCAACACTGAAGATGACAACGAATACGGACGGCCATCTTCCACGGTGACAAAGTAGTTGAGCGACGCTAAAAGAATACCCCATGATCGAGAACAGTTGAATGAAGTATCGGCATTGGAATGGCAACCGGAGATAATGTGTTGAGAGGGTGATGCACCATTCTGGCAACGATGAAAATAGCTCCGATGGAGGTCTGTTGCCTCTGGCATTTTTCGATGATTTGAAAGTGGCGCCTGCCTTATTTTGCACCTTGCCCTTTGCAGACATCATCGATCCCCCTGTATACCTTGAAAACCAGGTGGAAGCCAACGTAAACGCCGTTGAAATAGTGCTCGCATTTGTTTCAGAAAGCGTCGTGCAGTCCTCCTCAGAATGATCATCACTTGGTTTGTTATTTTTCAGCTGTCCAGCGCCAGCTTCAAACATTCCACCGTATCCTCCATGCAAAGGCATTTTCTGTCGATGATGCATTCCAACCTCGCTGCCATCGAAACGGCCGTCTTCATCTTCTTCTACACTCGACCGTGATCTCGATTCCGTCCCCTGCGTAAGACGAACGCGAAAGAGGCTCGATCTCGAGATCGTGAATTCCATCCCGTCACGGATGATGAATATCGTGCATCGGTGTCACTTTTGTATTTTCTTTCGTCCAAGTTTCTTTGTTTGCGATTGGTGCCGTGAGCGGTGTTATGGGGACTTGTGGTGTCTGCTTGGATTAAGTCCAAGAAATCGGAGGTTGTGACCGTGTTGGTGTCGTCTGTCATCATTGTGGCGCAACCCGGAAGGCCGAAGGTTGTTATTGCTCTCTCAGCTCTCTCAGCTCTCTCTCAGCTCTCTCAGCTCTCTCTCAGCTCTCTCTCAGCCTTCTCTCAGCTCTCTCAGCTCTCTCTCAGCTCTCTCTCAGCTCTCCTCTCTCTCTCAGCTCTCTCTCAGTTCTCTCTCTCAGCTCCTCTCTCAGTTTAATATGGTAAGTACAATATGGTACACCATACACTTTTTTTTCAGTTAGAAGTCATTCAATGTTGCGGTCACGTTACGTGGGTCACGCTCCATTCAATGTCCAGTAACCCTCAGTAACCCCATCTCTCTCTACCTCGCGAGAGATAGCGCGATCATTGAGAAAACTCCAAAGTTACTTACGACCTTATAGGTACAAGTCAGAATGGACTTTGAACCACGTGATGTCAGATATCTTTGACCACTCGTGTTACATCAATATCCAATCCCTGGCACCCAGACAAGATTGCACAACCCTTAGGGACTATCTCAAGGGCTTAACTCCAGCTCTACAGGTCCTCAGCTTCGACGGAAGGCAGCTGCAATTGCACTGCCATAACAAGCCAAAAATGACGAAATGGTTCAAAGTTCATCCCAGAAATTGGTATGTTTTCTACGGAGTAAGGCATGTAAGACCCTCTGCAGCCATGGGGTCTATAATTTTTTTATTGGGTTATGATCCCAAATATAGACCCCGATCGGCGAAAAATGGCATGCAGCCATGGGGTCTATACTCTCTGGGGTCTATGAACATATAGACCCCCGACTTTTTTTATAGACCCGGGGTCTATATCGACCCGATATAGACCCGGGGTCTATATTTCAATTTTTCGAAGGTCGACCGGGGTCTATATTTTTATGGGGTCTATATTTTTAATTGTATGAGTTCCTCCCGTTGATTTCCACGAATAGCTTCACCAGCCCTTCTCCGACTTCGGAAACTTTGGTCTGCTGGCTCAGTTGGTTCATTGTAAATCTGAAAAACAAAAGTTCACGCGCTCGTTCACAGTGTGTACGTCTCATCTTCATTTATTCGAAATGGTCTCCGTGAAATAGACCCTGCGATCAAAAAATATAGATCCTAGGGCTGCGCTGACATCATGAGGGTCTATTTTTTATTCTCCAAAAAATGGACCCATAACCCATCAAAAATATAGACCCCAAAAATAGACCCCACGGCTGCAAACGGTCTAAGATATGGGAAGCTCTAGAAGCAATATAAAAATTCTCTCGACACAAGCAATTCTCACGCAACTATGTAGCGAAGAACGGTCAGACTATCTGACAATTCGTCCACGAATTTTGAGGGTCGACGCGCACATTCGCACGTGGGAATGGTAAACCGGGTCGCTCGTGGTTCAAAGTCCATCACATTGTTCAAAGTGGTTTCTAACCCCGTAGCGTGTTGCCCAAGTAGTACCTGATTTTCATAGCTGTTTTCAAAACTACAGCTTGAGATGGCTGGTCCTGCGACTTCCTGAAAACCTGTTTTTGGCAACAAAATGTATCAAGTAACACCAAGTGGCCTTATTCTCTCGGAACGGAGAAAAAATACTCCGCCCGACACGCAGAGAAGACTCTGAGAATCCATGACTACCTGGCTTCGTGAAACCGAGTGACACCAAGTGAAACCGAAAGTGACACCAAGTGACACCAAGTGAAACCAAGTGAAACTGACTGACGCCAAAGTGACACCAAGTGACACCAAGTGAAACCGAAAGAGGACGAACAACCGAGTCCAAGTGACACCAAGTAAAACCAAGTTAACCCAAGTGAAAGCGAGTGACACCAATGTCAAAGCGATTCAAAGTTGACTTTACGGGCAATGAAATGACGCCAAAGTTGACTTTGAAGGACAAGATGGTTTGAGTCAGACCAGTAAAAAGACTTGAAATAAGAACAGTGTAATGGTTATCTGAATAAGTCAAACTTAGACTAAACGTGGAATACAAAGTGAAACCGAAAGTGACACCAAGTGAAACCGAGTGACACCAAGTGAAACCGAGTGACGACAAGTGAAACCAAGTGACACCAAGTGACGTGACACTGAGTCCAAGTGACACCGAAAGTGAAACCGAGTGACACCAAGTGAAACCAAGTCACTCGGTTACGCCGAACAAGTAAGGCCAAGTCGGAGAAACGGACTAATTTTGAAATTTTCTTATCCCGGCACCCGAGCGTGACACCGGTCACACCGAGTCCGTGGTTTTCCAGGAAGTTGCTGCACAGCGTAGAAATCACTGATAAATCTACATCACACTATTATTCGCATAATTTGGCTTACGTAAAACAGCTTTATTTTATGTCGCATGAATAAAAACTCTAAAAACCGCTCTCCCCGCCGTCAGCGATCGCTTCCCACACAACTGTACCCCCTCATTCCAATCGGACAGTTCCGTTCTCCAATTTTAGAGTGCAGGAGTGTGACCTAAAGGGTTGTATCAGATCTACAGGTGTTGTAGATGCGATGAAGCCCTATAGGTCACAGTCCTGCACTCTAAAATTGGAGTCCACTGCATTTACATTTTGGGCGCGAATCCCATGGTTGCCATATAATCTTTTATGGTCAGTAGCAAATATCTTACATTTTTTTTCAAAAATAAAGGTAGTCACTAAGTATCATGGGAGGCAGGAGAAAGCATCTCCAAGTTGTACCGGCCGCCACTGTTCGCGGCACATCGGGCATGAGGAAATGGTCAAGTCTTGTGTTGATCATGATGTATGTGTGTAAAAAAAATCACCCCATGTTCAGTTCAATTGACTTATTTAATTGGAGGAAAGCAACATGAGGAACATGAAAATGAAATTTTTATAAAGGCATTAAGAGAATTCGATTTTACATGAACAGACAGATAGAGTTTGCATGATCAAATCCAGCATATGTTAATAGCGTAATTCTCATATTATAAGGACACCGTATTATAAGGTCAAGACCGACCGTTAGAAAAATATCATTTTCACGCACTTGACTCCGTGCTTCAACGCCACTAATCATAACGGCGATCGCTTTGTTCATCTACTTCACGCCAATGTGTATTGCTCCGCGTAACTCCTTCCAGTTCACAAGTTATGTCATTTAACATGCACAACTCACTACAAATGAACTGTGCTAACACTGCCATAAAAAACTGTTTGCTCTACAGTACAATTCAAGGCTATTTAGTAACTAGGAGTGGATACCAATCATTTTTTTATGTGACAGGCACTAACTTTCAGTTAAGAGAATTATGTATCTTTTAACATTTTGTGACCTTATAATATAAGAATTACGGTAGGTTGAAAGAGAACAGGAACAAAATAATGTCTCTTTCACAAAACAAGCAGCTTTGGCTGCCAAGTTGGATCCCAATGTGTAACTTCATAGCTTGATTCACTTGAAGACCCTTGAAATAGTACTCTGTGTAAGTGTCCTTTTCAAGTCTGACATGTACTGAAGTGTATCTCTGTTTCCCGTTTGGAGGAATAATTCAAGATTGTTGTGTCCTGTAATACGCGATAACAGGGTATAGATTTGTTCATATCAAATCTAAGAAAAGCAAAGGGGTGTTCAGATAGAGAAGGATACAACTTGTGATTAGTTCATCCTTGTGCTCTGGGAATAGTAATTTATATAGGCCAAGAATCTGCTTTATTTAGCACCTTTATGCCGTGATTTCGAACAGCTGATAGCAAATAGGTATTATAGCAATTTTTTCTATTCGTATTTGTCCGTCAAATCACGATTTTTGTAAAATCGGATTATCTCGAACAACGAACAGGCCAATAGACCAATCGTGAGCTTCCTGCCACCACAAAAACTGACATCATAAAGGATATTTAATAAAAGCTATTTTTTGTGAAAAGTGGACAGTATAACTTACGCACTTTTAATTTGTTTTAGAACACAAAAGAATAAATTTGATCTAGTTATAATGCGCGGAGTGGTGCAAACAAAGGCGGGAAATGCTGTTCGTCTATTAGTCTATTCGCTTTGGGAGGGGCGAACAGCACCTCCCTCTGTCTATTCGCAATCACCCAAAACTAATAGAAGAATAGAAAATGGACCTTTTTCCTTATCTGTTTACCTGTCTGTACCAACAAAATCACGATTTTGACTACGGACAGTGAATAGCCATTTTTGGTAATTAAGCTGTTCGTCTGTTCGACAAACAAAATCACAGCCTTAGGTACTAAAAATTAAAAAGAATCTTTTACCCAAAATAAAAAGGTAAAATTCCAAGAGGCAAGGACTCCCCAGGAAAAGGGTTCCATTGCCCCTGATCCCAGAGGCATGGCCTCCCCAACTCAGAAGGCCATAGTCCCAAACAAGGGAACATCCTTGAGAAGGGTAAAAAAATACCAACATTGTGTAGAACCTACACAATGTTTGTTTTTAACTAAACAGACGGAACGACATTAGCACTGCCCTTCCATCCCTCACAATTACACAAAAATAAGCTCATTAAAATAAATCATCGACCCTGTTGATCTACCTTTGAAAATTGATCTAAACATTTTTCGACCAAGCGGCTCAGGTCAGTAATACAGAATCAAGTTCAATGGGGAAGTGGTCAGCCCTTTGGAAGTGTTGATGCATAGACATGTAATGGTGTCCCACAAGCAAATATAGATTCATTATGATATTTAACAGTTTTTTTTTGTCAATTGGAACCATGATTTTTCCATCATTAGTACTTGATCCATACTTCCAATTATTTATTTGTTTTGTTTTTGTTTTCAGAAGTTGCAAGGTCGTCATTCAGAAAATCAGTGAAAAGTTCAACATTAATGACAGTCGGGGGTAATGGCAAATCAATTATATGCGTTTTATTAAGTTTTCAAGAAGATTTTTCATCAATTGAGTTAAATGCTAAAGAGTGCTCTGTTACTAGAGTTCCATTTGCAAGATGGGCATTAAGATTTGTGTTGTAGATAAGATATGCTGGACAATAAGGAACAAAGTATTCATCAAAACATGAATACTTTGTTCTGCATGAATAATTCCTTCTCTGGTACGTGGCATTCCACTCCATTGATTGTATTTTATTTTTATTTTCCATTGAATGACATGTGTGTTAAAATGGTATGTCCAAAGCATTGCATAAAATGCATTCCGTTTGTGGCATTCGTGAGTTCCAGTAACAATTGTTGTACCATACAAGAAATCATGTAAATTATTGAAATCAGATTGTGAAAGTGTTTGGAATAGATTAAAGTCTGATGGGGTTAATTTAAATCCTGCTTTCATCTTTTCAAGGCTTGCCATGTGCTCTGGATCGTTGATGCAACGATGTTGGGTTTTTAATTTTAAATGACTTGCACTCTGGAATAGCTCAAGTCCTTTTTGACACAGTGCGCTTTTTATTTCAACTGTGTTTTTGTTTTGTCAAGCTTACTTGAAGATTTTTGATCATATTCTTTTTAATTGCATTGCCAAAAGTGGTAAAGAAGAACCTCCTATAGGTGGTTGTTGATCAAAGTCTCCAAGCATGATTACACCAATTCCCCCAAATGGTTTGTCATAGTGTTGTGTAGCTTTATCATCAATCCATCAAGATAAGCTAACATCCACGGTTTGACCATTGAAATTTCACATATAATGATTGCAGATATGCTATCAACATTGTATTTTGTTTAAATGCTTGTAGGTGGTCTACATTCCAAGGTCTTATTGTTTTAACTGTTCCAGTGCATTCATTTATTTCCAGTGGAACATCTAAGAAACTGTTCATTGCGTATCCATTAATGTTCGATGTAGCAATACCCATAAAGGCAGTTTTTTACAAGTTTGTAATTCCATAACTCAGCTAGTTCTGTTATTGATTGAATTAACCAACTTTTCCTGTTCTGTGTGAACCTGGGATGAGTAACATTGGTGAAGTGTATGACTTGTTGTGCAATATCATACTTTATATTCATAAAGTGTTTTTGCATTATTTGAAATGCGCAAAGCTTATTTTGTGGAAGATGCTTAGATGTAATGAAATCTTTAATTTTATGTTCTAATATTTTGGTGTTTTCATATGCTGAGGAATGACTTTCATTGACATCATGTTCATCATCACCTTCTGTGTCGTGAAATGCATTTTTCAGTATGTTCTGTGCCATCTATGCTGGGTTTTACCCAGACATGACATGTCATCAAAGGGTGCCTCATGTCATGGTGAAATGACATGTCTTCGGCTTACATGGCATGTCACAAGATGTCATCGTGACATGTCGCCGACATATACACTTTCAGGTCACCCCAATGTCTGTCATATGACATGTTGACACAATATGTCAGGTGGTGACATTTCATGTGATGGCACATATCTCCTTCATTTTCTTGACATGTCAGCTACAGGTGACATATCACCAATATTTGACCATAGCCATGTAAGCTTGGTCAGATGTCTATTATTGTCACCTTTCACAACCCATAACTACAGATATCTACAAAAAAGGAAATAATTGGAAAACATATTAAATCTTTAAACTTGTCCTACATCTGCATTGTCTTCTTCTACTACTTCCTCTTTTCTAATAATGTGAACACTTGGATCTTGTGGTGTGTCAGCCATTTGAACCAGCAACTCATCTTCAATCTCAAATGATTCATCTTTATCATCCTCGTCCGTTCCAATCACATACCACCCTCCAGCAATGTTCTGCCTCTTGCTTGCTTTATACCACTGCAGGTTAGATGCATGGATTTTATAAGTCTTGTTTGAATCTGGATCAAGTAACATGAGATCCTTGTACTTCTCAAGCAACCAAGATTCTGCCACAGCATCCTTATCTTTGATTGCATCATACTCCCAATCCTCTACCCATGCCTGGAAGATACATGTTGGAACCTTTGCTTTTAGTGCATCCGAGTCAAGTCCAAAATTCTCCAGCTGTGAGTCAAAGCTTGATCAAAAAACACATGATGTTAACTTAAAGTGCATGGCTTAAACAAATATTAATATGATGGTGGCACTTACTTCATGTCATCATCACAGAACATTGCACTTTACCCAATGTTATCCAGGCGCTAATTGGCTTCTTTCTTAATCCTTGCTTCATTCATCAATGCGGAGGAATATAAGATTGCTCTCTTCTCTGTGGACTCTCCTGACAGGCTAGACCTATTACAGCTCTTGATGTTCTTCACTGATGCCCAGTTCCTTTCACACGGCCCAATTCCAAGATTAGGTGAAGTTGTCTTGCAACCAAACTCTCCCAATACTATGGTGTATGGTTTGGAATACTTTTCGTGCCACAAGTATGACTTGCCTTGTAGAGCCTGAACTGAATTCCACCTAGTAAGCTTGTCAAAGGGAGCCATCTGGTGTTGAAATGCCTTGAACTCATCCCAAAATAAGTCAGCAATCTCATCTTCTGTCTTGTTCACAAGTGCTGTATGCTTATTAGAATAAGGGAACACATGTAACTTTCTTACCACACATTAAATGGCGTCTCTGTGATTTCCATCAAGTCGTTCAGCCATCCCTGCAAATTTCTGGCGTGACACTAAGCGCCCATCCTGTAATAGCATAATCATGCTTAAGCTTCTGAGATTGCAATTCCCAAAGCTTCAGAAGTCTATCCCAAAGGCCCATAGTGCTATCCTCTAGTTTTTCCATGTCACTCTTAACATCAGACTCATCTTCATCTGCTGCACCATTTTCTTGTGTCACAACATTGCTTGCTCTAAAAACGAATAACTAAGTTAGAATGAGAGTTCTATGTGAGTCTGTTAAACAAATAGTGAACTTACTCCTCTCCAGACTCTTCGTTGTTATTTTCATAAATCTGAGCCATTTCTCTTCCTGTAAGGAAAAGGAATCAATGTTGGTGAACAGTGCTATCATTCAAAAGATCTACAGACCTTTTCAAGGCTTCTGAAGCCCTAAATGAGAGATAATAAATCTTATCCATGGATGGTTTCCCTTGTCACAATATCTCAATGCACGAATGGCAGAAAAAACAGCCATGAGAAGGACATAGAGGGCCCTGAAATAATTGTGGTCACTTATGTCCAAAATTGCACCACAATACAGTCATTCTTGGCTAGGTCACGAAACTGAGCTTGGTGGATTGTGGCTAGGAGGGCATCTTTTAGCCTGAGAATTCGCATCATGGCATAAAACCATGTGGCCATTCTAGTGCTGGCACATCGCAAGATAATTCTTTTGTCCTTTGTTGTGCAAGGAGGTTTGAGCAATGAAATGAGCATGAACGCCATTAGTGATCCAGACCCAAAGACATTGTAGAGCCAACAAGCCTTGCATATTAGAACCTATGAAAGTTGAAACCATAAAGAAAGTTCAGAATTTGTTGTGACATAAACAGTGAGAAATATAAGTGATATACTTGCTTTAATAGGCAGCATCTTTGACACGTCAGAGAAGAATAACATACAACATGCTCCCACCATGTAGGGAGTAAGCCCTTTTGGAAACTTAGCCTCAAGAAAATTACTATCTCAGCTTTTTGCACGCTAAGTAGCTCCATCAAACCAGAAGAGGGTAGTTCTTGACTTATCAGGATCGTACTGCAGCACAACATCTTAATGTAACTTGCATCCTTCTCGCTTTCTCAGTCATGTGGCCAGTGCAATCGTGAATCTTCACACAGGTATGAGGGTGATTCGCACAGAACAAAAAAGATGTTAATCAATGGCATGCATGAAATGGTTGCACCATCACTTAGCCATGAAAGTCCAAACGTATCTGCTTTCAGCAAGAAAAGAGTCTTTCCTGTTTGTCTCTTGGCAGTTCTTGTAGTTGAGGTCAAGCAAGGATCCACCAATGACCTTCCTGATGCTCTTGTAGTCACTGCCAACAAGTCTTGCATTCTTTATCATCATGGCAAAGGCCGGTGATTCTGCAGCCGAGTCTGAGAGATTATTCTCATGAAAAAATGTTGCAATGCTGATATCCATTCTAGCTTGGTTCATCTGGTTGAGGTCTTGTCGCTTCATGTTTTCAAAAACAGTGTCAATGGCCGCTATCCTGAGGTCATATAGGGTGTTCTGGTAGAACCAACAACATCATAGTACTCTTGCAGTTCTGTTGAGATCTTGTTCTTCATCTTCTTTGTCTCCATTAGCTGCTCAACTGCTGTATCAAGTATCAAGATGATATTCCTTGGTCTCGCTAATGGACAACTTGGTCTTGATAGATTCTCTTTTCTTTGATTTCATCTGCTGTCAAAGATCAAGGTAGCGACGGAATTCAACATCAGGGATCTGGGAAGTGCACACCTTGACACCTTCATTGGGCATTTTTGCAATATGAGCACATGCACGAGTTTGTGATGCACTTGGCTTATGCTTCATGCCACACCTCAGACACTCCCAACCATCCATGCCACCAACCATGCATTTCTTGCAGTACTGGTCATCGCATACTTTCTCTTGCGGAGGGTCCGCATACCTTTGCTTGCCGCCAATGCAACACTTGGCCCTGGTGTGCTCCCCATCCACGTTGTTACACCACCAATTGGTGGCAATGGGTGACAAAGGTGGTGATTCTTCCTCCATTCTTTCCCAGCATTGGGCCAGTAGGGGAATGTAACAATTTCATCAGGAAAAATAGTTGAAGACGCCAGATGTGTGCAAAGTCAAACAGAAATGGTTTTGTCTCACTCTTGGGATTTGCAATTGTTGCTTGGATATTGGTGTTGGATAAAGGGTTGTGTAGGCGGCTTGACTAACTTCCTGTGATACCAGAGATATGCGGCGTCAG